>VXBB01022900.1:200451-222242 GCA_013399915.1 Illadopsis cleaveri
TTTTTATTTTTATTATTAAAAAACGAGGGAAAAAATAAACCCTGAAGGTCGGGAGACTGTGTCAACTGACAAGAAGTATGATCTTATGGAAGATTATACTCTGGTGCAGCTGTGAATGATGTTAAGGACATTGTTCTCGAAAGGAATTAAACCATAACAAACTACTATTTTTATTCTGCATGACAGCAATAAATTAAAATATATTAAAAATAAAATCTAGAGCAAACAGGGCACTGCTGAAAAGTTGGTAGTTAAGTATCAAAACTTGAGTTTCTCTGTAGCAGTTCTTACCTTGCCTTGTCACTTGTGTGTTTGACCATCCAGATCCCTTGTGGCTTCTGCCTCTTCTGCTCCCTGGGAGTATTGTCTTAGCATGTGCTTAAAGATTTCTACACTGCATTTGTTTCTTGGCTTCGTCTACTTTTCCTTCTGTTGCCTCACTGGAGTTGCATAGGAGAAGAATGTAAATTGTCATTAATAAAATCTTCATACACAAGGACTTTTTGGTTTTAGTGAACAAAAGCTTATCTCCCTATGAGGAAATTTGGGTTGTTAGGCCATTAGTAAACAGCCTGTCTCTTTATTTTAGGGAAGGCCGGTGGATTTTCCTCCCTCGAAATTAAAGACAGGCTGCGGAGAGCAGGTGTGCTATGTTCTTGATTGTTTGGCTGAAGAAGCCTTGAAACACACTGGGTTTAGCTGGAAAAGGTACAGTACACTTCTAAGCATCCTCCCTTATGTATTGTTTTCCAGCAAACAGATGTAAGTTGTAGTGGTAGAATAAAACATAAGGATGACTAAAAACGTTTTACTTGACGTTTCATGAGGTGGAAAATTCAACTAGGCTTGAAGCAGGGGGACCAATTAATTCCTAATGCGATTTCACACAACTGGACTGTTACCAGCAAGGCTGAGTTTGGACATTATAGATTTAGCTAATTAACTGATGACTTTTTTTTTTTTTAATTTCCCTATACATAGCTCCTTGTTAATCTGATAATTGAGTTGAGACATTTAGTCCTTTTAGGGTCTAGAAATCAATAATAAATTCCTGGAGTTATGCACAGTATGATCATGTTACAAGTAGACTAGCGTAATTTTATTTAATCTGAAGGAAATCTTAGGACAAATTAGATGACAGATAATCTCAAGTATAGTAAAATGTCTTTAAAAGTGTTCTTTGTTTTATTCTTTTCCTCTTATGGGTTTTGAAATGGATATAGCAAAGTAATTTCTGCCTTGGAAGTATTTTACTGTTACTTCTCTTTAGTACACAAATTTGACTCTAGGCTGAAAATCAGCCTGTGCTGACTTGCACTTGAATTTTAAGAGCTTAGACCAGTAGACAAAAACCCCAAAATTTACTTCGTAGATGACTTTGTAGTGTGAATGTACAGTACTGCCTTTACTTTTAAGACAGTCCAAGATGAACAAGACTTTGAAGGCTGAGTGTGTATTTATTTAAGTTGTGAAACACTAATCACTGTCTAAGTATGTTCCACATCATCCGCTTTTCTCATTAAATACTTTGTTTGCAGAGATGTTTACAGTTTATTGTGTTTAAAAGCTCTGCTGTTCTTTGAATTAATTTCAGGCCAGCATACCCAACAGAAGAGCCAGAAGAAGAAGAAATAACAGAAGATGATGCAGAATTAACACTTAGTAAATTGGAAGAGGATGTTGCAGTAGGTTTATTTGATTGGTTTTGATTATATTAGTATTGGTCAATTATGAGGAAATTTTTGTTCACTGTTCATTTTGTTTGGCTTTGTTTAAAAAGTCTTTTCAATTACCTGTTCAAGTATTTTTTCTGCAGCTCCATTCCTGCCTTGCCAGATTCTCTGTAGAGTTTTTTATTGCTTTTCAGATAAGATTAATTCTTCAAGACAGAGCTTATGTTTTATGTGCAGGGGAATCTAACTATGCATTAAAAACATGAAGATTCAGAATTGTTTCTTTTCTACTGGTACATCTACTCTTGATGTTAAACTAAATGGTTAGAATAGGAGAACAATCAGCTGTCTGCTCTTTTCTATATCTTGTTAAGGTCTAAGCTGCTTAAATTGGGAAGTGGGGATGAAACAGTTAACTAAAGCACAGTCAAAATCCTTCAAAGAACCTCTGGGTTTCCTCTCAGGTATTGTCCTAGGCCATGATTTTCACAACTAATGTGTTCTCTTAGCTCTTTGGAATGAGTGTGTGTTAATAAAACCACTGAGGTATTATTCCTTTACGAGGTATTACATTACCAGGCAGTTTATACCAAAAGGATACTCACTTTTTAGAGCCCCTAGTGGTTCTACAGGGATTAATAACATGTCAATGTAGACTTTTTTTGCCCAGTCCATTGTTGATGCCAGTATATTGGTATTGGCTGTATCCATAATTGAATTTAGCAGTATTTCCAGCAATTAAATGCTAATGGTGAGGTTCTCTGATTGATCTTTGGCTTTGATTCTTCTGAATAAAAATGATGAGGCTGACAGAGACAAGGCTAGTTCTGTAAATCTTGGGCAATGGGACAGCCTGTATTAGTGAGGCTGAGTGTGCAAGGAAATCTGCACAGTTTGGTTTCTCAGTTCTGATAACCAGTCTTCTTGTTCTGGTGTTATGTGCTTTTAAATACTGCAGAAATATGTATTGTCCATTTAGCAAAAGATAGTCTCAATCTAGTCTTAATTTCTTGCAGGTATTCAGGGGACTCAGGGTCAAACATGCCAGAAGAAAATAGTGGTGTCTGGTAGTTAAAAATTGGGTAAAGTAGAGGAAAGAGGAAGGTTTTCACTGAGTCTTGAAGGATTTTACTCTAAGACCTGTGTTACTGCAGCTTTTGTGATTTGTATAGAAAGGAGGTGGATGATAAAATTTCACTTTGGTGGAAAAGACGGTCAGGAGAGGGAAAAGGTGTATAAGGGTAAAGTGTATGGGTGATAAAATGGCAGATGACATACAGTATAGAGAGTGAAGGTTAATGCACAGAAAAAGCTTCTTTACTTATGGGTGATGGGCTCTCAGCTGATCATAGTCACAGAAGAAGAGCATTTTGAGACTGTAACAGATTTATAGAGTACATGAGCAGGGCATATGGTCTCATGGGCAAGAAAAAAATCAGTTGCCTCAAAGTTCTGTTATTCTGCACACTGAAAATGTGGCATCATTCTGTAACTCCACATATGTAGTGCAAACAACATCTTGAAAACTGTTGTGGTTTTTGTTGCGATGGGGTTTTATTTTTAGGGTAGAGCTTTAAGAAATACATTAAAAATACAATTATCATACAACTATTGATAATGGGCCATTTGATGTCAGAGGCTTTAGGTTTAGGGTTTGGGTTTTGTTGGTTGGTTGGTTTATTTTTGTAATACTGTGGTGCTCTGAAGGAAATGTGAGGTAGCTTTGATCTTTCAGCTTCTCCCAGGTATGATGTCCCTTCATAAGGTCCATATCATAAATTCTCCATGTCTTCTTTTGTTCAGAAATATGGCACTTAATACTCCTTGGTTTGTGCTCCTGCAAAATAAAATTTTGGAGAAAGATTGTGCAATACTTACTGAAGTCTTACTTTGAAACTTCTCTTAAGGAAGAAGAGTCAGATAATGAAGAAAATTATATTGACCTGAATGTTTTAAAGGCACAAACGTCCAGATCAGTAAGTTGTAACTCATCAGTCCCCTCTTGAGAGATTTTTACATCTGTAGCAGCAATTTGTGTCTGTTGGATTTAAGTCTAAAAATTCTTGTATAGTCATATCTTGAAAAGACACACCATCTGAAATGAATCAGATATTATACATTAATATTATTTTGAAATAACAATGTGCAGCCACTTTCCAAACTGACATCACTGAAGGGCTGCTGGGAACATTTGCAAGAAATTTTTTGCAGAGGCTTCTAGAGAAACATGGTATTAGTTTCATGAAGATATTTTAATTCCACATACATACACCATTTCTGAAATGTATTATAATTTCTTAATATATGCATTTAAATGTCTTCAGTTTTAAGTATGATGAGAAGATATACTTATTTTAATTCCAAATCTTTATGAATTCAAAGAAAGCCATTAAAGAAATCTGTTTCATCAATAATCTAGATCATTCTGAATATAAATATTTTTTTAATATTAACACTGCAAGCCATTGTAGTGATTTCTAACAGTTCTCACTGTGCATAACAATGATATTTTGTGCATAAACTTTGTGATTTTTACACAGAACATGAATGACACTGCAAAGCAAGAAGAGATTTTACAGTCCACAACAGATGCAGCAGAGTGGAGTCTGGAAGTGGAACGTGTGCTTCCACAGCTGAAAGTCACAGTCAGGACTGACAATAAGGTATGGAAGAATGGATTTGCCTGTGTACACATGGTGATTAAAATGTGATTTCTGTCGATGCTGTTTACTTTCTGTTTGCAGCCATTGTCTTTTGTCATGAAAAGACCTCTGAGGTCTCCAGGTCTCTCCAGGGCAGCCTTGTGTGAACCTTTGTCAGTTACTTTGACCCTAGAAGCAATAATTTTGAGTAAGGTGTTTTTTCAATGTTATAATTTTTTTTCTGCTGCTTATAAGGCACCTTATTTCTATGTATTTATTCAGTGGGGATTTTTTTTTTCAGTCCTCTGACATTTCCAATGTATTCACACTTCTAAAAAATTGTATCTTCAGTTTAACAACTATTAAACATCTTCTTGGAATACAACTGATGATCTTACCTTTCAACTGTTCCATTTTTCAAGCACATGAAAGGCTGGTTGTATGGAATTCCTCTTGGTGAGCTTTACATGACAGTCAAGTAGGTCTGTACCCCACTAGAGTCATCCTGAACTCTCCTTATGTTTAGTGAAAAGAAGTGAGCACTTTTTCAACCGCTTTTGCTCATCATATCCTGGTAACTGCCTCAGGGTGAAATTCATCCTGTCTTAGAACTGTGTATTTCTCTCCATAGTCATTTCAAGGAGTCTAGAATGAGCAGCTTAGAAGTAGGCATCAATCTTTAGCAAGTCCAAACCTAGGACCTGCTCCTGGCATTGCCATAAGGATCCTTTCTAGGAGCTTGTGTAGCACACACAGATCAGTGCAGTACTGAAATTGTTCATTTGCAGTGACCCAGGGAGTTGGGGTGTTGGAGCAATCTGCAGCACTGATCAGGAATACAATCCATATACATGAATACAGTGAAAGATAATTATCTTGCCAAAAATAGAGAAAACGTTCAACTGTCTGCTGAGCTGCTTGCCTGTCTTACACCATACTGCATTTTTCTGTGTGAGGAATTGACTGGTTTGAACCACTCTGCTGTGATCCTCAGCAAGCCCATCTGTTGCAGAGAACATGATGCTTGAGTCTCACAGTGAGGAATTAAAACTTAATAAAGGCATACATGAAAAATTAAAGCCACTGTAGGAGCTGAGGTTTCCTAGCTTCCAGCTTAATGCACTATCTCTTGGCCTTGAGGAATATGTCAAAATGAACATGAAAAGAGGATTATTCTTCCTCTAGCTTCTTTCAGAAATAATTGGAGAGAAATGTTTGGTCTTTTTCCATTCTACCAGAAAACATCATATTCTGTTTCCTAAGCTGTGCATGTGAACATAGTACTAGGAGAGTATTAACGGTTTAATCAATGGCACTAGAAACTAGAACTTACTGTAAAGTCCTGGACAGAGGACTGGGGGTGGGTTGGGTGCCTGTTGTTTTTATTTAAACTCCAAAGTTTGGCAAATTGTGAGCAATTGTCACCAGACCAACAAGAGATCATGAGTCTCCTGCAAACCTGAAACATAATATAAGCACATTTTCTCTAGTGGCTCATTTCCTGGTGAATAGTGCCAATTCACAGCACCTTTTCTTAGCCCCCACCTGAGTCCGTGTATGTCTCCTGTGATCTTGAAGCTGGAATTAATTTTTCCCCTTCTAATTGTATCCTGTTATCAAAACCAAATTTTGGTATTTCTGCCTCTTTCATTTCTCTCCATTCTTCTCCTGGTAACAGTAAGGACTGAAATAGAAAGGAAAGAACAGATAGTCCAGAATGGTAGGTGTTGGGCATTAAAAGCATCCATTTTGTCTAAGAATAAGCTGAACTAGTGCAGCTACAATCAATATTTTTAGTATTTGTGCCCAGAGTGGTTTTTAGCAGAAATAGTTCCATGAAGATCAGACTCTAAAAAGCATGGCTACTATGGTATCAGTGAGGATGTCAGTGTTTGTTTATGGATCTGAGTGTCACATGTGACATTTAGGAGATTTATAAATTGTGTCACATCGAGCCAGTGCCCCTGGCTATGGACATGGCCGTGGCAGGATGATACATGGCAATAGTATAAAAGAGAACTGACCCTGCTTTGCAGACCCACTGTTGTTTAGTAACCAGAGAAGGATAAAAGTTGTACTTACCTGTGTTCTAATTTGTGATGTCTTTTTTAGGATTGGAGGATTCATGTAGATCAAATGCATCAGCATAAGGATGGAATTGATTCTTCTTTGAAAGAAGCTAGGGTATGTCTTGTGTGTACAGAATATTTCACTAATCTGTCAGCATTTATAGTTTCTCTTTTATTTCATATGCATTAAGAACTAAATTGATCTTTTTTTTCTTCATTTTATTTGTGCTAGTGCTGTAAAATTAAAAAGGGAAAGATATGACAATGATCATTAAGGACAGTGTTAGTGGCAAAATACCTTGTGGGAAAGAGTTGTATGTGTGAGGATTAACAGGGCTATCAAGGGCCAATAATGAATGCATTAGCATAAGTACATCCTGAATACAGAGGACAAAATAGAATAATACAATCTGAAGGTGTGGTTAAAAACACCCAAATAATCTCAAATACTGATTAATAATTTACCAATATTGACATTTGTAATTAATTGAGGAGTGGAGAGCAATAAAGCAGTAAAGACTGAAATATGTGTTTTGAAGGTGGGCAAACCAGAACACATTGGGAATAACTTTTGTTGGCTAAACACGGTATTTCTGTACTATTTTTCTCTCTCTGTAGGCTTCCATAGCCTTTCTTAACTACAGCACCATTTTGATACTCTGCATACTGTCTGTATACTCTCAACCCACAGAGTGTGATTTTCTAGGGTTACCTTGACAAACTCCACAATGAAATCAGCAGAACACTGGAAAAGATCAATAGCAGGGAAAAGTACATCAACAATCAGCTGGAGCACTTGGTTCAAGAATACCGTTCAGCACAAGCCTTGCTGAGTGAGGTATTGCTGATCTTCTGTTGTTGCCCTCTCCAGTATTAACGTGCTGTTAAGTGAGGGTAAAGGTGAAGACAACATGGGGTGAGCTATCTATGAATTCTGCTGTTGGATATAAAGCAGGGGAAGTGTTGATTGGCTGTCAAATTATATTCTTCCTAAGCTAAACTAGCAATTTTTATTCAGCTGTTCTGCAGGGGAAAATTGATGGGTTTGCCTGAGTATTATGTATAGCTATTGCCAGTCTTGAGCAGCTAGTAAATTGCTAGTTCTGCTTTCCCTGTGAAGTTCACACATCTGTCAGGAGTGGAAAAACTACAGCCTCAGTCCAATATTCATCCCTTAGATTGAGTACTGGTGCTAACATGCACAAAGCACTCTGATTACTTCTTTGCTTCATTTAGTTTTTATGCCAATAGAGAGAATGCTGTCTGAGAAGCTTTTTGATCCCCTATTTAGGAGGTGTTACAGTCTGCCTTTTGGCAAGCCCTCCTGGTTGCGGCCATGCTGACAATAATGCTAACAAAATTTGACCTCTGCACTTTGTGTTTGCCTTGTTGTTAAGGTATCTTTGAGATAGTAATTTACTGTTGATGAAGTATTATTCTGGATTTCAGTATTCAATCCTTTCTGCATTATGGCAGATTTTCTTCATATTTATTTCCTCATGTAAATGATTAGAAAGCATAGTTCTTATCAAGTATTTGGACTATTTCCTGCCTTACATTTTTGAATGATAGTCATTGCAGGGGCTGATGTTTCAAGCCTGTCCTCATTTGTAAACCTCACTGGGGCTTTGTGGGAGAGTTTCTGGAATTGAAACGAACGAGAGCAAGTCTTGAAGTTTTCTCTGAGCTATCTGCATACATCTCTTCAACTCTGTCATTACAGCAAAGACATGTTTCTTTCCAGGCTAAAGAGAAGTACCAGGAGGGAAGTGGAGGAGTAACTGAAAGGATTAGAGTGCTTTCTGAGGTAAAACACATTTTAAAACAGTCTTCAGAGAGTTGGCATTTAGTGGTTGCAGTTTAATGAAACTAGTTCTTACTGATTTGTTCTCATGTTAAAGATTATTCTTTGTCTGGGGGAAGTGATCTAGTCCAGTCCCTAAATTTTAAATCCAGGCTGCCACTGATTTTTAACTCATGAAATGGGAGCTCAGTTTGTACACGAAGGTAAATGTTCTGCATTTTATAACCTGTGTCCTAGAATTATGGGGGATTAATAAATCATGCCCATAAATTCTTTGGAAGAAGAAAAGCTTAACTCTTACTTTAGTTAAAATTAACAATTTGATTTTTTTATCTTCCAGGTACTTAAAAGCAGTATTGACTAAATAGTATTTTTTTCCTTACATCAAATTATCTTACTGCCTAAATTTGGTTTTCTGTTTTGGATTTTCTTTTTCCTTTATATTGATGCTCTGACAAATTTAAACATCTGCTGTTTCCTAACTGCCTCCCCAGTCTGAGTGTTTCATGGCTTTTCATTTAGAATTACAGCCTGACTTCCAAATGCTTCAACTCTTTATTCAATTCAGAAATTTTTTTAATGGCTCTGCTTGGGTTTTAGAAACCAACTTTATTTATTAGACAATAAACTCTCAGGAATAGTTGCATAAAATAGGTCATACAATAAGAATGTGTTAGAAATTGTACAACAAGTTTGAGATGTTTCAGAACAGGATAGAATAGTTGAGTTGGAAGGGACCTACAGTGATCACCAAGTGCAGCTGCAGTAGGTAATACAGCAGTTTAATGTGAGTTTTCTAGCAAGGATTTCTGAGTGTATGAATTCTGCAGAACTAGAGCTGTTTTCTAGTTCGCTCTCAAGGAAGCAAGTTTGAGAAGGTATTTTGTGATGACTTGAGATTTACAGTTTGTGCTTTGGGAGCTGATTGACTGATAAGTAATGGTGAATATGTTACTAGCTGGCATCCTTCAGACTACGTAGGTGCAGTGGTGCATGTCTGAGGTAAACCAGACAATTGGATGTTAGTACTGATCTGTTTTCAGGCATCCAGTCAGACCTCAGCACACCTGGAATACCATTACCACTGCAGGTATGCAGGGACAATGCAGCAATGATTCCTTTTTGTTGCTGAAAAGGCTTCTTGAAGCCTTAATGAAGAGCTGTTTTCACATTATAGACAAGAATACTGAATTATTACCTTGGCTGTACTTTAGAATGGTATATTTTTTTTTCATTGTCTGCAAAGGCTAACTGCTAGATAGTGCTGAAATGCACTTTAGTTCTTCATACATGAATTTTACATACCTGGACCAGTGCCAGCAGGCTGGACTGCTGCACCTTCTTTTGCTGCAGTGCTGTTTCTCAGGTTTCCAGTGTAACATGCCAAAGTCCTGATGCTTCCAGAAGGGCAGCAGGCATGGTTATATAATGAATCTTGATGTGTTGGGATATTGGTTCCTTTGTTCTTCCATCCAGCATCACACTGAAACACTTATACTGTTGTTTTTATTGGGGATGCACAGATTTTCAGTACCGCCATGGTGTTTGGTCATATTGTTACCCTTTTTCTGTAATTTTTTACAACATTAATTTAGTTAAATTAAAAATTTCTGAATGTTTGAAAAATTGTTCCTCTTTACATAACAGGTAAGATGGATTAGTTATTTTTTTAATAAAAGCAGATATTCAGCAGAGGCTTTTTTTAATTTGATATTCATCTGGTTTAATTAAGAAAAAATCTATTTTAAGGTTACAGAAGCATTAGAGAAAGTAAAGCAGGAAACAGAAGAGAAAGGAAGCAGTATGACTGATGGTGGTAAGTACATTTATGCTTCAGACAACACACCCTTTTTCTTGGTGACAGTTTCATGATATGTACTTCATTAAAATAAGAGAAATTACTAGGAGAAAAATGATTCAGCAGCATCATATTGGTGGGAAGGAAACAAAATGTAGGACACAAAACATTTCAATAGCTTTTCACAGGTAAGATTTTCACACTCTGCTGAAGATGTCTTCAGTTCTGTACCAAATCTCTAGTCAGATATGGGGATAAGGCTCTCAGCTGAGCAAAACACTTCATTGAAAGACCTGTCTTAATGTTGATGCACACTTTTATGAAGCTCTTAGATGTCAAAAAGACAGCAAAATTGTCACTGCCTTTTTCTGTCTTTTAAGTGTTTTGCATATTAAAAATGATGTATCAGTACAGTCATGTCTTCAGAGTAGAACACCCTTTTGTTCGTTCAACTCCTCAATTTTAAGGAGGGAATTACAGCAAACAATGCTTTTGTGTTAGGTGGCTGACAGAGTTGTACTGTTTGTCTTTTTTTGGACAGCTCCTCTAGTGAAGATTAAACAGGCCTTAACAAAATTGAGGCAAGAAACCATTCAGATGGACATACAGATTGGTGTGATGGAACACACATTGCTCCAGTCAAAGCTGAAAGAGAAATCTAATATGACTAGAGATATGCATGCAACAGTGATTCCAGAAGCCACAGTAGGTGCCTATTAAAATTGGTTAAAACCTGACTTGGTTTGCCCAAAATGCAGTTTTCTACCATTTGCTTTTTTGTGAGTTCAGAGGTTTTGTTTTTGTTGGGGTAGGAGGATGTTCTTTTTTCCTGTTCCTTTTGGACAAGATGCTTGTTAAAACATGCACTTTTTTAACATGTACACTTCAGACTCAAGAGGGAGCCATGTTTAGTTTTGTGCTGTAAAGATTTACTGCATGTCTCTTCCAAATATACTAATAAATTCTTGTTAGTGAAGATGTCTCTGTCTCTTTGGAGAATGTTACATAGTGTGAAAGTCTGTAGAACGATGCTGACAGCCTGTAATCTCGATACTCTGCAGTGCTGAAAGGAAATTGCTTGCAAAGGACTTTAAAGGATGGTAAAAATGTCTGTCATTGCCACTTACATACATTTAGGTCAAGTATTTAATTGATGATACCCTTTCTAACAGGCTGGGCCAAAACTGCTATCAGCTGCAAGATTCCTTTAACAGCAGCAACAATATCAAAACCTATATAAGACCAAACAAGGTGAAAAGTATTGTTTGAAAGTTACTCTGGGATTTCTAATTTTTTTTCCACGTGCCCTCACTGTTTCAGAATCACTTTATATATTAGCATTGGGTCAAATGCTGCTTTCATTTATAGTATTTAGAAGAGCTCTGTGGACATAATTTGGATTATTCTTGTTTTCTGTTCTTGTTTCAGAACACCCACTTTTGATTTCTGTGAAGGAAAAATGTTGCCAAATCTAGTTGAGTAATACAGAATGAGAAGAAAAATGTAGGAGGAATGTAGGGTTGGGAATGTAATGGCAACAGGGAGCTTGCTTTGTCTTAGTAAATGTGTAGGTAGGGAGTGATTCTAGACGTTAGTGGTAATGAAGGAGTATGGAGCAAAGAAATAACCTTATTAAAGTCCTAGTACATCCTTATGGTTCTAGTTGTTCATGAGCCATGAACGATACTAGTACAATTCCAGTGGCATTAAAATCCTTGCCCAACTTTTGCAGGCTATTCCATTCATCTGACAAATCATTTCTCTTACTGAAAGGTGAGTAGTATTTTGCAGAATCAGTGGATCAGTTCTGTGTCTGAAAGTCAAGATACTTGACACAGTCAGTGCTGTGAGCCGGTGTAAGTTTGTGCTTCGGTATTTCATTTGCCAGAAAGAAAAAGCCCTAAACCTATTGGATTTTAATAAGTGAAAAGCTATCTGTAAATGTCAACTATTACAATTTACCTGTGCAAGCCACTGCTGAAAATCTCTATGAATCACACTAGAAATTGGTTTTCAGCTCCTTTTGCTGCCTACCTATATCCTCCCACATTCAGCTGAAATTAGAAAAGTTATTATTCATGTTCCCTTTGTTAGGTGCTGTTGCTACTGCATATTTACTTTTACAGGGGCTTTACTTCAGCTTAAGCTATAGCAACTCCTTTTGCATACCCTGCAAAGCAGCTCAGTGATGCTTTTGGATTGCAATGTTGTGTTGTATAAATACTGTTTATGTAAATACCTCCCTCAAAAAAACTCCTCCTTCATGCTAATATAACAAACATGATTAATCAAAACCTTTTCCTTATGAACTGGGCCTCTTAGTCTATTAGAAGTGAATCTGTTAAGACAAGCATAACCAAAACCCCTCTAATGTGACAAAAATCTCCGGAAGAAAAGCCTCCTTTGTGCCAAAGTAATTCTAAAATAGCATGCTAATTATCTGGAATTGATCTATGTTATTTTTTACCATACTGTCTGAAACTGCCTTCATTTAAGTAGAACAATTCTGTTGTTATCTCAGGAGTGACACATGGCCTTTAATTGTCATCTGGCAAAGAGTGGCATTTTCCCCTTGAAGACAGTAAAAGCACTTGACCCTGCTTTGAAAGCAGCCTGACTGCTCTGGCAAGTGCCCACACCATCTTCCTTAAAATCAGAGGAGAGCAGTGAGGCCTGTCACAGCAGCCTGAAAGGCCCTTCTAGAGAAGCAAAGATCTGTGTAATTATTCCACTGCTGAATCAGTGCAGGAAGCAGAAGCCACATTAAAATTAGATCGCTTGGTTCACATTACTTCCTGCACTGCTCATTATCTAATGCAGTGTCAGAACAGAAGACCAACAAAACAAAGATGTCCCTAAGTTAGTAGGATGCACGTAAAGCTGTTCTGTAAAACAGTCTCTCTTCATCTGGAGAGGATTTAGGAAAGAAGGACAATTTGCAAGAGTTGACTTTTGTATGCAGCTGTCCTCTTCCAAGGTCTCTTAACATTTTCAGTTCTCTGGAATGTCAGCATGGAGTCAAAGAGTCACTGTCGAGATTTTACCTAGAAGCCAAGTAGAAGCTGCCTGTAGACAGACCTAGAAATTGTGCAGAGAGAGAAAGAAGGAACTTTGTTTGCTCACTTTGGTTAGAGAAGCCATGGGTTTTGTCCTTGCCATGAGGACTGCAATAGTTCAGTCTTGTACGTGGCCCTGGTATGAGCTGACACTTAGCTCTTGGAAACATGTTGTTGAGGAAGGCTCATCAGTAGCCAGCTCACTGTCTTGTGTGTACTCCTCAAAGTTCCAGGAAAGGAACACTTGCACCATGTTACTTCTTAGGGTTTCTTCAGCTCTGAAATACCTCTGAACCTCATAACCTGACCCAATGTCTTATTTCCCTTTCTTTTGTCTAGGCTAAGATGTAAGGGCCCTACTGGGAACTGGAAATAGCCTTAGTGCTAGGTGCTCTATTAGAGGTGCTGTTTATAAGCCATTTAGTGTGTGCTTTGGTTCTCACTATCTGAGAGTGATTACATGCATTACCTTTTTACTTTAATAAATATAATACCCCACTCCCTGTTGTCTTCTAAGGTCAGCAGATAGCAGGAAATGCTGTGCTGATAAAAAGTGCAAAGGGCTGTTTTTTATCTTAATCCATTTCTCTCACAGAGAACCTTCTACAGAGTTGGTGACTTAACACTGAAATTGCAAGAGTTTAAAAGTGGCTTTTAGTCATGTGCCGAGAATTTATTGTTTCAGCACTGAGACACGTTAATCATTTGAACTTGCATTGCTCAGTGCTGTGCAGGAAGCTGAATGAGTTCAGGTGAGTTTAAGAAACCACTGTTATAAACAACTTCCATATCTGGTCAAAATATTCTCACTCCTGTCTGCTGATGGCGTTAAAGGCCTTCCCCTCTTCACCCACTCAAAAGAGGAACTTCAGGGAAAATTTTTTCTTTTCCTTTATGTCCACCTACTAGTAAACTTTGCCACTTTTTTTTGGAGTACAGCTCTACTGTGCACTGTAACATACAAAAAAATCACTGTGTTGCTAATTGTAAGTTACAGTAAGAGCAAGCAAGTCATCTGTGCGTGACCTATAAAAAATTCTAAGCATAAATGAGGAGCCTGTGTGTGAACATTTCCAGTTTCTGTGCTCTTTGAATTTTGCATCCAAATTTTGCATGCCGGGCTTCTCTCCAAGTTTGACAAATGTTAATTAGAAAAAGAAGGAGTTGGTTGATGCTGTGCTGCCACGCTGGCCGCATGCCCGCGCGGGGATGTCAATGCTGCAGTGTCCCTCCACACGGCAGCTGCACGTGCATGCGCACAGGCCTCTCCCAGGGCTGCAACCAGCAGCAGAACAACATGCCTGTGAAAACCCTGGCCTACTTCCTGCAGCTTCACTGCTTTCCATTTGCTTGTGGATGGATTCCTGTTTTAGGAAATGGTTGGGTGGTACCTGGCAAAGGCATGAAATAAAGCTCAGGAGAAGTTAATCAGTACCCATGAGGTTAAAGTAAACAGAGGGTATGAGCACTGGTTTTTCTGCATGAATACTGCTCACAGGTAGGGACTTTCCACAGAAGGCTTGGAGTTAGCTAAGGTTATTTTCATCTGCCATTTCCTCCTTTCAATGTATTTTTTCATTCAGCAAATGCCATTACGACAGCTTTCTCATGTATTAGCTGATACTTAGCTATTGCTCCAGGGCTTGGTGTTGCTGGAAATGTCTGTCTTTCAGCCTCCTAGTAACAGCCCTACCATTTCACAATTATTCCCACGCAACACTGGAATGAGCAGGGTTGAGAGCTTTTTATTGAGAGTAAGTAACGATTTGAATAAATGTGAGTCTTTCACTTACTGTCTAGTTTTACTCTGTTCTTTTTCACTCCTGGTCCTAGTACTTAGGATTGGCTGTATTTCAGTACTCCATCCCAGAAGCAGCTGAGGTGCTCACATGCATCTTGTTGTAAAATCAGCAAAGGTGAATATTTTAAGGTCAGAAGGACAGAATAATTATTTCTAATAATAACTCCTCTTGATAACACAGAATTGCCATTGTTCATTCAAAAATATTTTCCTGCTTCTGTGGTTTTCAAATGATGACAATACCTCAAATGACACCTTAGTGTTACTCAACAGTAACACAAAGAAATAAACTGTGGACTGTAGGCATCCCTTGGACAAAAAGTTTCCTGTTCCTCCTCTAGTTTTAGGGCAGAAGTTTCTTGTTGCATCTTGGTATGGGGGCTTTTGTAAGGTTTTAGAGAGTTCTCCCTATCCTTCAGCATGGTTTGTCCATGAGCATTTTCAAAATGGATCCTTTCAAAGATTCCATTTGGGAAAGAACGCAAACCAGTAGTCAGACCAAAAGGGACAGACTGCTTGTGAAATTTTCCTAGAAACTTGTGCCAAAAAAAATGGTGCAAAAGGTTTCAAAAGGTTTGACAGCATCTGTTGAACATTGTTTCCTTTGTTACAGGACGTGCACAAGTTCCTGGTATGATGGCAGGAAAAATTTCTGCTGAGTTTATCAAATGCTGCCTAACAACAGTAAAAACAATGAAAACCGTGATCTTAAAATTGTGTCACTCATTAATTTTGTACTAATTTGTCCAGCAGCCATTTCATTACAGCCTTCTGTAGAGTGCCTGTAAACTCAAGTAAAACATTCTTGAAGAGTTTCATCTTCAGCTATATAATATTGACAATGAAAAACAAAAAACAGTGTTCTGAGAAGACTTTTCCTGAGACAGAAGAGTATACTCTAGGTGTGGCAAGGCGTGGCAGGTTTGGAGAGTTTTTTCTGTAAGTATGCTTATGCTATTCTGTCCAGTATGCTGACTTTTGTTCGAATAAGGACATACCTGTTAGTGTGTTTGGGTTTGTGAGAACTCTTATCAAAAAAAGGATAACTTGGTAATAACTCTGCAGGTAACTGTGTAAGATAAGATAAACAACTGAAAATGCCAGTTCAGTTTTCTCTCAGTTGTGAACCGGATTGATATACGGGTAAGAAATTCATATGGATGGAATGAAAGAGTTTCCTTTAAAAAGCTCTTCCGTAGTATCTTGGCCTAAATGTACAAAACATGCCTTCCTTTAGTTATATTCCATTTGTTGCTTCTAGTTAATCTTCATCTCTCTGAAGTGCACAGTGTACTCCTCTGTGATGATGTTTCCCTCCAAATAATTGGAAGTTTGACAACATGACCTGAATATAACAGATGTGGTCAGTCCACCTGAGCATCTGCTAAGCTGGGTGGAACTGACTTGGTGTGTCTCTGTACAGTGCCACCTGTGAGCAGCCACTGCTGACACCAATCCAGTGTGGGTGTCAGGAGATGAGAGGCAGGAAGCTACTCCCACTTCCTGTCAGAGAAACCGCAGTTTCTACGGTGCATGTCTCCTGTAGGAGACTGTAGAAGGCTGGACAGACTGAATGTGCTGGTACAGCTACATACAGGGGGAAGATGAACACCTTGGTGCTTGTTACCCTTCTGCTAAAAGCAGCTAGTCAAAGCTCAGTGTCCCATTGATTGCTCTAATGAGGGGGAGGAGGAAGTGGTGAAGAAGACAAGTGGTAACTTTTGTGCCTGGAATGAATCAAACAAACAACAAAAAATAAAACAGAACTTGCTCACAAATTCAAGTATTCTTCTTGAATTGATCTCTTGACTAGTTTTTGGGGTCAGGCTAAACATTCTGAGTAAGCATGGGCTTTCCTACCTCACCTGTATTTTTTCAGATCCTCACCACCTCTCTCTTTTCTATATACAATAACATTTAAGCCTGAGGCCTCAGAATTTAGGCTGAATCATTTATCTCCGTCTGGTGGACCAACATTTTTTATGCTGCACCTTTCAAAACCACCTGCTTCTGGAAAAAAACTTCCTTTTTATCTTCACCACAAAGAGTTTTATTGATACCCAGAGTTTCAAAGCAGTTTAACTTGACCTCTACCAGCATAATTTGACTAGGAGAAGAAAAGCTTTCATTTGTGAAAAACAGTTATTCTGTTCAGTGGTGGGAAAAAAAAAGAAGAAACGGAAGAAGATATGGCCAGACAATGTACCTTCTAGAAAGCTGTAATATTCCCTGCAGGACCCAGATTTTTATCCTGTGCCAACATACTGTGTCTCTAAACACCCGAACTTGCCCTTCCTGATTTTAGCAGAGTGACACCAACATAAAGCTTGAAGAATATAGCAATGAGCAAGACCCATGACATACAGGAAGATCTTTCAGTGCTCAACAGTAACTAAGTCTGCATTTGAGATGAAACACGTAATTCATCTTTTAGAGACTCAGAATACAAAACACCAGTTTATCAGTGTGAGGGATCTTCTGACAAGCAGCAGAAAAAACTTTACGGTGATGCAGAAAATGCAATAACAAAGTCCTTTTATGACAATCCATCCTATATTTCATCCCAGAAAATGCTGATAGCTCCTTTTCACCATGTCTTAAGTGTGTCAGCTCTATTATACAGATCCCAATCTTTAAACCATGCTTTGGCAAATGTATCCTTTGTGGCACTTGTGTGATCGATTATGCTTTACTCAGTGCTGTGATTGTTTACAACACACCCCAGTCTTCCACTGCGTGAAGATACATTTATTACAGACAATGGTGCCAGTGCTGATCTGTTCTTATTGGCCATTTCAAAACAAAAGCCAGACAAAAAGGCATCTGTTTTCAGTGGCTGGTCAGGTTAGTACTGGAAGTCTCTTCTTGGTGCTTTTCACCCTATGTTGGAATACAGCTGCCAGTGTTCAGGAGCCCTTTTCAATGAGGGCCACCTCCCTAGAAGAGCTGCTGTGGACTTAGGCTAATTCTAGCACTGACCTGCCTTTCACAAGCTGTTCAGGCAAATCTTCACACTGAGTCATTAGAGACCTACAAATGGTATACAGTTAAAACATCCAAGACTGTCAAAATGAGTCATAAATTTCAAGTGGCAATTGCTATTTTGAGTGACTGTTTTGCATTACACTTACCAGGACATGCAGGAAACAGCAGTGTTTAAGCTTTCCTGCTGCTCGTGGTTCCTAGCACATGACCCGCCAGGGCAGTTATATCACTGAGCCACACCTTGTGCTTACTTACCCAGAATTCATATTCCCAGGCATATAGGCCACCTTATCAGCAGGAAGTGACTCTGGACTTCTACAAAAAGTTGTTTCAGGCAAAGAAGGGTGTTGCTTTCAGTGCCCAGCCTGACTTGCAGACCACACACCATCTGCCTTGAAGAAAGCTGAAAATGAGACCCTACAGGTATCTGCAACAGTACCAGCATGCAGAGGGAAGAAAGGCAAAGTTAAGGACGTGGTAGTAGTGACCATTCCCATGGATTGACTTGGAAGACAAAAGCTGGGGAACACAGAGAAACAATGGGGCATGCCCATGCAGAGAAACAATCCCAAAAAGGAAATGGTAAGGCTGCAACATGGGAAAAGCCATCAGTAGGTGGAGGAGCATGTTTCTGGCATGCAGAGGGGCAGAAGGGATTTCTGCATATGCAGAGAAAAAGCAGAAAGGAAAAAAATAGCGCTGGAATGAACATATTTGCTATGAGAGTGAAAAGTGAGAGAAAAGCACACAATAAGAAAAAGGTGTGGCTTATTGAAACAGGTAAAGGAGTGGTATTGAGGGTGAGGAGGACAGACTGATTAAAAAAATTGAAGTTCTCTACAGCTTTAACATAAGCTAACACAAGTCAAGGGACATTCCCACCAGCCTGTGCACACACACAAACACCCCAAACAAACAAATCTGTTTACCACAGCTACCTTTGGTGTCCAAAAGCCACAAGAAGAAATGAAACTAGGAGAGGAGAAAAAAGGAGGAGTTAAAAGGTTAGGTGAGGACAAGAGTCTAGGCCACTTCAGAAACAGATACACAAGCAAAGGAAATTCTAAACGGAAGAAGAGGAAGGGGGGAGGAGGAGGAAGACAGAAACCAGTGAGCTGAGTATGCAGGAATAGCGTTGGTTTCCACATAAACCTTCTTTGTTAGCAGCTCTTCCAGTTCTGATCTGTGAATTCTGTGAATAGCTGGAGCAGTTCCCACTGTTCTGCAGGGAGATAGTGCATTATTTGCTGCAGCCACAATGAAACAGTTAAGCGTGGTGTAAAATATTGCAGTAGTACAAGCAAGGCCCTACCCGTAACAGCTACAAGCCTTGTTTGGCTACAGCCATTAGGCGAAGGGGAAAAAATTCTTAAAGTAACCTTTTCCAGGGCCCTGTTTTCCCTCTTGTTTTGTTTTTTTTTTTCTTTCTCTATGGAGATGAGCTGCATTTAACTGCTCATAGTAGATAAACAGGATTTAATTATTTAATGTTGCATGTTTGGTATAATTTTCACAAGTAATAGGGATATTTCAAACAAAACTAAAGTTATTTCACAGTTTATTTCAGTTGACCAGTAGTACCTCCAGTGGAGTTCCTTTTGAACACTTCCCTTTTTTTCCTGTTTGCAAGTCCAAATTTGGTGTCAAAGGGCAGAACTCAAAACTATCAGTTCAGGCAGGTTTAAAGATAGTTACAGTTAATTACACTTAGTGGAAAAAAGCATCTGTTGGAGACCTGCTTCTTGAGGAGAGCCATAAGCTAAATTTAAAGTTGCTTCATGTAATTCAGAAAATTAATTTTATCCCTGTTTCTTCTTTGTCCCTACTCCAAACTGAAGACTTGTGATGACAAGTTGGTTGAAAATACTCATGCATAACTAAATTCAGGTGGAAAAATGTCCACATGAGAAGGCCAAAATCCTGTACAAACCAGTAGCAGAGTTCCAGCTAGGGTTCAGCTGCAGTGCTGCCTGTCCCTGGCATCCTGCCCCAGAGCCACAGACCAACCATATGTCTGTGTGCCCTGGGCCTGGGCCAGTCTGCCTGGGAAGACTCCTGGCCCCACAGGGATCCACCAAGCTGGAGATGGCAGTGCCTGTGGTCTGCCTACATTGGCTCTGAAAGCCTCGGCAGCCCCAGCTCTTCAGAGCTGCCCGGCTGTACAGGCAGGCGTTGGGATAAAGCCTGTCCAGAGATGGAGCGCTCTGCCAGACAGTTACAGTAGGAAAAAGCAAACATGGCCCTGAGACTCCAGCTTTCCTGCTGGGATAAACAGAGCCAACGAGAAGTTGCTGTGGGTGTGTTCAGCTGCCCCTCATCTGCATGTTTCTATCACTTCCCTGCAGAGGATGCACCCGATGCACAGCAGTGTGATGAGCAGGAACAGCTCCCAGATCAGGCTGAAAACTGATCTGGGAGGAGCCCCCTCTGCCCACCCACCCCATGCAGTCAGCTCAGCAGCCCCTTGAGAAGACAAAGAATGGGAAACAGAGGAAAGGAAGGCATTGGGTAATTTTCTGTTGGCAATGCACAACCAGCTTGCACTGGTGGTCTAAGCTGCTGCCTGCAAGGCCAGTCTGTGATTCTCCATTAGCCATTATTGGGTCCTACCAGTACTGAAGAGTTTCACCATGCAGGCAGGCAAACAGTACATAATAACTAATACTAAATTACTCTGCTAATTATTCCAGTATTGTTCTTACATTTGAATTTATTCTTGAGAGGTTCTGTCAGAGAAATGATTTAATGGTCCTACCTCCACCTCGCAAAAGCTTTTACTTTCAAGACAGAATAGATTCCCTGCTGGTCACTCCTCTGGACTGTCATGAATATAATTTTGAAAGACCTTCATGGCTAAATTAAATATTAGGGAAAAGAATGGCAGAATGCCAGCCACTTTATCTCATACNTGGTCACTCCTCTCTGGACTGTCATGAATATAATTTTGAAAGACCTTCATGGCTAAATTAAATATTAGGGAAAAGAATGGCAGAATGCCAGCCACTTTATCTCATACTATAATAATAATAATAATAATAATGCCAGCCACTTTATCTCATACTATTATAATAATAAAGATCTTGTATAATATTATTACCCTTTTATACTCATTTTGGCCTTTTCCCTGTTGTCTTGGAACATCTCCTTTGTCATTCATTGATTTTATTCTTAATAATAGTATTGCACTGAAACACAGGGTAGGCTGAGGCTCATGCACATAACCATACAAGAACTCAGAGCAATCACATTCACCCACGGTGCTTTTCAGTGTAATATCTGTTGTCTTCAGTACAGGCTGCATCTCCTCTCTCTCTCCATTGTGGGCTCCAATATATGCAGAAAACAGGAGCTCAGGGAGTCTGAGCTAAAATAGACTGGAGGCTGAGGATCCAAGAAAGTAAGGACTATTGCATGTGTTTGCCGTCGTCCCCAGGCACCCACATCTGAGCGCTGTCATTACAGAACATGGAGCCAAACTGCTTTTAGGGCAGACCCAGCACAGCCAGTTCATATATTCTACTGCACCTGAATTTGGCCCAAATCTCACAGAGTTCTTGCCATCGACTGAAGCTTTGAGGCTAGCAAACTACACATCATCAAAAATCATTTTGCACACTCACTGGGGAAGCATTCCTCAGTCAGTTCAGTCTCCCTGTTCAAACAGCTTCATGTGCTACTCACAATGCTCTATAAAAGTAGCATACATGACATTACATGCACATAAAAGGTCTCTAAAAAAATTAAACATTTGCTAATCTTGTGGGGACATTGTGCTGGAAGGGGTGTATCCATCAGAAGAAAACCAATTTCATTTCATGCAAGCTTATGAAGAAAACATACACAATATGCAACCATTTCACAGCTGCCAAAAGAGATCAGTCTAATTTCTTTTTTTAGCTAGAAGGGGAATTACAACCAGGCAAAGCTGTTGGAAGCCAAGAAGACTATTAAAAAAAAAAAAAA
>VXBB01022900.1:222279-413692 GCA_013399915.1 Illadopsis cleaveri
AGTAGAAACCATCCACAATTTCATCTGAAAGCAGAAGAGTTTGTGAAGTCAAGCACTTAGCCAAGTGACATAGTTGCAACATTAATGTGGCTGAATGTGAGGCATGTCTATTAGTGAACTTATTGATGGACTGTCTGTAATCCTGCGAACTAAACCTAGAGAAAAAATTCTGTGCAGTTCAGTTTCTGGTATTTCTCTGTCCTCATTTCTCCCTCATCTCTCTATTCCCTTCTCATCCCTCCCCCATACAACAACTGGTTGCATGCTAACAATATTTTTCTTTGTGTCTTTGCAAATACCATTAGATCCAAACATGTCTCATGGAATTTGAGGCTATCATCTGTTCATATGTACTGGGTAATCAGGAACTTCCACAAGACAACCATTCTCCTCACCCAGATTTCATTTGCTTAAAAACATCTCAGGAATTCTTATAAATTGTTTAGTTGTTTTAAATTAGCAACGAGAGAAGCCCTCCCACTTGCCTCCCCAATTGCACCCAACCTGCATTTGGATGCATTAAGAATAAAACCTGCATGCCATTAAAAACCATCTGGCCAAAGAGGGGCCAGATGTTAAAATAATTTGTAAAAAATGACTACTGAAAAAAAGTGACTGTGTAGGGTGGGTGGATTATTCTGTGCAGTTGCAGGCTGAGAACTGCTGAACCAAGATAGAGGGATGACAAGGCTGAGAGTGTTGGTGTTGTCCAACCTAAAGAGAAAAGAAGGCTCCAGGGAGCCCTTAGAGCAGCCTCTCAGTACCTAAAGGGACCTGCAAGAGAGCTGGAGAGGGACTACTGACAAGGGCAGGTAGTGATAGGACAAGGAGGAATGGCTTTAAACTGAAAGAGATTTACATTAAATATTAGGAAGAAATTATTAACTGTGGGGGTGGTGAGACACTGGAACAGGCTGCCCAGAGAAGCTGTGGATGTGCCATCCCTGGAAGGGTTGAAGTCCAGGTTGGATGGGATTTTGAGCAATATATTCCAGTGGAAGTTGTCCCTGCATGTGGCAGGTATGTGGTGGGAATTGGAACTAGGTGATCTTTAATGTCCCTTCCAACCCAAATTATTCTGTGATTCTAAGGGCTGCACAGTCCTTGCCTGGCTCCACTAGGAAGCTGAGTGAAGACGGCACGGACCCCTCCTGGGGATGGCATGTGAGCTGCCACAGGAAAGATGGTTCCAGGAGATTGTGCTTCAGAGATATACCTAGGAATCAAAATTTTCTGTTCTCTGGGAGAGGGTAGTTAATGACTTACTCCAGGAGTAAGTGATCCATGTCCAGCAATGGATCCCTATGCAAGGAGCCCTTATAGACATTATGTGAATATGTTTATATTTTTCTGTGTTTGTGGTACAGTCATTCTTCAGGTCCTTGTGGCTTAATTATTCTCTTGGGACCTCAGTTACTGCCTCTGAGTGAGCTGATATGTTCCCATCTAGGTATTCCTCAGATGAAAGCAGTGATATTATAATTACTACAGTACCATCATGCTGCAAATGGACTGCTTGTGCTTGGTTACCTACCACAGATTTAATCCATGGGCATAACAGTCTTCTCTTTGTGTTTTCACAGCCTGGATCTTCAAAGGAAGACCTTTTGTTTCCATCCAGGATGATAAATGGGTTTTAGCTTTATTTTCTCAGAGGGAAGCTTATGTGATTGTACTGTCTGTCATCTGTCTACACCGATAAGTTTTTAACTGCCACAGCCAATTATAATTATTTCCAAAGAAAAAAACTGCCAGAGGCAGACTTCTCCATGATAATTGTATTTCTATGGATTTTGTGAAAGACAGCAGCAGACTGGGTTGGGGCTGAGGAGGAGGAGGAGGGAGAGGACAAAGCACAAGACCACACTGAGAGTGTGCCATGTCAAGGAAGTCTGGGAGGCCTCAGCTGATCCTCAGCCCATCCTGGCTGAAGGCAGGCAGCCAGCCAGTCTGCAGCACTGGAGAGTCAGTGGGCATGGGTATCTCTGCAGACATCTCACAAAACATACTGTTCTTGTCCATGGGTGTCATTTCACAGGGGACATCACTGTGGCTGTGGCTGCTGCAGTGCAGAGGGGGAGCTGCTTTCTGCTGGCTGTGATGCAGGGATCTTGTTGTTTTGATGCAGGCAGTGGCACTGGGTTGCCCTGGGCCTGTGCTTGCAGGCTGCAGAGCCTGGGTGGTGGCTGGGCTGGGCTAGTAGGTGCCCCCAGGCAGGACAGACGGGCAAAGTGCAAGGCACGGTCAGCACACACTCCATGCTGTGACTAATTGAACATAATGGGTGCACTGCTAACAAAGACTCGTAGTGTGGGGGACAGGGTGTTCTCTGTGCTCACAGACCTGCCAGCCACTAATGAAAGCTGCTCAGGCCAGCTTTGTAAATGCATTTAGGTGACTGAGCCAGATATTTGAGGACAGGTAGAGTCTAATTCTCTCTGACATCAAAAGGGACTCTGACTTGCACTGCATGGGAAGTCATGTCTTTAAACAGCTTCAAAGCTATGAACATTTCTCCTTAAATATTCTAGAAGAATTGACCGTCTCTCTGAGTGAATCTTGTGTGAAATGAGAGGTTTCTAGAACCCTAGAGAACCAAATAACTTAGCTGAACCTTTCCCTGGAATGATACATACTCCTTCACCATTCCAGGATGTTCTTGGAAGGAGCAAAATGCCTAAGATGAAAGTGGATCACCATCTTAACTGCCTAGCTACCAGGACATGTAATTCCTCTTGGCCTGTCAATAACCTGATCCAGTTCTCCAGCTCTTATGTAAGTGGAGGGCAGCTGCAGGTAACCCCCAGGCTGCTCTACCTAGCTGTCTCAGCTGTGGCCTGCAGTGGGGTCCAGTGACCTGGAACACAAATCTGTGTTCAGAAGGCCTCATGGCAGGAGAGTTTCACAGGCTGGAGTTTCACCCCCATTATCTCGCTGTTAGCTGAACCTTTCCCAGAGTGCTTTCTGTTGAGCAAGAGTGAACAGGATTTCTCATCTCCCATATCCCCCCACTAAGTTACTAATGTCACTAAGTTGCCTGATAAATCCCAGCAGCTACAGCAGAAGCTACAGAAGCAGCTGAAGAAAGGAAAATGCAAAAAAATGCATTCAAATACACAACAAGAGTAGAAAGAGAGTAAGTGAAGAAGGGGAAGGCTGGGAGCATGAAAGCAACACTGTTTCCCTGAAATAGTTTGTTTTGAAATGGAGGACAAATGACTGCATTTTAGCCCTACCAAACATCTGTGAAAGGTTTTGTTCACAGCATTGCTTTATTTTTGCCTAGGTCTTCAGCAACTATTACTCAAAGTAAATTCAGGCTTTGGCCCTTGGGAACTTATTTAATGTGCTAGTGCTCAGAAGTCCATTAATATTTATAAATGTCACTTGAATTCCATTTTTACCTTCTTACCCAGGCAGAGGCACTCGTAAAAAAAAAAAAAAAAAAAAAAATTGTTGCTTTTCCGTTTTAATTTTTTTCCCCTTGTTTTTGTTTGGTTTGGTTTTGGTTTATTTGGGTTTTTTTTAAGAACTGTAGTAAGTTCAGGGTTGAGCCCGTTCTAAAAATGTCATATTCTATAGAGCTGTGATACACAGTTTTGCTAGCCTGCCTATGCCCCCAAGAAGGGCCTGAGAGTTAGATGTTAGGCCTGGAAAAATGGAGATGGTGTCTATTCTCAGCTCTGCCACTGGCTAATTATGCAACCTTAGTCAGTTCATTTAACCTCGGCATGCTTCGGTTTCCAGATCAGAAGCGAAAGGGATAAAAGGCTCCTCTGTGAATCCTTTGTGGTGCCTGAGGGAGAACAAGGTATTACCCATCACATTGCTGCCTTGTGAGCTCTGGGTGTGGGTGGTTTCTGTGTTAGGGCTGGGTACCTGTGGTGAGTCCAGGAACACAGATGGAGGCCTGGCCACTAGCATTTCTTGCCAAGGGAGACAGCCCTCACAGTCGTTTGAAAAATCACAGCTACTGACACCCTTTGCTTTAGGCACTCAGGCTTTCAGGTCACTCTTCAGCAGTTTCCTGCCAGCCACAGCAGTCACTGCCTCCTGTACATTGGCTTTTGTATGTGACTCGTGCCTGTCACAGCTTGCTGATCCCAGAGAGTGATCAATGGCTCTCCAAAGAGTTGTAAACCAGTATAAAATGGCAGATCTGTGCCTAGTAGTGGTAATAAAACAAGGTGCCTAATTTAGAGACCAGAAGTGTGCCTTGGAAGTCATAAATGAGAGACTCAGGCAGTTTTCAAAATATATGACCTCTCACTTTGGGAGCACTTGGACTTAAACACAAGTCAGCATTGGGGATGTGCTTTTCACAGCTGCTGAGATGTGTTTCTCTGTGAGCTTCTACAGCATGCACTGCTGGGTAAAACAAGAGTGACATTAGTGGTTAAAAGCATGCAGCTCTGGTATTACAGCAGCGGTTACTCTGTGTTCCTGGTTCAGAACAGAAAGCAGAGCTGCCCAACCTTTGTTTCAGTGGGCATCTGAACAGCCTTGTGCTGCACAGTCCTGCTGCCCAAAACCATCAGCAACCAGAGGCACTGCAGACATTTCTCAGTAGCAGAAGGCAGAGCATTACAAAACAAATTATTTCAGGTGCACACCAGCTGGATGGCACAGCGAGCTCCAACACGATCAGGGAAACTGCCCGTGAAGAGTTTTTGAGGGATTTGTGAAGCCTGCCTCAGTAGTACAGGAGGCAGCAGTACCTGGGAGAGCAGTGCTCTCCCACGCGAGGCTCCTGGCCTTACGAAATTTCCCATGCGTGCTGTTTTGCTTCTAGGCCAGCGTGGGTGTGATATGTGTTACCTTAGCAACAGGGACAAGTGCGTGCTGCAGCTGTAGCCTTCTCCTCTTTGCAGCAGGAGAACATCCCTGGGTTTCTTACAGAAAATGCTGCACAGCTCCCCACAAAGGGGACCCCAGCGCCTGTGGCTATCAGCGTGCTGCCACAGACAGATATGAGCTACGGCTGACGCAGATATGTCTTCCCTGCTACCCTCTGCTCCAGCTCATCTCTTCTGGCCTCCAGAGGACATCATCTGAGTCAGTCTGGCAGGAGCAGGATCAGCAGCTTTGTGCCAGCCCCCTCCATCTTTTCTCGAGTCAGATGGCTCCCACAGCTCAAGGCTTTTTACTAAACTTGAATGCTGGAGGATGTCTGAGTGCTTTATGAATATCTGGAGGAAACAAATGCGGCAGTCAAGGCATCGGTACCCATTAATCACTTAGGGAGAGCCAGGGAAGAATTTAAAAGAATTCAGGAAGCAAGGGGGTGTTTGTGGGGTAGACCCACCTAATACAAAGCCAATAAAAATGCTGCAGCCCTCCCCCAAATGCAGTAAATCCACGTGAGACATAAAACCTATGGAAATTCCGTTTCTCACAGAATCTTGATTCTGCCCTGGCTTTCGTCCTCTTTTGAACTTTGAGACTTGTAACAACATTGTAAATAGATACATATCTATAAAGGTACATAAAGGTATCTTCCCAAAATATATTTAACAGTCCTTTTTTTTTAATGCCTCACCAACACATATGTTCAAGAATAAAGTATGCATAGACTGAAAATTTTCAGACAAATCTACATTAAAAGTTTTAAAAAGAGCTACTCCTGAAAAAAAAAATAAACTCGCTGAAACATTTGCTGAAATAGTCAAATGTATGTATTACTGCAAACACAGGAAAAAGGAGCATTTACCCTCGCTTCAACTGATCACTTGCAAGTTCTTCAGTGTTTTTGAACACCTTGTTTTTCACTTGCACTTCGTGCATACGACTGCAGCCAGGAGCAAACCCCTGGCAAAACCGGTCTTCCACAGGCTTTTAGCGACAGGAGGACGCGCTCAGCCCTCGGCGTCAGCTGACTGAGGGGAAGGGACGGGGAAAACCAAAGCGCTCCCTCTGTCCCCTCCCGCCCTCGCCGGGCCGCGGCCCTGCCCACCCCAACGGGGTTTTTACCCTTCAAAAAATCAAGATCTTTCGTAATCAATAAAGCGGCGGGGGAGTCACCCTGTGGATGCTTCCCCTTTTACTGGAGTCGGCACCTTCCCCTGGCAGCCATTTTACCCGGACCCGAACGCGACCCTCTGCGCTGTGCGCGCAGGGAAACGCGAACCACAACACCGCGGCCCCGAAGCTCGGGCGGGCGTGGGATACACGTCCTGCTAATCACTTNGCGGGGCGGAGCGGTCGCCGCCCGTCCTGCCGCCGCTCCCGGCGCTTGGCCAGGAGGTTCGCGGCGCTCCTACCCGGAACTCCCGCTGCTCCTGCGAGCAGCCCGCGCGTGTGGGGCTGCCGGTGCGGAGCGGTAGGTCGCCATCCTTCGGGAAGGAGCGGGGACAGACTCTTAAACATGCACACACCATATGCTGTCATCCAGCCCCCGCCGCCGCCGCTCCCCACATCGTCCCCGGGGCTGGCGGTGGGCTGCTTCCCGCAGAAGTTGCGGGGGAGAGGATAGACAGCGTGCCCAGAGCTTTGCTGCTCACCTGCCTGTGCATTAGGGCAGCTCAGCTCCGTGTGCTTTCCTGAAACAGCCGCACTGCTCCTCTGCCGTACAGGGTCTAGAGTTGACAGCGTTTCTTGATCTTTAATATTAGGTTTGTGTGCTATCGAAGTGCAGCTGACATCGCACGTTCTTAAATTCTTATTTTCTCTGCCTTGAGAAGAAACTCGGTGGGGAGGGGACAGGGCTGACAAAATTTCACCGAGGTGCAGGTGCCGTAGTGTTGTTCTGCCAGTAAGCAGCATATCGAAACTTGCGTGTTTAAACCTCATGTTGAAATTCTAGTCTGGATTCCGGGGTTAGCAGTACGATGGTATAAATGTCAAGTCCCCCAGCGTGGTTTGTGTGAGAAGGGCTGGCTCCCATCAGATGCAGTGACCAAACTTAACCAGTCTTGAATTTGCACTGCGTGTGCAGCAACCTTTCTGTGGCAGGTTCACAACTGCAAGTTCCTCAGAAGCCCCCACGCTGCTTAGTGTAAGGCTCTAAAATTGTCACCTTCATGTGACACTTCTGAGATGATAATCTACGAGAAAGATGCAGGCTAAGAGCCCACCCAGTAATGCATTGCCTGCAGGATTTGGTAACTGTTCGGAGGGGGTTCTCTTGGCTTCCTCTTCCCACCAGAATTATTGGGAAGTTGGTAGTGGAAGTACCATCTGCAGGAAGCCGTCGGGCTCCCTTCAGCGGGAGAGCAGACACACAACCTCTTCCGTGAAAGTAGCCGGATTGCAGAGGACAGAGCTCGCAAAAATGTAAATGTGCTGGCTCTGAAAAAGAAGAAAAATCCCAAGAGTTACGATTTAGTGTGAAACAGGTGTGAAATTTGTTTCACAAAGAACCACTGAAGATTTTAATTGTGTACGGGGTTTTTTTATTATTAGGGCATAGGTTGAGGTTTGTGTATAGTTTCCCTTTGTTCTGCTTTTGTTACTTTTATTAGTTGAAAAATGTAACACAATGAGTAAACCAGAGAATACTTCTTCCTTCATTGTGAAGTGCTGTCATGTGTAATGTATACGGAGTTTATTTTAAGGTTGTGATATTCAGTAGTAATCCAGGAAACAGTGTTACAATATTAAAGTGATATTTGAAACAGGAGTGTTTTTTAAATGTGATCTGAGGCTCTGATTTGATGTTAAAAAAAGAGCTACTGCAAATAGTGACATAACTTTTTTCCCCCTTTCCTTTTTTTTCCCTTTCCTTTTTTTTTTTCTTTCTCCCCTTGCCCTAATTAAGTTTAGTCATTAAATACATATCGTCCTTCTGAGCTGGTTTCATACATGTGAGTATCAGTAGTTCCCCTGAAGTCCCTGGAGCTATTCCAGTTTGTAAGTCTCTGCTTACAGTATTAGGGGATTGCCATATCCTTTCCCATATTTGGTTTTATCAGATGGATGTAGTAAAGCATTTTGAATTATTAATGTCTCTGGGACTTCAGGGAGCAATTACTGTGAAGAAAGCTATTAAACTTTGTTATGGTTTCATACAAACAAGGAAGAATAGAGAAAACAAAATATTCAAAACCTTCATAGCTTACATTTAATTAACCTCTTTTTTCTGGTTCCTGAAGTAATTTATATATTGCTGTTAAAATTTTTGATATTCTTAAGAACTGATGAATCGATCTTCATTTCTGATAAAATCTTGGCATAGAGTTTAGGTCTTTCTTGAAACAGTGGTCAGTCAGTACTACTGCTTTAGAACTGTGGTGCACTGTGGGAGAGAGATGTGAAAAGCCAGCAGTAGTAACATAATCCTGTGAGGTCTTTATTTTTCCTTAATTGCATTGAATGTGGTTGGTAGAGATATTAGTTACAGTGATTTGTAATACAGGTTGGTTATTTTTACAACTTTTCTATTTTCAGTTCTGTTGTGTGTGCAGTCAAATACTAAGTAGTAATCTTATTAAATACGTGGTATTTTGTGTGCACCTTTTCCACTGGAAAGGAGACAGAATTTGCAAGAAATTATCTAAACTTTTGGGCATTTGGCTCCACCTTCAGAGATAAGAAGGAACAAGTGGCAAAGCTTTCTTGACTAAGCTGCCCTGCCTGCCTTCTCTCAGAAGTGTAATAGCGAGACTTTGTTCCCTGTGCCCTTAATGAACTGTAAAGAAAGCCTGTGTGGAGCTGATGCCTGAACCTCAGTTTCTAGAGAGTTGTGTGAAGAGCAGCAAAAAATTGAACATCAGTGGGACAGCCTGTGGTTAATGTTGTCTGTATGCTTTGCAGAAACCAGGCAGTATTTCCACATATGAAATAGGAGAAGTGTTCAAGTAAATAAATGGCAGCCCTTTTTTTTTTTTTTTTTAAATGTATGATACAGTTATGGTATCTGTACATTATGTGAATGTGAAGATGGCTGAGTTTGTGTAGAGGAGTAATTAGAATTATAATAATGCCTTTTTTTTGTCTTCTGTTGATCCCTTAAAGCATGATTCTCTTTCTATGGTTTCACAGGAGAATTTGTTTTCCCAATTCACTTGTTGTAATTCTTCTTTGTTCTCGAGTATTTAAGAAATAATTCTGAGTGTGTCAATTTTCATTTTTCTTTATAGGTTCTGCCCAGTTGATGCTTGTTGGGCCAAGTATAATAGAAAAAAATGACTGCAATGCAACTGTAGTTTTACCTTGTTACGTGGAAAATCTAGAGCAGAACAATGAAAAAGTCATGTTTGTTACATGGAAGAAGCAAGGAAATCCAATTTTTTCTTATCGTGGAGAAACCAGGAAGACTAATACTGCTCCGGCGTTTTCATCTGCACGATTGTTATCCCAGGTGGATTTAGTCAAGGGTGTGGCCTCGCTGGTGCTCAGCAGTGCACAAGCAACTGTTGGAAATTACAGCTGTGAAGTAACAGAATCAAACAGAGAAGGAGAAGTAAAAATGGAACTTAGAAACAGCTCAGGTGAGTTGCCTACTATTGTTTCAGAACCTGTTGAGAGGGAAAGCAAGCAAAGTCTTAAGGGAAAGAGAAAAATAATGAACATGGCAATGTATTCCTTTAAAGTGAAATACAAAAAATGTAGCACCCAGGCCTTCTAACTTGTATGCTGATATGGCTTATTTTCATTTAAGTTGGAGGAGAGTGCTTCAATGGGCAAAACCTGAACACATTTTTGCATTCTGTAATAATGTCCAAGTGTGATTTAGGTCCCCTATAGGAAAATCTCTGCTTGCCCACATATTTTTGATTATATAGGTGCTGATATATTCAGCAATCTCATGTTATTGCGTGACATATTTCTGATCATCTTCATAGTACTGAAATGTATACATCCATCACAGTGGCCGCAGAGATCTTTTCCTGGAAGAATTACTTTTTGCAACCTTTAACTGCTGAAAAAATACAGGTAGAACTAATAGAAATTCTGTTTTAAGAGCTCTAAAACTCACTGTGAAGGTAGGCAGTTTTCTAGCAAGGTTGAAAATGCTACTGCTGGATGGCAACTTGTGCTTTTCTAGCATTAAATGTCATCTTCAAAAGCTGGTGTTTAAAGTGATGTTAAAATGAATGAGATTCATTAAATGAATTTCTCATCTAGAGAGCTATTTTACTTTATCTTGTCTGTCCCAGCCCACATTCTCCAGCGCCTCAGCCGTTAGATAATGGGTTCTGCTCTACATGTGTTATCTGTCTAGTGCTGTGCAGATGTGACAGTTTCACTGGACATAGGTGTGCCCTGTTCATGTTTTGCATGGGAGACTTGGCTCTGGAGAGCTACTCAGAAGCAGTGAGTGTGTTGCATGTATGTAGCACACGGAGCCTTACCCATGCACTCTAGAATTTTGTTTGGTTTTGCTCTTAGTTTTTGCATTTCACAATAAAATATTTGTGAAGCTCAAACAGGTGTTACTTGTGTCCTGCTGCAGACATTTGTGTAATTCTCACTTGGGTCTACTCGTTGAGTTAACAATATACCCTTCAAAGCAAACGTGATCCTGAAATTGAGAAGGGCACAGCCACTGAAAGTGAAGATGCTAGAAAATCATTCATTTCTTAGCATGCTGCAAAAACAGGAGGTTTCATTACAGCTCATTCAGCCTTTTTTGACTGTTTATGCAATTCAGTGTTATGCTCCAGAAGAGGAAGCAAGGCTAGAGAATGTAGGAGAATCAAGTCCCATTTGCAAGTTCTATTTTCTCTGTGTTTATAATTATGAAATTGGTATAAAGACAACAGAGCAGGAAACTGATATAATTTTTCTAATTTCATTTTCTAGTTGTCAGTTGCGGCGATGAAACACCAGAGGAAAAATGTGGTTGGTGAAAAATTCATAGTTTTGAGGTTGCATTAGGTTTGAGAGTATATGCTAGAAAATGTGGAACTTAGGTTTGAGGGTGTAGCTGAAGGAAACACAGTTGCTTGCACTCTCTCAATTCTTCTGCACAACTTTTTGTTGCTTGCTCCTCCTCAGTGTTCTAGAGAAACTCTTGAAACAGTAGGCTGATAGAAGAAAGTGTAGTAAGTGAGTTTGGAGAAGGGTTAGTGGATAATGGAAATCCTGTACCAGTCTTCACTCGGTCATTTCTGACCAATGAATTCATGCTGTCAGTACTAGAATGTTGCAGTTGATGCTTTTACAAAGATGGTCATACAAGAGCCAGCTATCCACCATCTAGAGAATTCCTGGATTCACCTAGGCAGTGGGTAGCAGTGTGAGCAAGATTTCTCTGCAAGTGCCCTCATCTTTGACAGTCACACTCCTGATCAGGAAACAGTGTCTTTGCACAAAGTTTCCCTGTCTTCTTTTTCCTCTCTTCATATCTTTTCTTGCTGCTTTTTTTCTTCTCTTCTTTCCTCCTCCTTCTTGTTGCTTCTGTTCTTCCTTGGCTTCTTTCCCAGTTTCCTTTCCCTTTTACTTCTTCTCTTCACTCTCCTTTCCCCAAGTCTTGAAGTCTCTCTTCTTAGCTTGGAACTGGCTCTCAAAACACTACTTTATGCCAGGAGTCTAATTGATTACTACGAAGCACCAGAGTAAGGGAAGTATATCTCCAGGAAAAGGCATTCAGCAATTCCTCTTCCTTGCATGGTGCATGTGTCTGCAGTATTGCAAGCACTTCTGTAGGGGAAGCTCTTTCAGACTCCAGGACCAGACCACACGTGGCTCTGTGCTGCCTGCTGAAGCCCCAGCAGATTCCAGGCTTCCTGGTTGCTTCCTTTTTGTGATACCGGCTAGTGTCAGCTGGAAATGCTACAGAGGAAGTGAAGTGGTTCTCAGAGTCTCTGCTTGCAGTTACTTTCTTTAATTATTCTCAGTTGCATTGAACAGCATCGCTGGGGTTTGGCTTATCTAGGGAGCAGCCACTGTGCATTGAAGTTACTGTTCAATAGTAGGTGCTTTTTCAATGTTGTGACTGAAGCAAAAAGTCTTGCTTTAAACAATTCAATGAATGACCCTTGTTTTGGTGAGTTAGAAGTTAGCAGCTATTTCTCCATTTTCTTGCCTTCAGCTTAGTGTTTGCCTTGCATTTCTGTTGCATGCACTGTATCTACTTCTGTGACCTCTTGTGGAAGGAGGGGAGGGAGGGGAAGGAGGGAAATTCGTGAACTTAAAAGCTGCCCTCAGGGTATTTAATTGGCATTGAAAATTGTGAGGTATTGCTGCTTAATTACATGTTTCTGGAGCAACAGATACAACTTTTATGTATGGACAAAAATGCAAGAAATGCATCTTAATGAAGATTAGAAATTTCTTTGGAAGCAAATTTGCAGGCAGAGGAATGGTGATGAGTATAATGTAAGAAATGGAGACTTTGGATTCCACTGAGTGAGCCTAAATGAATATATGAGCAGAGATGCAAGAATTAACTGCGTTTTCTAGTTCAGTGGAGATATTTTCAGAATTTTACGTTGGAAGGTGGCTTACAGGGTCTTAAAGCATGACTGACTGAGCAGCCTAAGGCGTCCAAAATGCAGGGGAAAAAAGTCTAGATGGATGATGTTAGGAAGACCTAAAATTAACAAAGCAGCGTTTCCCTCTCACTTAGGCTAGCTCCTGTATTCCTGACCACACATCCGGATTTCTTCCGGAGCTACCACCACTGAAAGTAAAATAAAATGCCTGAGGAGGCATCAAACTGGACTTCTCATATCTTCTCTGTTTAGCCTAAATACTGTTTTTCTTATTTACAGAGATTTTTGTAGTTCCACAAGTTCAGTAGCTTGTAGTGCCAAAAATTAGCACCAGCATATTCTCTGCTCCAGTGGAAGTTGAGACTTCCAATTTGGAAAATACTGGGATAACTGGAAGCACTGAAGAAGTAGGTTATCACACAGAGGAGCAGGGAGAAAAATACATAGGTAGAGGATATAGGTTTCTTAGCCTATTATGATTCTTAATGCTAAATTGCATATAGTATTGGGCAATCTAGGGCATAGCCTAAGAGGAATGATAAATATAAAGCAAATAGCCTCAGGTTTTGTTCTCTTCCTACTTCTTTTCTTTGTTTATTCTCTAGGATCATGGTTCCTTCTAGTGGAAAGGGCTGTCGTGGTATCACTGGTGTGCTCACTTGTTTTTTTGTGTGCAATTCAGTTAACTGTTATTGGTAAGTATTTACTCTTTAATTCTTTGCAGTTACTGATTTGTCCTGAAATCACTTCCATGCATAAAGGCATCCATGTAAAATCGAAGGCGGTGCTAACATCTAAAAGATCTGTGGGAATTGATCCAGATAATATATAGAGATATGATATGAGTGAAGCTTTTCTTCACTGTTGATTCACCATGACATTATTGAATAATTCAAAAATGTTTCATTATATGGCCATAAAATCAATATGAGAGAAGGATGGTGTGCTCTCTTCTTAATGTAAAACTTTTCATTAGTCGTTTTGCACTTAGGTAAGCACTTTGGCTTAGTTATAATTTAACACTGATATCAGTGATTTTGTTAAATGTTTTTAGAGGCAATACATTAATTCACCAGTGTAAGACATCCTTAGATGTTCTTTATACGCTTGTCCAACATCTATGCAATGCAGAGTGTGCTTTATATCCTGGTCTTTCAGATGGTGCAATTTGTTACCTCAGTCTTTGTGGTTTTTTGGCCTTTTTCAATTTGTTGACTTCTAAAAACTAAATTAAAAAAAGAAACATTTCAGCTAAGAGTCAAGTCCATAAGAAATGGAAAGTAATTGCACTCAGGGTGATTTGTAATAATCACATACATATTCAGCCATCTATATATTCCTTTATTACTTTTTTCTGAATCTGGAAGTGTTATGTGACTCTTCAAAGGTCCATCCGTGGTCCAAGGTTGAAAATAATATGTACTTTTAAAAATTATTTTATCTCTGATTTTCATATTTTATAATGGTGTAGGAACCTCTGCTCAGGACTTGTCATTGCCCTGCATTCATAGCAGAACTTCAGCATTTTTAGGAAAGCAATAATTTCATGGAGAAGCACTGCCATTTTATAAGAGTAATTTTAGTGTGCTTGGATGTTTTTACACCTGAGCAATTAATTGAAAAGTCTTTCCTCTCTGTCTCTTTAAGGATTAAAATATGAAATTGAATCTCAGAGGAAAGTGTGCGCTATTGTAGCACTTGTCATCTTTGCAATTGTAGCCGGTGTAGGCTGTGCTCTTTTTATCCAAGGTAAGTGATTAAAATTGCTCTCTTAATTTAAGGGAATAAGAGCGGAAAAGAATCTCTTCCATTCTGTAGTATGGAAGTTAGTACCACCTATTAATTGCCATCTACTAATTTTTAAGTAAAAAAAGTATACAGACTACAGCAGAAAATGGCATTGAAGTTGTCAGGGTCCCAAGTGATCATAGGAAGATACAGACTCCAAATTTATGTGTATTTTTTATCCTACTGCCTTGGGTGAATATTAGAGACTAGAGAGTACTTCTGGTCCTTCAGTGGGATTTCTTTCTGAACCCAAAAAATTTGGTGATGCCAGTGATATATGTTTGTTGCTTTGTGCTTTAATCCAGTTAACAATTTCAGTTTTACTGATTCCCACATAAATGTTTGCAGATGGCTATACTGTACAGAATCAGGCTGGTCTTGGCCTAATGGTAATCCCTGCTGTGATTTTGATTCCTCTTCAGTATGTCATGTTTGGAATTGGTGAGTATTTCTTTACTCACTAACATATGGATGGAAAAAAACCTGAGCTCCTCCCATAATCTACAAAATTCTCTCATTTTTATAAACAGGTGCTGCAATAGCATCCTGGGCTCATCACATTTATAGTACCTTGAAACAAAATGTTTAGCCTGTATTTGCCTGGCTGAGTTGTTTCACAGACGAAGTAGGAGTTACCTGCATGAACAGTGAGATTTAGGGTAGCCCATCTGAGTGATTTCTGCTCTCCCCTCCTGGGTTTAGGGACTGGGTTGAATAACTAGCTCTGCAAATGTGGGTTCCATTTTTTTCTACTTATGGTTTGTTTATAATGTTACAGGCATAATTTTATTTGTGTGTGTGTGTACATACAAGAGCCTTGACTTGCAGTAACTCATGGGTTTGTTACCACGCTGACTGGCTGAGCTTAGAATTTAGGAGAATCTGATTTCTAGCTTCATGCAATTGCCTGTCTTTTATGACTGTAGTTAAATTTTATAATTTTGTTTCTTCTTTTTCCAGTTTTTGACAGTGTAATGCAGGCAACATTGGCTCTGATAAGTTTAAAACTTCTTGGTTTTATAATTGCCGTGGTTGGTTTTGCACTGTGTGTCTCAGGTAAGCACTTAAGTCTTCTCTGAAAGTGTGTTTTTTAATCTTGTCTACACCTGATGTTTATTTCTAACACTAAAACTTCGTGAAAATGCCTTCACTATGTGGAGTGTTAGCTAATAACTTCTGTAAATGTCGTTTGGAACTACTGTACTAATGTTTTTTAATCTGGTCAAAGAAGAATAGCCTAAAGGAGATATTACATACATCAGTTTCATGACTGCATTCTGTGAGCAGCTGCTTAAAAAGAAAAAGTTAATTGTTTTAATTTTGCATGTTAGTTTTGGGTGACTATTGTTGTTAATCTTACTGAGGCCTAGGGTATTTAGAAATTAAATAATAATTTTCCCATGTTCAGTGATTAAATCAGAAATTCCTTGCTCGTCTCTGCCTGTATGCAACTGAGCCCATGAATATTTCAATGAATATCATTAAAACTCATTAAGAAGGTAAACGTAGAAACAGTAAACTTGGAAGTGTTCTTGGGCAGTTGTAAGTGTGGTTGTGACTGACACTCTGTTTCATCACTGAAAAACTGTCACTGTGAAAAAGGAACACCAGCTAACCACCACACACAGTGATGTCCCTTATCCCTGCCCCTGGCCTCCCCTTGTCGCCTCCCTGCCTTCCCCTGTGCCACCAGAGAACCCCACAGCAGAGAAAAGGCTCAATTTAGGACTAGTTGTCCTTGGCAGTATATTTAGTAGGAGAATACCAGTTCATGTTCCTTGTAGGCACTTTATGCTCCTGATTTATTGTTTTGTACAGATACTTTTCATTTTAGTTATTGATTGGGTTGGGGATTTAAGACCTATTTCTCCTTGAAGTGGTTTTTAAAGATTTGTCTAATCTGGGTGAAATGATAGCCCTTTCAGTGGAGTTGTGATTTGAATTTTATGATTATTGTTTAATATTTACAGAAGTATTTGTAAGTTCTGTAAGTTATAATAGTAAAATAAACTGTTGAGCGATATCTGGTAAAGCATTAATACAAGGATTTTTTGGAGGCTGTTTTATAATGCTTGTAAATGGAAAGTGTCCCTAGTTTTGTCAGGGTATTCTTCTCCCAGGTTATATATGGTTATACCTGTATCTCTGGGAGTTCAGCTCAGTGATCCTGAACTGTCAGAAGAAACCAAGACTCGTCCTGGTTTGAGCTGACAGATAGTTGTAATAACAATTACAGTATTGTATTCTGTCATCTAATACAACTGCAGTCCAAAGCAGTTGGGTTTGAAGATGTAAGTTTAAAATACAGTTAATGAAAGAACATTATCAATTGCAGTGAATGACAACAGAGTGCCTAAACTAGTAGTATAGTTCAGCTAAACAGGATAAATCAGTAAATGCCTCTGTATCACTAAAGAATGCATACAAAAAAAGAAAGATGCAGGAGTAGCTCTGGGATAGCTTTGAAAATGAAATTAATCATGCCTGTCTTTATCAGGTTTATTTATTTTACTAAGCAGTTATATCTGAAAATAAGAGTTTGTGCTTTTTTTGTGTCAGTTGATACAGTTGTTTCATTGTGTTTTTCCCAGTCTGTCCTCCATTACATGGGTCTGTTCTGATTGCTGGCTTAGCTATTATGGGTATTGCAAGTTTGATTAGTCTGGGTTACGTAAATGGCTTGCGTATTTTGGGTAAGTAGCACCTAATATTCTTTTTTTTTTTCTTTCAAGTAGACATAATTTATTTGAGCACGAGGTGTGATTTCACAGTTACATAGTTTTAAAAATTACTGGAAAGTTGTCTGTGTGTGTTGGCTTTGTTTCATAGAGTGTGTGGGGAATCTTGAATTAAGAAACCCACAGTTTATCATCATAAACTGTTTCGAGATCAACATAACCAGGTTTCTTAAGTAAGAGTGTTTCAGTTGTAGGAGGGAGGAGGGATGTTGCTGTTCAAGTTCTGCATTTACACAGTTGGCCAGCTGAATCTTAGAATGAAGAGAGCAAAAGGGTGTCAAGGATTCTGTAGAGTGGGTTGTGGGATGGTGGTGACAAAAGCTTACCAAAACATGGATTTAAAGAAAATCTGCCTAGTGATTTGCACTGGTTAGAGGTAGGTTAAAAGAAGAGCAATTTGAATGCACACCTTTCATTTTAGTGAACCCTGGTTTTCCTCCTGCTTAATTTTAAAAACCAGGAGAAAAGAATAGCAAGGCATTGTTTCAGAAACTGATCTGTTCATCAAATCTCAAAAAGATGAGAGATCTAAAGGTGTGCTAAATAAGCAAAACCCAGCAATGCTATGTGATTGGAAGGCTGGCACACCACAGCATAACATTGTGTGGACTCTAGAGCTTGGGTCTGAGTGATTTATTTCAGGCTGTGCATGAAGGCTCTTCAAACACCTTGTTGTTGGCCACCTTCTGTGGACACACAACTGTGCAGTGCAGGATATGTTGCTTCCAGACTCAAGCTGCTGAAGTGTTTACAGTGAGTGCAGTCACAAGTCTGCACTGAACCATATAGTCTCCCAGGTCTAATATGTGCACACCATGTGTGGGCATAGCCAGAAATAATAGATCCTAAGACAGACAGAGAATTTCCAGAAGAGAAGAAATTAAGGCAAAATGCCTAATATTTGATATCCAAGATAAATGAAGATGAGTCAAAAATATGGCAGACGTGAATCAAGCCTTTTAATAACAATAATAAATTTATATTTTATTGACTTTGGCTTACTTGTATGTACTTGTATAGTGTTGACTTGAATGCTGTGTGCTCATGGTCTACATAAATGTTGCATTTCTGGTTTGAGTGTACTGGCTAAAGAAGTCAAATGCGGCTGTTAGGGTAGATTCTAGCGTGCCAAAATAAGCATGAGTAGTGAGTAGCCTAATTCACCTTTAGAGCTGACTGCATGAGTGAGGCAATTCACACACTGTACGTGGTAAGATTATTTGGGTCCTAAACAGAAGTGTGCTTAGAAGCTCTAAGAATTTTCAGATCATAGAACTAAGTACCTTTGTATAGGGGAAACTTCAGTTATGCATGTTACAACTGTGTCGCAGGTTTTATCAGCAGACAATACCTTTTCCAAGGTAACAAGATGAGAGGAAATGGCCTCAAGTTGTGCTGGGGGAGGCTTAGATTGGATATTAGGAAAAAATTTTTCCCTGAAAGGGTGGTCAAGCATTGAAACAGACTGCCCAGGACATGGTGAAATCATGATTACTGGAAGTCATGCTTAGGTGTGGCCCTTAGGTGGGGACATGGTTTGGTGCTGAAGGTGGTGATGCTGCTTGGGTTGGGCTTGCTGTTTGCTTGGGCTTGATGTTCTGGGAGGTCTTCTCCAGCCTTAACAATTCTGTAGTGCTGTGTTTTTTTTGTTGATTGTGACATTTATTCATCTGCTTGGTCACTTTTTTGTAATTATTTTAGGTTCCAGAATGAAAGATCATCCTCGTCCGGGGGTAAGCTTAAAATTAATAAATTTGGGGTGACTAGATGGCTCAGGGGATTGTAGTGAGATACTGAACCTTTCTTCACTAGCTCGAATTCAGACCAGGTTGGTAGCAAGCAACAGTTCTGGCTGTGTAACAGATGTCTAATGTTGAGTGAGTTGGTGGTCTCCATTGTCCCTACTGAGTGTGTCTGTAGTCCTGTAATTGCCACCCTCACAGAGGGCTACTCTGACTGTTGTGCAAAAAGGAGTTTCCATTGCTGTCACTGGAAGGTGGTGGAAGTTTGGCATTCTTTTACAATGCACTCTTCCACCTGAGTATTTAAAAGCTTTTATTTTGATCACGTTATTAAAAAGCATTTTCATTAACGTGAGTGCAAAACATCCAGGTGGACTGTAAGAAAGACTTAAAAGATTTTTTCCTATGGTCTTGTACGCCAGAACTCTTTGGTATTCTGTTGAGTTCCTGGCTATACAGATGGCATAGCCTTGATGTTTTTTCTGATTTTCCTATATTGCCCCCTAATTTGATGAGACCTTCTGAAAAGAACGTGCCTGTCTTTAGGTAACACAGAACAAATTGAAAAATTCCTTGTTTTTTTTAAAGAAGGTTTTTCAGTTGGTAGTTTTGAATTGTAGAATAATAATTTCCAAAACAGTAATTGTCACAGACTTACACAGTGCTTTCAGGTGATCCATGAATGTGAACTGCCTGATTTCTAGTGTTTTCCAGAAGCAAGGAAAGAGGCACAGCTGTAGAATACCAGTGAAACTTCCTTGTAGCAGGGAGATCTGGCAAATGCTAACTCATCCCACCTCTTGGATGCCAGCCATCATTTGAGACACATTTTCAGGTCTCCAGTCTAGAGCCTGAGACCCAGCTGTTGAATGAAGATGGTTTCTCACAGTGAGAACTGACTGCAGTTAGGACAAGAGATTTTTAGGGGTTTTTTTATTTCCTTTGCTTTTGCTCATCCATTTTCATTGTACAGAAGAGTATTTCAGAGAATTAGTCCTTCTTAATGGAAGGAATGTAAGTGCACAGAGTTTTAAAAAAAATAGAAGGAAAAGAGGTTAAGAGATAATTATGTTACTAAAATAACAGCTGAGAAGTGAATTGAAGATATGCCTCATTCAAAATGAAATCTTGCGTTTATCTAACATCCTTGTGCTTACTTGTAGAATGGAAGTAAGCAGGGCAAGAGGAGGATGTTTTTTTCCTTAATTTAGTTTTGGTTGTAAATAAAACAGCATGCAAAACAGCATCCTTTGATGAGAACTCTATTCTCTTGATGAGCTGCTCTCCTCACGAGATGGTCTTCCATGGCAGCAAGGAATTGAGAAATTAATAGCCAGAGTAGCAGAGGAATGAACATCATGTTACTCTCTGAATTGAGGACAGGAATGAAATCAAAAGAAGTTTTTAAAACTTAGAGGTCATTGGAAATCTCAGCAAGTACAAATACGTTCTTTGCAGCTGCAGATAGCTGAGGGCTAGATACAGAGGAATTTAAGTGATATAATGTGTGTCCATAAATTTATGGTGATGCCTTAAATTTTAGCTTTCATGTTTTTCAGATTCTGTGCTGCCTAGGGGTGTAGTTCTGAGCCTCATATTAAGTGTTAGTCAGCTCTCTTCACAGAGTAGGTAGACAAAACAAATCCTTTCCTGCTGAAGACCAAGGACAACAGTTAGAACTTTCAGGCCCAAAGCATAAACAATGGTGGGCTGAAGAGAGAAACAAGAAGGATGAGGCTTCACAACCAGAAGCTGTAATTGGACAATTAAATCCCAATAGGCAAATGGACCAAAATTTCTAAAAGTGTAAGACCTTGTGACCATTTGTCCATTTTGTGACCATTTAAGTTCACCTTGGGTGTAGCCCTGGTCAGGCACTTGTACTGCCCAAGGTGTACCCTTAAAGGCCATTCAATAAATATCTCCTTTATTCTCTAGCTCTTGTCCAGTCTCTGTTACAGGTCAGCCTTCACAAGGCATCAACAGCTGCTAGGTAAAGACATGGTGGAAACTGGAATGTGTTAATATGCTGCTTGTTTCCATCAAGGGCTGTTCAGCTTATATTGCTGTGCTTTGAGGCAGTAAATAGGTGTGAAGTAATTTTAAGAATACATTTTGATTCTGTGTCATCTAAAGACCATGGAAGACTTAATATTGGTGAAGGGCATTATTTTGACACTGGGGCACACTTAAAAAATGATTCATAAGATTTTCCTGAGTCGGAGGGCAAAAAGGTGTGTGTTCTGAAATCTGCCATCTTAACCAAGTACTGATGATTTTTTTTAGCATTTCTGTAGGTTGCATGTGTTGTTTCTGATGATTGTCTACCAGACTAAGTGCAAAGCTGTCATGTATTTCTTTTTGAGAAGATTCCACTTGATTTGCTTGGCTACTAATTTTCTTTTCTTTTTTAGTCCTGCTGCTTTGTTACTAACCATTGATCAAATGACAGAAATAATCAGTTAGTTTTAAGAGCTTAAAAGTAGTATCTGCATGGCTTCCGCTGCCTCCTAGGGGTATTTCATCTGGGTAAACATCACAGTAAGGGAAAACAACCTGCAGAATGCAGCTATTGACCGATACAATTTTTTTTTCAGACCTTTAGTCATTAATTTGATTGACATTAAGCTTTCTTCGTTTTTGTAGAATCACTACTTACTGTATATGTCAATTAGAGTAATTTAACTGTGGCCAGCCAGAAGTAAACATGAAGGCTTTTTATATATATATATATTTTTAAATGTTTTGCAGAAAGCTGTAGAAGAACCACTAAATGGTAGGTGATATTCAAGGTTTATCTTATTATTAAGGGATTAATTATGGATAAAGATGGTTCTAATTCCCAGTGCCACAGCACTAAGATGGCAGATACGTGTGGCAACTTACATGGCTCTGTGAGTCAGTAAGAGTTTGATTTCTCCATGAAATGTTGCCTGCAGCTCCAGATTCCCTGTTTTATGCCACTGTGCTTGCTAGCCAGAGGCACTGCTGGACTGTTATAGGACAAATCTAGTCTCTCACGATATGTCCACCCTCTTTGCTTTGCAAAATGTCCAGCTTTTAAGGGAAGAAGAGGGACTGGTATTGAAAATTGATATTAATTCTGTATCAAGATTTATTTAGGTGAAATACTTAATGATCACAGCAAAATCTATCCTTGCCACTCTATTCTTTTCATATTTTCTTGGGTTGGGAAACTCTGATAGCAGTTAAGGTGAGGGAAATTTATAGTGAAAAAGGGATGGCTTTGCTTTCTTTTTTTTCACTATTACATTCACTAATTGGCATGCTGAGTAGTAACAAGTTCTAACCTGAATTTTAGAATTAACCTGAATTTTAGAATTAACCTGAATATTACCTGTGAAGCATTTATTTCTGTTTTGCTCATTACTAATCCATTTCTTTTACTTTTAAAGATGCAAAAGGAGTGATGTTAGAATGATGGTAAGTCTAACAGATATTTGTTTTAATGGCTAAGCATTTGAGGGTTTTGCTGTTTAGAGTTACCCAGTGCTAATTCAATGAAACTTGGAGGACAGGTTTCAGGGCAGGTGCTGTTCTTATTCAAATTATATTTAATTGAAAAGAAAGAATACATGTATCCTATATCAAACATAGGGGAATAATGTGTATTCCTAAACAGTGAAGAAGAAGAGTCAGTGAGAGAACTGTGCAATAGTATATTTCTGATCAAATGTGGAAAGTCAAATAGCTTTATGTTTCCTTTATGCTCATGTAGTATTTAAGGTGCATGGAGTGTTTCCTTGATGATGGCTTGTGTATTTGGTTGGTGGTTTTGGGGGTGTTTTTGTTTCATTGTTGTTGATACAACTAAGCTTTCTCTCTGCATTTAATTGGTGATCTTCAATGGAAATTCACAGGAAGGTGGTTTAAAATTAACTTCCTCTCCCCCACTTTAGGTGTTACTTGAATTCTGTGGGTTTTGTTAGATTGTATTCCAATCAGATTTCACTCAATTTATTATTTTTCAGATTGTTCTCATTGAAGAGCTTAAATTTTAGGCTAGATGGTAAGGTTTGAAAATGAAAACAGTATTATTGAGTCTTTTCTACTCAACAGCTGTACTTTTCATGGGAATAGCATAAAAAAGCACTAGTTGATACTATTGGTACTTATGTTTCTCCCTGAATACTGAGCAAGCTTGTCGTGTGGTATCACTAGACCCTTAACCTAGTACTCCTGCATTCAATTACAACATTTTGCTACATGGGATAAAGAGTAAGGTCACTCCAAATCTGTTAGCTCACTTGAAATACTTTTATATTGTGCCATTTCTAGGAGGCATGGATTGACAATGAGCAAATAAATGAGGTACTAGTTAGCTCTAATTGGATAAAGGTGTATGAGTTTTATAAACAAGCTTCCTTGCAAATACCATGTGCTGTTCAGTTTGTGTTACTTACAACTACTACATTTGGTTCATCCATATATCCCATATAAGTATTTTCCAAACCAATAGGAATACAAGCACTTCTGCAGTACAAAGGACAAGTGCATTGGTGTCTCTTAAACACATTGATAAATGTATACCAGTTAGTGTAATCTGAGCTGGATGTAGTGGAAGGCAGGGCCTGCTCTGGAACTGGCTACTGCTTGTTCTTGACAGAGTTGAGATCAGGAAACAAGTAGATATTTGCCAGTCTATTGCATTCAGACCGAACCAGAAGGGAGATCAGGATGGGCTCTCTGCAGTTACCTCATCCTGCTGAAGAGCAAGGCACAGTTTTGCTTGGAGATCCAATTTTAAATAAGCTGCCTGATAAAAAACAGGCCTCATTTGGGTCTCATTTAGGTTATGAAAACTGACCTTCTAGTGCTGAGGTGGAGCTTCCAAAAGCACAGAAATTGTCAATTACCCATTTCATTTTAGGGTAGAGCTAGAAGTCTGTCTGCTTTTTCTGCTCTCAAAGATGGCTCCTAACCAGTGACAGAAGGTTTTACAGATGGAAGGCAAATGCTCTGACTCACACACTGGAGGCAGTAACCTTTTGAGCTCTACCTGCTTCTATGTTAACCTTCCCTGGAAAATCCACACACAGACTGAAGCAGGGATGAATCAGATGCTGAAGCTGACTAGCTTACAAAACAACATGTGAAAGTGAACTAGCATTAGAATATATGGACAGGTGGGTCAGACAGCTGAACCTGTGAGCCACTTCAGCTTATTCAAATTCATGAGTGAAAGCTCCAAGACAGCGTCCACCTTTCTGTTGTGGAGAGGCTGAAACATCACTTGCCATTAGTAACACCTTTTTCCACTCTTTGAATGCTAAATGTCCTTTCAATTTTGAAATGAAAAAACAATAAAACTGTAAGCTGTGACTTGTGTAGGCAGCACAAAACATTGCTGTTCTTCCCAAACAATATTTCTTTTTCTTTCTTTTTAAATTCCCAGAACTGCAGAGCTATGTGATGCGGATATAAAAAGTACACCATTGTTGATACACCGTGGCCTTGAAGATGCACTACTCAACGAGAAGAAATTCAGGAATCTAGTTGTTTTGCATGTGTGGCAAAAGTGCTTTTGATATAAATGACATAATTTTATAGTCACAGCAGCTGTAGCAAGGAACATGTGTGTTTGCCCACATGTGATCTTTATTTTCTTTTGTTATGGTGTATATGGGATGGTTGAGAGTGAGAATATAAAAAGCACTTATTTGCCCAGTACAGAATCTCCCTGCAGTAATCCTTAGTGGTATTATTTTCAAAAACTATCATTAATCACTGCTTTGATAATGGGCCTGCTGAGCCCAGAGATTGCAATACCATTTAGACTATTGTTTTCTTTATTTGTGTGCATGGACAAAGTATGGTTTATGTGTATGATACAAGCAGGAAGTAGAGATTGTACAAATACATCTTTTCCGACATTCAGCAAATTTTTATTAAAAAAAAAAAAGAAAAAGTTACACACGAAGTTGCATAAGTACAAAGTTTACTCCCAGCTCTCCTGAAAGTATTAACAGAGTTCTACTTCTGTGAGACATTAGTATTCCTCTCTGTGGACAGTAGTCATGTGTGCTCTGGTGGCTGGTATTTTTGTCCAGTGAGAGGGCTCCCCGTGCCTCCTCTGTATCGTTTGATGAGAAACTGCTCAGCTGTTGGAGCCTAATTCAGCACTGGAATTACAGAGCACAGGAGCTGGTAATCTTAATGCTGAATGTGGTTCTTGTGTGTGTTCATGTTGTGCAGTGTGTGGAACTGGAAGCAATTTCAGGCTTTCTTAACTCAGTGAATTTGTGAAAGTCGTGGATGCTTCATAAAAACAGGAGTTGTCCTATTTAGTGTATTTTTGACAGAGTTTAAAACGTTTTCTTGAATGAAAAAGAGCTATATAATTTCTGGCCCAGATTTGTCTTGCTGCCATTACATCACAAATACATAAATAAAACAAAAAGTAGGAGGAGCTGATGAGGAGTGAGGAAGCTCAGTTTCTGTATATATCTAATGGTATGGTTAAAAATCAGTTTACTAGGACTTGCACATTCCATGAGGTTCTGCTATGTTTTACAGCTGTTTTGAGAGTTGTTCCAATATAGTGGGCTGCTCTTGGACTTTGTGTATGCTTTGTAGAAATCTTGACACTGTTTCCTGTTTGTACTAAGGTACTGTATTTCAAAGGCACACACGTTTTTCTCTTTCTAACAATTTCAGACTTGGTTTGGAAAGCTGTTGCCAAATAGTCACGTAATAAAATCCTTGTTTTTAAAGATCCTGTGTAATTTGGCACTTGTCAGAGTTGAATGTTACAAGCCAAGGTTCATATCCATGTTGTGGGTGCACATTGTAGGGATTTGGGTCTCTGCACAGTGAGCTTTGAGTCGCATTAAGAATTCAACAAAGCAAAACTGAGGTGTCTGATTTTACAGTAGGTGCTGTCGTAATCGTCCCTCTTGCCAAGGCTGCAGGATTGAGCCATTTAAAGCAAGGCATGGGCCAGCCCTCACTGGGAAGAGAGGATCACCCATGGGATAAAATATGGGAGAAGCATGTGGACTCACACTTACTGTCCTGCTTTGCCAGTGGGAGTATTCACGTAAGGTTATGAATCTTACATATGAATCTTTTGGTGCAGGTTTTTCCATAATCTCAGTGATAACTAACTAAAGATGGGAGATGGTTCTCCATTACAATTCAGTATAAAAAATGTCCTAATCTAGTACTGTGCAGTGCTCCCTGTTTATAACTAGTGGTTCCCTCTGGCAAGTTGAAAGTCTTAGCAGCAGAGGAATAAAAAAACCAAATCAACTGGAGTTATGTTGAGGTATTTTGCCTTATAAAAGCAGTTATGTATAATAGCTTTATGTTAATTTCTGTAAAGCAAACTGCAGCAGAGCCCCGCTGTCACCGTGGGATCAGGCCGAGCTGTTCCTAGGAATTGTCAAAACATGGGGAACTCAGTGGCTGTCTGTTGGCTGCAGAATTGTGGCCCCAGAAATGGGAGAAACCCACCATCCTATTGCGTTAAGGGCTGGATTTCTTGTAGGTGGGAACTTAAAAGCGAGAGTTTAAAAAGTCATTGGTACACCCAGCCAGCCCTTTCCCACCAGTAATTTAAACCAAAGTTGTTCATAACTATGCTTTCATTTGTGTGTGTACATATGTGTGATATATAAACATATAGACATTTTAAATATCTATAGATCTATAGTCTTTACCCAAGAAACTGTTTTTATTTATGAAACATGAAATTATTTTGTAAATATTGTGCTAATATACTTTAAAAATAAAGTCATTTTAAGTTGTTTTTGTGGGAGATTTCTTGTTGTTAGCAGATTGACCTTCTGTAGCTGCTTCCATAAATTCATAGTCATAGCTGCTCTTCTCCCTGTCTTTATGTACTACTTAGTGGATCTACAGGAATGTTCTCAGTGTTGCATAGGCTGCTGCAGATGATTTGGGGTGGGTTTCTCCTTAAGAAGGTCATCCAGGTGGTGAAGTGAGTGTGTAGGCTGCCTTATAATAACTTCAGTTGTGCTCTCCAACATCAGCCATCGAATGCTGTCGCCCAGGTGTGCTGTGGGAGGAAATGAGGAGTAACAAGCTGCTGCTGCCCCTGTAACTTCAGAAACAGCAGAGCAGCACCTCTGTCCAGTCTGTCTTTGCAGCCCTGGAATGGTATTTCTGTAAGAAGAGGATCCCTTGTGTTACTGCTCAAGCACTGCTGGATAAGTTCTGGATTTCCTGAAGTGATCTTTAAAGTTCATTTGACTGTGGAGAGAGGAGCTGCAAGTCCTGCCTGGTAGACTTTCCACTCACACATCCTCTTCAGTGGAGCTGAGCTGATGGGAGCAGTGGAAATTATTGACAATTCCCTTGTTTATTCAAGGTGACTTTAACTGTGGTTGTTGAACTTCAGTGTCTCTTCAGAAATATTTTGTGACTTCCCTAGACCCACACTTTCCTCTCTAAAGGAGCTATGAACCACAATTTAAACAGAATTTTAACAGTTTGAGAATTTTCTGTGCAGGGACCCTACTGCAAGGTGAACTACAAGCTCAGGAAAACTGGTCCTAAGGCTCAGGGAAAGTGCATGCTTGAACTTTGGGGTGAGAGAAATGGTGCTAATCTAAATGTATGTGGCTGGAGAATACCTCAACACAGTACCATCAGCAATGCCCAGTACCTGTGCTCCAGACTGCTCCAGTCAGTTCAACCAACCAACAGGAAAACCAACCTAAACCTGAATGTCCAGTCCAGAAGCCTTCTGAAAGCACTTGATCAGAGCTCCATAATTCAGCAGTTGCTACCGAGTTACCTGCCCAAGAGTAGAAGTGGACAGCCTCTGGCTCATTTCCACTTTGCAGAAGAATTTTTATTTCTTTCCTATGGAAAATAATTCTTTTGTGCTCTAGTGCTCTGTGCCTTTGTCACAGATGCAGCCAATACTGTCTTGGACTTCAGTACCTCTTGTTTTCCTGTATCCTCGAGGACTCTTGCAAAGCTTCCACAATGAAAAAGTGTGAGCTGAACTTTTGTGGTTTCCTTGTTGATTCCCTTCTGTGCCTGTGGCAGAAGCGCAGCAGGGGTAGGGCATGGCCTGGGAGGTGAACCCCAAACCCTTCACACTGCAGCTGGGCTGCGGGAAGAGGGCAAGGAATACTCAAAAAGTTCAAGAAAAGGGCAGAACCAGACTATTTTTCAGTGAAATTATGAATTGGCAAGAAACTTTAATACACAGATGTAAATAGCACAGAGACAAGGATCATCTGCTTTGGGGGAGGAAAGCTGCAGTGTTGAAACAAGTTTTGGTTTACTTCTGTTCTTTTGCTTGCTTGTTTTTAAAGACTACAGAAAGGAGGCTTTTGCAATTATTGGGCTGGAGAGTGGGTACTGTAAAGGGAAGAGAGAGTCTGCCATGAATACAGGTTTGGTGGGAGAATTAAAGAGCACAGGAACTGCAAGTTTGCCGGAAGAGTGTGAACAGTTTGTCCTGACATCGCTAAAACTGGCACTTTTGGACCCTCCAGAGTTACGGAACTATTTCTGTTTCTTCACTGAAAGGGTTGTCATCCCTTTGCATCCCAAAGCATTGGAACAGGCTCACCAGGGAAGTGGTGGATTCATTGGATATGGCACTCAGTGATACAATTTTGTTGGCAGGGTGGTGTTCAGTTAAAAGTTGGCCTTGATGGTCTTGGAGGTCTTTTCTGACCTTAATAATTCCATTATTCTGTACAGTGCTGCTGTCTGCATGTGACTACACAGCTGAGCATGTGGAGGTCCTTGGGGATGTGCAGTTGTCACATGAAGTCACACTCTACCTCCACACCTCAGTGATGTCCCTTGGGCACAGCAGCTGCTTGGTGCAGAGTACAGTCTGGCACACCTTCAACTTGAATTAAAGTACTGAATTTTACTGTCATTCACAATTTATGTACCTGCAGATAGTGAAAGATTTTGAAACTGCTCTAGTAATTAGTCTGCTCTCTTTCCTACCCCATCCCACACCCCCTCAGCCTTCCTTTTAAGGCTGCACAATAGGTGGGTGCAGGTTAAGCTTGGAATGGTTACCAGACCTGTGGAAAAACGAAGGAGACAACATTTTTCAGAACTTGGCTTGAGGATACTTGTATTTGGTAGCATTCATTTAGCTTTCCTTTTTGTCTTCCAGAAGTGCTGCAGGAATTGCTTTTAGAGCAAGAACATTTGGTTGTATTTTGGGCAGTTGGGCTTTGTGGTTTTGTTGTTGTTATTTTGTGGGATTTGGGGTTTTTTGGGTTGGTTTGTTTTGGGTTTTTTTTCTGTGTAAGAAAGCAGTATTCTTTAACAAACTAGATTCATGGAAAGAGGTAAAAACCCCCCAAACCAACAAATCACTGGAAATTCACTGTCCTGTTAACCAGAAGGTTCATCCAAGGACAGGAAGTTCAGACAGCAGTAAGGAGAAAAGGGATCTTTAAGATCTATTCATTGCAATTAATTTCATCTAAGTTTGAGCATAGCCATTTAAGATAGCTTCACTGAAGAAAAAGGTGATCAGGATTCTCTGACATTTCATACTAGTTCAGTTCAGTGAAAAAGAAAATCCATCTATTGAAGATGAAGTGGAAGTAAAGGCACTGTGTTGTGGGCAGAGCTCTGCAGGTATGGGAGTTAGCCTAGGCAGAATGGAAGCTTTGATTTGTCCCAGGTCAAGAAACACTGAGAATTTAAGGATCATAACAAAATGATATAAATTGTAATTAAAGGAGCCTGAATTTGAAATAGATTCCTTTGTATCCTGCACTGTAATTACAAAACAGTTTTCAGAAACAATCCCTCTGTAGCTGGAGTTACAGTCAAGGATGAAAATGCTGCACCAGGCTTTGATGGAGCCAGGCACTTACTGTTCTAGGAAGTTTGTGAGGCTTTGGCTGGCACAGATAAATAGGTACCACTGTAGCAACCTAAAATGTCCTCCCTTACCTGGTCTGTAGGTGGGAAAAAAGTTATTTTTTTGATAGACTGAGCAAGCTGAAAACTACGGTGATGTTATTTAATGTGACAATGTAAAGAAATGTGGGTTAAAAAGCTGGTGATGGGGAGGAGGTTAATTGTTTTTTCTTTACAGTACCCCTTACCTGGCCTGTCCTCTGATGCTGTGGCCAGTGGAGAACCTGATGCCAGCAGAAGATTGGGTAGGGGGCACTGGGGCCTTGCTGCCTTTGCCTCCTGTTTGACCCTGGGTGCTCCCTCAGCATGCTGCCACTCCTCCCAGGATGTGGGGAGAGGGGGACATACAGCTCCTCTCCTGCCTGCAAAGAGGAGGAAAGAGGCTTCCACGAAGAGGGTGAGTGGGGATGGATGCTCAGTAGAGCCTTGCAGTAGGGTATTAGATGTGGCACCCTACCACCCTTACAGCTCTGTTTATTTAACAGAGGTGATGCCTTGATACTACCCTGGCCCTGTTAGGTTGCCCTTTACATTGCCCTTTTCTCCTCATACCAGTTCTCTGGGAATGATATAAACCAAATAGTAATGGGTGATGGAGGAATAAAATCACCATGTCCTGAACCATGAGGTAGCTGTTGGCATTTGCAGTGGTGGTGCAGCAGAACACCAAGGCATAAAGAGCTTTAAAACTCTTACTGAACAGGAAATTAAGCTGGCTACAGCATCAATGAGGGAGTGCAATTAATGTGGGATAAAATACATCATGACTGGCAGTCACAGGGAAGGTGACAGAGGAGAAGGTGGTTCCTGTCCCCCAAAGCCCCCAAAGGGGCTACATCTATTTCATTGGTGACCGTGTGAGCTCTTGAAGTGCTTTGTGGGTGAATTAATAGCACAGTGCACGTCAAAGCCAAGGAGGGAAAAGATGCTAAAACAAAACAAACAGCACAAGAGAAAAGCCCTGTGCTGAAAGGTACGAGTCACTACTTGTTTATTTACCCACCACAGAAAACAGCCCATTTACCATGTGCACGTGGTGAGGGACAGATTCATGCCCTAAACCTGCTCTTAATCCGGATTACAGCCTTGGGCTGGGAAAACTGAACAAAACAACCTCAGTACATAGCTGGAACTGCCAGGCCAAGGGCTGGGGAGCAGCAAAGAAAAAGTGCTGGGGGTTCACAAGGCTTTGTGGAAAAGAGCAGAGAGTGGCAAAAGGGAGGAGGAGGGAGAGGCTCCACCAGTATTTTCTCCATGCTGAAATGATTGTGGGGGGGTCACAGCAGCAGCTGTTGTTGGTACAGTTCACCAAACTATGGGCAAGGCCTTCCCTTGCTTTCATGCTGTTCCAACACCTTTGACTTCCCTGGCACAGTTCAGCAAGACTCACCTTTAGCAGGTGAGAGAAACCTCTGTCTTACTTTGATACTTAACCCCTGTTGTGTGCCATCACCAGTTCAGCTCAGGTTGGTTTCAGCCTTCCTGAAGAGGAGAAGTGAGACCAGGTTTTTTGTTGAGTTCCTTCTTAGTATAAATACCTTCATTTGGAAAGTGTCCCCCTTCTCCCAGGGCGTGACAGGGACTATTGCAAGGCTTGTGCTTCATTGAATCCCATGGAACTGGAGAGATGTTAAACCCACAGGACAAAAGAGGAATCTCCATACTGCAAGCTCTGAAAGCATTGCCCTAGGGTGGTCATACCAGTTTGAACACCTGTGAACCTTTTGCTGGAATAGTTCCTACAGGGAACTACTTTCTGGATTTATAGGTAGCTTGCCAGCCCTGTCAATTTGTGACTAAATTTTATTTTTTAGTAAAGCAAATGTACCTGCATTTGCTGTTGTAAGCATGTCTTTAGCATAACATTCCTCAACATGGTGATCTCACAGGTCTGAAAAGAAACCCAGTGAAAGAGTAGCTTTGCCAAGGGAAAGACTTCTGAAGCCATACATGTAGGTGACAGTCATATCTCATTGGACTCCAGGCATCCCTAGGTGCCAAAGTTCCTTCAGTGCCAAAGAGGAACTGATGACATTTGAAAGTCCTTGAGGTCAGCATCATCTGGTATTTGCATGTCTGGAGAGAACATCAATGCTCTGAGATCACTTCTTACTGTCTGAATTCCTGACGGTGTCCTGGTGACCCCAAAGGAAGCAAACCCAATTTTACCAGCAAAGGACTAAAGATGAGAGGAGGGTTGAGTGTTGTCATTGCAGAGGGACAAGGGGCATGGAGGGTGGCAGGGAGCTGAGCTCCATACCCTTCACCTTAGTTATAGCTCTGCACACTTGCCACAACAGGATCTCAACAAAGCATAATAATGGCCTGCCTGATGCTGTAAAAAGCAGCTTTTTGCTACAGCACTAAGGAGCTCTCCTTTATAGTACTGGATCATGCTAACCTTGTCTGATTACACAAAGTGACCTTCTTTTAACTCTGGTGCATGATCAGGTCACCCAAAATAAATGAACAAGACCAGTGAGAGGGGTGGGGAAGACATTTGCATTGAATGTACTGCCACTGGGTCATGTGGGTAGTTCAAGGCCAGTGCTCATTCCAGGCTTCTCAGTCCAAGAGACTACCTGGCAAAAACAGGTGTCCCTCTTCCTCGTTCTGCAGAGTTAATCATTAGATTTCTCCCCATTCTAGCCTAAAATAGAGGGGAGGGAGTGCTTTCCCCACTTCCCTTAGGTGCCCCTACACACAGTCATGAACCTCTGAAGGGTGACTGGTGGATCAGGTTCTTGGTTTAGATTTTGTCCCATCACTTCTAACCCTCACCCAGAGCAGCTCAGCCAAGCTGGCTGGATTCTGCGAGGTGCAGCCTCTGAAAAGCCAGATCAAGCTCCCCAGACTCCCTCAAGACAGCACAAATGCAAGGGGTTTAAATCAATGGGTTTGATTTAAAGCAGGCCAGCCTCTGTTAGCATCACAGGAGTGAACTGAAACTGCTCAGAAAGACATAGCCTGTGCTGATAGAAGTAAAAGGTTATTTGTGGTTTTGTGTGAAGGCAAATAAAAATAAAGAAAAAAACCTGTAACTGCTTTTAATGCAAGATATTTGAAAACTATGACAAGAAATGTAAGTAAGAAGTGTAGAATCATCTGTAGTCCCTTCCAGTGGTATAGTCCCTGACATGTTCTGATTTTGGGACCAGTTAGTGCTGTTGCGTCTGCAGTGAATTGTGGAGACACAGAGAGAGAAAGTCACAAGTCATATGGAGGAAAAGGAGAAAAAAGGTATGTGCCAATGGAGGCTTCAGGCCACAGCTGGGTTTTTGGAGCTGTGACTTTGTTTCAGGGCATCCAGGGGAGCCCAGAATAAAAATGACCCTAAGTCCAGGAAAACATGGCCTCAGAGGAAGGACTGGAACTAACAGGTTAATTAAAAAAAAAAAAAANGGGCATTACAACAGGAGGAATGAAAGGTGCAAAGCTGCAAGAGTCACTTCCCCAGACCTGCAGCAGAGCAGACAAAAAGCTGACTCTGCACAGGGATGGAGACAGACCAGACACTTTTAAAGCTCCTTTTGCCGACACTCATGTTAATCATTTAACAACTCAAAAAGAGCAACCAAGGAAAAATTTTCCACCACGGTGGTCCCTTCACATCCTGTCTGCACAGGGAGCTGCTGCCATGAGTAGTGCTGGGAGCACACAGCAAGGCACCAAAGCAGAAGGTTGGGATGGACTGAACTCCTCAAACGAGATCAGCACAGCAGAAGGGCCTCCCACCTGTGCCCACCTCTGGGGACACAGGACTTGGGGCTGCACTGACTGACCTCTCCATCTCTCCGTTTTGCAGTGCCAGGCTGCAGCTTTATCTCAGCCTGCAGGAGGTCAGAGACATCTGTAAGAACGGTAATCAGACTGCCAGGGTGGATGTTGCTGTTCTGGGAGCAAGACTGCAGGAAAAACCTCTTGTCAAGAAGGGACAGACATGATTACAGGTGGGGAAGCATGTGAGAAAGGATACAGTGACGATCTGAAATGAAGTTTCATGGAAAGGGAAAAGAACCCAAACCCCTTGTGATTCCTGGGATGGGCAAGGTGTGCTTTTGGCTGGAAGACTGGGGACTTGAGGACCCATGCATGAGGCCAGATAGAGGTCTGGGTCATGAGAGATCATGAGCACAGTGGTTTGTGACTCCTTTTCTTGGGTACAGCCTGCAGTTCACAAAAACGCTGTTGCTTCCTGGGAAGCTCTGAAAATCTGTATGTGTATGTCCTGTGCCAAAAAGGCCGACAGCCATCCTGTGAGGAGGAGGATGGCCAGCATTACATTTTAATGACCAGTCCATGCATTTGGGAGAGCAGAGCCCATATTGCCTCCAGAGGCTGTTTGTCTTGAATGCTCTTCAAACTGGCATGAATTGTCTTAATGCAGAGGATTGTATCTACTAAATAAAGGGAGAAGAGAGCAATTAGGGAAAAATGTCATGATTATTCATAAAGACCCATTAAAAACTGTCTTTAGTGGTTTAATTCTCCCTTAGCAAGTGTGATTGTTGGATCCATGCTTTGTTTGGATTCAGATGGTATCTGCATCAGAGTGAATCATTTGAACAGAAGCCCTGAGCTTTTGAAATACTGCCATTTCTTTAGGGAAGCAGAAAAATGGAGCCAAAATTTAAATTCAGATTATTAAAAGAAGAAGTTTAAAAACACCTGCTTAAAAGTTCTCATTTATTTTAACTTATTAAAGCAAAAAATGCTGAGTAACAAATCAGTCCCTGATCTGTCCCACACCCACCCTTGCACATAGGCACTACCAAGCTGGTGCTAGACTGGAGAAGTGATCCAGATAAACCTTTTTAATTTTTAAATGGGACATGTGAGTGCTTCTTTTTCCCCCCTCCATGTTTCCTAGATGGGCTCTGCACCACCACGCTGTGTCATTTTTCCTAAACGGCAAACCACAGTTCTTTTACAGCTGGCTTGTAGCAGGGGGAGTATTTTGTCTGAGTCACCAGAGCCATCTGGTCTAACCAAATATTTTAGTGAATGATCTCTCTTTCTTTACTTAAACTGCTTTTATTCTTCTGTTTATGTGGAGACAAAGGCAGGGTGGTCTCTCACTGACTTGCTCATCCTCCCCTCCACGAGCTGGCATTAAACCATGGCCTCACCCAGCTTCAACATTACAGTGTCTGTGGACAGATTTTCAAGCTGTGTTTGAAGTATGAATTAAAGTTTTAAAAGAAATGTATTTTGCTTCCTGGGCATTTGCAAACAATTCAGTTCCCTGCAGATTGCTCAGGGTGTAAGTACATCATGTGGGAGTGGGGGTTCCTCAAAACGTTGACCTGTGTGTGCTTTCTGCAGCACTTGAGTATCACTATAGGTTCACAACAGGTGTTTCCTTGAAACAGCAAGTTTCTTCCCTCATTGCAAGGGGGTTTAGGTGGCTTCAGCTTTAACTCCTTCCTTTGGCTCTCAAATTTTTGACATTTGCTGGTGTTGGTTTGTGGTGGTGTTAGAAACGGGGTCTTCACCACTAGCCCTGCCATTCTCACACAACAAATATTTTATGTGATACAAATATTTGATCTGATAAAAACCTTCCACGGAGGCAGCATAAGAAAACCGTTGAACAGTTAGAAATAACATTTCTTCTGAACAGTAATAGACTGGCTGCTGGAAAAGCAGCTGTTCCAGAGACTGCTGCATTTATGGAGTTAGCAGTGCTGGAGACCCCATGTGTGCTAATGCTGTGTGGATGCAGCAGGAAAAGAAGGTCCAAACTTGCAGCTGAAGACCCCACAGTGCCAGGGTCCCAGTGGAGGGAGACACCACTGCTGCTGGTTTTGCTCAGCCCTTGTGACCTGAGCACACAGACCCAGCCAGGGCCCTCTCTCCCTGCTTGCACACCATCCACCAGACCCCAGCACATGGAGATGGGAGGGCCCTGGGAAGGGGCCAGAGAAAACACTGCTTTTATTTTCATGGGCTGGTGTCTGCCCTCAGTTTTATCACTGCTCAAAGGCAGCTCTGCACACAGGGCTTTGGCTTCTCCTTTCTGCAGCACAGCCTGCACTTAAAAACTGAAGGGTGGGAATGCTGGGCTTTCAACTGTGCTTGTGCTCCTTTGCACCCAAGGATGACTGACACTGCTCTGGTGGCCCTCCTGGACAGGCCCTGAGCCCAGGCTGGCTCTCCCTAAGGTCCCTCTCCCTCTCCCTCAGCCAACAAGGCACAGCAGCATGACAAGGTCAGACATGGATGATTTTCAATTGACTCATTAGCAAGTAATTTCCTGCAATGCACTAAAACAAGACAGCTGAGTCACTGCCTCTGTATCGAGGTTTCAGGGGTTTTACACACCACTGGGTGCAGTCTGTCTGTCTGTCCACATGTGCATGCACAGAAGGTCCTTGTCAGATGCAAGGCTGGAAGATGCCCAAAGGAGGATCCTGTATGTCCTCCTTAGAGCTGGCTTGTGTTTGGTGCATGTCCAACCTGGAGCTCTCAGCTCATTACATGCCAGAAAAAAATTAATGCACATGCACCACCATCCCCCTGCCAGGCATATCCAGCATGAGCCAAAGCATTACTGAGTGCATCAGTTTTGCAGCAAATCTGGCTCAATTTGGTGGTTGCAAGGGGTCCCTTGGGTTTGAATGGGATTTTCCCCCCTTACTGGGTGTTTTGGGCCAGGTCCATTGTGCTTGCCTATGATATAACCTGAATAATATCTGGTGTGGACATCAGGATAAAGCTTGTTGTGACTTAGCTTGCAACAGCACCCAGTCAGTGTAAACTGTGGATACAGGCAGCTCTGACACCACCACGGGGGTGTACTCTCACAAGTATATACTGTACTACATGAAAAGCATCACTGGCTTGCCTGGGTCTGCAGGAGACTGATAACTTATGGGCACACAGTTTGAGAACCACTGAATTTCCTAAATAACTAAAAATTAAGATAATTTGGATTGTGCTGCATTATTTTTCATGATTCTGCACTGATTTTAGTCTTTCTGAAAGTTGCTCAATAGCATTTCCCTCTCCCAGCAACACCAGGGTGCCTCCAGGAGTGTCACACCTGATGTTTGATGCTGCCCTCAGAAGCATGACCCCTAAATCTTGGCTGCAGTGTCAAAAAGTGATGAAACTACACTGGAGGCTCAGAGCTTGGGTTCTTTATGCTGCACGTACACTTCAAGTGTTTCACTTGGGGGAAGCTCCATTTGCACCACCACTTCCTCCATAGGACTGCTGTAAATATATTTGCATTGCCACCAAGTGCTGTAGCTGAACTCTGCTCCTACCAGGCAGCCAAAGCTTTTTCATATCCAGGCAGTGGTTCAGTCTGGGTCACCTCACTGGCTGAAACAAGTCTGGGGAACAGGCATGAGGGTGAAGTAAACTGGTTTACATGGATATGAGTGGTGCCAGTTTAACAGCTCTTGAGAGCTGGAGCAACATCAGTGAGAAATACCCAGAATCTCCTCAGGCTTATGGCAATTTAAGCAAACTCTCATAAAAGTTTGATGAGCCAGGTGGGAAGGGTGTGTCATTGTCTCCCTCCCTCCAGTAATGGAAAGTGGTTTACCTTTGGTGGCTAGTCATTAAAAAAAAAAAGATATAAGAAGAAGCTGCCTCAAAATCAGATATGTTTTGGGAAATGCTTTGCTTGGCAAAGGGAAGCCATTGGAGGCACTCCTAAAGTCAAACATTTTGGGGGGTGAGAGCCCTTTGCAGGGGCAGAGCCAGGAACTGGGTTAAACCTCTGCAATAAGATACATTTCCAGGCAGGATAAGCATGGAAAGGGTAAAATAATAAAAAAAAATTAGCAATAATTAGTTAATTGGGATTATGCCTTTCAGTAACACAGTTACTGAATTAATAGAACCTGTTGGGTTTTAATTTGTTAGACCATGGACATACTCTAGGGAGCGGATGTGGTTCCTCAGCCTGTGTTAATTGAATTAAACTTGCACAGCACAGAAAAGCAGGGGAGTTTTCCAGAAAAGTACTCACAGAGCCCTTTTTGACCTGACCTGGAAGAAGATTGTGGGGCCAAGAGCATGAGCTAGGGAGCAGGGAAAAGCAAGCAGCATTGTCCCACATCCTAAGTGGCTCAGTCAGGAGATCAGTCCTGCTCTACAAGATGCCAAACCTTGCCAGTGCTCACACAGACACCTGGAAAATAGGGATAAGACTTGGAGCAGGGGCTGGCAGGAGTGGGGGGTGGCAGCACCCTGCAGGAGTGGGGGATTCAAACCCATTGCTGCTCTGCAGTCTCAGCCTTTGAGGGCATAAACCTTCCATCAGGATTACTGAACTCCCACCAGGAATTTTTCCCCCTTTCTCCTTCCCTATTCCTTTTTTTTTCCCCTCGGGCAGACACCTCCACTGTGCTGCAGGGGATCTTCCCCTCCCTCCAAGTTTAATCTTCTTCATCACTGGTGTTTTCCCAGAGCTGCTGTACCCAGCCCTGGTGCTTTTGGAAGAAGCAAGCAAAGCACATTGGAAATGGGTGGCAGCCCAGGCTGGAAGCCCTGGGGGGCAGTGGGGCATCTGTTGGCTTCAGCCTTTGCATCCCTGGGCTCTGCATGCTTCCCTAAGGAAAACACTGAGATTTTTCAAACATTTCAGAGGGATTAGCAGGTCCAACTCCTATTAAAATCAACAGGAACTAGACATGCAGCCAGCTGGGGGAAGAAGAAAAGGAAAAGGACATTAAACACCCAGCTAAAACTGTAGTGATGAATCAACCATACTCCAGCCCCCAAAGGATGAATCAAGTATATCACTAATCGACACTTTTCAGACAACTAAAATTTGCCTTAAAAGTCCATGAGTTATGAATACACTGGGTTTTTTTCAGTAACATGCAAAGCAAGGGAATCATTCTATTACACATAAATACACAGGAATATTTTCTGTTGGCCTTTAAAGGCCCTGCTTATAAGAAGATCTTTTCTGACTATCATTTACTTATACCAATGACTTGGAGATTAAGAAAGCAGGGTCCAGGCCAGGCCAATTTCTCATTTGGTGAAGCTCCACTGAGTACAAGTGCATTTAGGGTAGGGCAGTGAAAGCATCCCTCCCAGGAAAAACAGGAGTAAGAAATGCCTGGTAGAATTAAATCCCTCAGAAGGCTGCCTGGCATGTGGCTGGGGTTTTTCCATCAATCCTGCCATCTCCTTTATGGTGCCTGTTGAAAAGGCCCCACAGCTAATGAAGGACCAGCAGCTCCCTGTTGGACAATGAGACGTGCAGGCCATAAATCCAGGGCTCCCGGCAGAGGGCTGGATTTCTGTCACTCTGCTTTCACACAGGGTGCTCCACACCCCCAGCAAAGTGATTCAGGGGCTCTGGGTTGAAGGCAGCTCTGCCTTCCCGTGCAAATCACAGATCTCTGGGTGGATGGTAGAGATGTGGTGTGGGCCAAAACTGCCCTCTGAGCAACAGGGACACCAGGAGAGGTGACAGGAGAGATGAGCATCAGCGTGCTGTTGCCATCCTGTCATGCCACCATGACTTGCTTACATGCTGGGAGGTTGGCACAGTTAAATCTCATTAACTAAAGGCAGTATAAGCACAGTAAGACAATGCAGAGCTCCCCATCCCTCCTGCTGCGCTCAGCTGCTGGAGGTCCTGGGAGAAAAACCATCCTCCCAGGCTTCTTCTAGATTTCCCTTCCAAGGGAAGGCTAGTACTGAGAATATGTGCATTTGGTTTTCCTTTCCCCAACTCTCTCTGAATAAAAAAGAATTGCTGAAAGTTTGCAGGCAGATTTCCTCTCACATGGTATTTTAAAACTCATGGTGTGCCATCAGAACAGGCTATGTATCAACCATTTATAGCATAGAAAGCTCAAGAAAGTACAATGAATGAGACATGTTAGTGACAAAACCCCTTCTAGTTAGCAAGGGAGAAATTAGGACCAGAAAAGGTGGAGCACTTTGGTTTAAGATTTTACAGCTATGAGCACCACTGACACTGAGGGTTTCTGTCTGTGTCTTGCAGTATCAGGCGTCTAATTAATTTAATTGTCCTTATGATGAGTAATTAAATGCCAGCTCAAGTGTGTCCTCAAATCTATCTAAATGAAGAAGTAGCTAATGATATACAGTAAGGGGGAGGAGGAGGAGGATGATTCCTGCCCCAAATGGCTCATGGTCCTCAGCTTTATTTATTTAATTATATTTTTTTTAAATGACACAGATTCAAAGTTTCCCTTCAGTGCAAGCATTTCAACACCAACCACCCTAGAGGACCTGGCTGCTCCAAGAGGGCCTGGCTGGTCAGGGAATGAGCCCCTGCCTCAAAGGGTCTTGTCCAACCCAGCCCCTGTGAGCACATGGAAACCCATGAGCTGTGAGGATGCTCACACAGTTGAGCCCCAGGACTTGCAGGCTGAAAAACTGCCCACTTTTTGCCTTAAACCAGTGGGTTTAATTGAAGGACCTCTCCATAACCCTGCCAGTCACATGTCCTGAGACCACTGAGCTATTTCCTGATTCCGCTGGGTTGGGCAGCCTGGGAGTCATCCCCTGAGTCACTCTGCTTTCACCCAAACCAAGAAGCTCCTCACCACCATCTCTCAGACTGCAATCAGCTTGAAAGCATTTCTTAGTTCTCTGGGGTGCAAGACCTTGGCTTTGGCAAGCTGTTCATCAAATGGTGCAACAAATGTCAGAAAACCTCCTGTCTGGGGCTGAAGATGTGGGGTTTACCAAACCCCAGCTCTGGAGTAGCCCAGAGCACACCCAAGCCTTCCGTCCACAGACCTGGGAGCACCTGCTGCCCAGGGCTTCCTCTGAGGACACCAGCACAGCACAGACACAAGGTTCATTTTGTTTGTACAAACAGTCCCTGTGATTACCAGCTGGACTAATGTGGAGAGGAAGGCATTTGCCTCCCCAACAGCCCTTCTTTTTGCACATCTCATTTGTCCTGGCAAAAAAGCCTCTAAGGATCCAATCTGCCCTATGGGGGAAAAAAACCCAACACCACCCAAACTGTCAATCATAAATATGCCATAATAAGCAATTTTAAAAGGAAAAAAAAAAATACAATATAGACACATGCATATAAAATATGCTTCATAATTGAGACTTCTCCAGTGCTGATTAGTTGCTGAATATAGATGTTGTGGGCTGCTGCACCCACTCAGAGCCACCAGCTTTGCTGCTGCCTACTTCACCAACTGACTTCTCCAGGTGGGATGTGCAAATAAGGCCAATTCCTGGCACAGGCATCTGAGGACACAAGAAGATTATTTGAGGGGGTCAAGGTCCAAGGGAGAAGTCCCACTACTTAGAAATGGGGGTAATCTTTTTCTCCCATCATGCAGCAAGTACAGCAAGATGAAGCCAGGCATTTCCTGGATACAAGTCTCTGGTTAATCTTCTCTGCTGATGCCAAAAAAAAACCCACAAAAAAACCCCAAAAATCTTTAGATACTTATATTAACACAAAAAGAAAAAACACATGTTTTTTCCCAGCAGGAGAGGTGCAGATGGAAAGGGACTAAACTGGAGGTTTGTACTTTTCAAGGGGTCATGTGCAGCAGCCTGTGCCTGTCTCCTCTCTCCAAGAAACCAAGGGACCAGAGGTGAGAATCGAAACAAAAAGAAAATCTGTTTTGACTTACAAATGAGAGGTTTCTACTGGTTTTTTGGGAAGCTTTTCTGCACAGGCCATGTCACCATTTTGACTTTTGCGTCAGGGTAGAATGGGGCAAGATAAACACCAGAAAATGATGCTGACTGATAAAGGCTGAGTTTTTTAGCAGCTTCATTTCCCCATATGCCAAAGCTGTTTGCTTCTTAGTGGGAGGTGGGTTTGCTCTGCTCCCCCCCGTCCCCTGAGCCGCCACACAGAAGCACAGGAGCTCCTGGAGAAGAGCTGGCTTTGTTGGGTGAGTGGCCTGAGCACAGCCCCTTGTGCTGCACTAGGGCTGTTGAGGGGAGGGCAAAGCATGGGGCACTGCTCTGTGTCCTGTTGGGAGGTGACAAGTGGCCTCTGAGCAGCCACAGCTGAGGAAGGGAACACAGTAGAGAAGGATGTGCTCCTCCTGCAAACACAGCCAAGGGTGCAGTCCCTCCAGTTGCATCTGGCAGTGAAATTTTTGAACCACAGAAAAAAATGGGCCAGATGTCAGGCGGGAGGAACTGCCATGCTGGATGTGGCTCCCCATTCAAAGCAAAGCAAACCAAAGCAATGCAGCCCCAAACAAGCAGACCAGGTCGGTCTGGGCCATTGGACACGTGTGTGAGTGTTGTCTGGAGCAGTGTTTCAGCACAGGCTGCCTGGCTGAGTAGCTGCTGGGGATGGAGAATGCATTGTCTTGTGTGTAGGAAGCACAGAGTGCCCCTGCTGTTACAGGACCTGAGCCTGGCATGAGCACGGAGCTCTGCCAATGCCCATTCCTCGGGCTGGAAACCCAGCAGCATGAGGCTGTTGAGAGAGCCAGAAGCTGCCAGTGATAGTGACAGTGACAGTACTTGCCACTGCCACTGCTGTCCATGCCAGAGAAATAAAAAGGCTGGTTATGGGTTTAGAAAATATGCAGTGACTCTTGTGTGTCCACACGGTCTCCTCACGTCCTTAGGGATGGCCGAGGAAGCAAGGCTCTGACAGCTCCTGGGTGCAGCTCCCTCCTTTGGAGCAGGAGGTGCCAGGTTGTTGTCTGGTGCCCGCCTGGGGCCTGGTTTCTCCAGCAGGAGAGATGCCAGCTGTGGCTGCAGAGCCGCCTCCTGCCCCGCAGCAGCTCCCCGCGGTGCACGAGTAAGGAGCACACCACTTGGCTTCAAAACATACAATATACTTTATTGCCTGCTAGATAATCAAAGTGAGGAGTAAACACCATAGCTGGAAAAGCAGAAAAGGACCAGGAGAAGGAAAAGAATATCCAGTCACCAAACAAGTTATCAGGCAATAAACCATACACAATATAAATAATCTTTTTTTTCCCAAACAACTAAATCTTTATTTTGCTAATGGCCATTATATGGTTAATTATCAGTAGTAAAATCTCTGGATTTCCTTTTCTACACAGCATTAGTAGTAAGAAATATATAAGGGACTCTGCAGAAAGCAATACAAAGGAGTTATATACACAGGCACCTTCTGTGGAGCAAGAACAGAACCTCATCTAATAAGGAAGGGCTATCTACAAACCAGAAGAACATGGTAATACAATATTAGCTCAGACTTAGTTTAGCTGCAGCCTTTCCACAAGGTAGGCTAGCCAACTTATGTATACATATATATTTTAATATAGATATATATAGAGATTTATTATTTTAAAAATAATGTGAACTACCTGTAGTTCCTAGACTAATTTTAAAGAGGCAGTGTACCTTTCTGAAGCTTCATTTCAGGAAGTATATTAAAAATGGTATATAAAAGACTAGCAGACCCAAGCTCACATATCGAGTCCTGATATCTTCCCACCAACTTCTTTTTCTAATCCTATAGCTGCCACCTGCATTGACAGCAATGCCTTTAGTCATCTGGATTGCTATTTATGTTGCTGTAATTGCTACCACTAAGTTTACTGGATTATAGTGTTAGTAATTGTCGATTATAAATAGCAATAATGCTGCAGTACACTGTCAAAGCCTGCCGCGTTATGAAGATCTAGTCTGTATGTGCATGCAGAATTTTGTTGTTTAATCTAAGAGAACATTTCTCAGTCAAAGTGCTTCCCCTGTCAACCTCACCACATTTTTCAACCACATGGCAAGGGCTCCTCTCTCTCTCTCACCCCACACCAAACTCTCAGCAGCCCTTCACACAGCACCCATTCACCCCACTTTGTTTTCAGGACATAACCCTGTCCTCTCACACAGCCAGTGTCCTTAAGGCTACTAAATATGACTTATTAAAATTAAAACTGACTATTTGAGGAAATGCTTTTAACACATTTTGGTCAAATCTCTGACTGGGCCATCTGAGCCTGAGCAGGCAGGGAGCAGGGGTGCTGCCTGTTGCTGCTGCCCAAGAGCCAAGCCCAAGCTGCCAGCAGGGGAGGAGGAAGGGAGAGACACTTGCAGGGAGCATTGCAAATACCCAGCCAGGCCCAGGGTGCCTTTTGTGCCACCCTTTTCCAGTGTGCTCCCTGTTTGTGTCTTGGGGTCCACTCACAAAGAGGGAGCACGCACATGCAGACAGGCAGCACCCCTTCCAATGGATTTCCTCCTAAAAACAGGGATGGAGGGATGAGACCCCTCTTGTAAGCGGTATCACTTTGCTCTCAGCCCAAACCTCACTGCTCACACAAGATGCCACTTCACTTTTGTTCATGACACAGATGGCACTTAACACACTCCCTACCTGAGGGTTCCTAGAAGCCTCTTCCCCAATCAGTGATCACACCCTGACAGGCAGTTACTCTGCCTCAGGTACCACACCAGTGTGGAGGGGATCTCTCATTTCCTGACCACCTGCCAAACCAGGATCCACAGGCAGAAACAACCTCCAGTGCAAGCTCCAACATCTGGCCAAAAGCACACAGCACACACTCATCAGAAGCCATCTTTGATACAGCACAAGACATGCATCAAGAAAAGTGTGGCAAAAAACAAACAGTTTCCCCTAATAGTTCTGACATTTTGATAGGGGAGCTTAAAAATAGGTATTTGTAAGAAGGATGCCCTGATGGAACAGGATGTATTTGCAGTGGTAGGGAAGGAAAGATGTTCTGCAGCCAAGAGCATACCTACCCCGAGCACTCAGCCTGGCAAACACATCCTTGCTGAATTGCGCCCTCTGCATCTTTGATTACAGAACAGTAAAGACAGAAAGTTCCTGACTGGTATTTCAAGTGAACTCAGAAGCAATCTTAGCTATCCAAGCAGCAGGCATCCTTCTTTGTCTCATCCAGGTACCCACTGGGAGCAGGTAGGAAAGTACCACAAGAAGAGGGGTGCACACAAAAGCTGGAAGCTGAGCTTTATGGTGCATGTTGTAAATTCTTCTGCCTATATCAGGAAAGCCAGTGTGAAGGGACACTGCTTAAAACTCAGTCACTTCAGTCCCTGCATCACCACAGAGCATCACTTCATCTTATTTATGCCCTTAGACTTTGCTTTGCCATTGACACAGACTGTGCAAGCACAACACAAGAGAAATGCCCTTCTTTTTTGTATTTTGCTAAGAATTTTGTGCATGCAAGGGTAAGAGGATCAGAGTTATTTTTCAGTTCTATTAGTAATTCCTCTCCAGCTCTACAGGACTCAAAGCACATGCTGATACTCAAGTGCAGGGAAAATGCAGGAAGCACCTTGCTATGCTTGGAAGAAGAGAAAAAAAAAGGGCAAATTTTAAGTGAGAAGCAATTACACTGTAAAATCAGCTGAATATTCATCTGTACTGGCTGCTCTTGTGTTTTTTGGACTACTGAGTAACAGGGTCACTCTGGTTGATCTGCTGTAAAGTGCAACTTTTTTTGTCACTTTTGTCTCCACTGTAACTTGTTTTAGCTTATTCCAGGTAGGGTTTCCAGGGGCAAGCTGCACTGAGAAAATCATGGGGAGCATGAAGGATTAAGAGTCTGTGAGAGCTGGAGAAAATTGTGAAACATGGAGGAAAACACTTTTCCTTCCCCAGGCATCACTAAAGACTACATTGATGATGAAAGCCAAGGACTACTGAACTACTGGTTAATTTGCGAAGTGCAGCCTGATAGGCATGCACCATATTTCCCAATTTATGCGTGACAACAGGAACAAAAACTCCTAGCACTAAGCCAGAGTGATTATTGGGCTTGGGGAAAATAATTTCATCCCTCCCACAAGCTTGGTTTCCCCTTTTACAGTGCCAGTTCTTCCAATCACAACGTTGTTGAGGAAATTGCATTTTCTAAACTACTCTGTTGCTCCCTTTTCCTTTTTAAGCCATTAAATATTTCCTCTCTGAATGCTTGGAGAATGCCAGCTTCTGCAGGGGGTTGTCTGTGGAGGTACTTCCCTTCAAAGTCAATCTTTGGTCAGCACAGGGATTTCATCAAAGGCTCATACTGGAACTAAACAGACCTGGGTGCCTCATCCATCCAAGCTCCTTGTCATATCCATGCCCCTAACTGGGGCCAGATGTCACCTGGAGCAAGCACCTGTAGGAAGCCTCTGCTATTTTGTGTCCTGCCAGTGGTACCACTTGTTTCAGCTCCTCAACACAGCACGCGGTCCCTGTGCTGCTTTGCCGTGACTCCCGGGTGTCAGTGCCCAGCTCCGTGCCACCACAAGGAGCAGCTCAACGAGGCCTTGTGGCACCACGGCACACAAAGGGCACTGAATGCCTCTGGCAGCAGGGCCACCTCTGCCCCTGTCTGCAGAGCTCCCTGCCGGGGCCACGGAGCCACGGCTGCACAGGGCCGGTGCTCGGAGCCTCAGCAGCCCTGGGGAGCGCCGCTGGCCACGGGCACGGCAGTGCGGGGCCACAGGGGGCTGCCGGGCACCGCAGGAGGCACCACAGCTGCCCGGCCCAGGGGCTTTGCCACTGCCTCCCCCATCTCGAGCTTTGTGTGGCCACGCAGAAGAGCAGGGCTGCCGGGTCTGGCCAGCGTGGCTGGGTGATCTCTGCCCGGGGCCTGCATCAGTAGAGTGTAACAGATTTGCTGACCCATTTCTTGCAAGCCTGCAACTTCTGCGGAGAGCAGCAAAGCCCTGCCCTACTCAGGGCACCACGCACAGCGACCAGGAGTGCAGGCTGAGAGTCTTCTGATGAAACACAACAGGCAGAAAATGAAGGCAGCTGCCCAGCTTGAGGGATGTGCTCTCCCCTTTGCTTCCCCATTTCATGCCTATTCCCACTAATGGGTTCTCAGCATGGTCTGTCACCCAGAGACTCCTCAATAAAATGTGGCATTGCCCCAAGTAAACTGGTGCACCGGCAACAGGGGAGTGCACAGCTCTTGTAATGCACTGGCCCTCCTACATTAGTCTCCTAAGTGTTTCAAAATTATTCCACTAAATTCTAGTTTGGAGCTGGAGAGAGTATTGCAGGGAGAGCCGTGGGTCCCTGTCTCAAAGCAGAGACCTGGAGATGTCCTGCACTGCCTACACCATTGCACACAGCTTTTCCCACATCTTCCAGGGAGAGGCTGCATCAGACCCCAGGCAGGGACCTTGCTGCAAGCACAGGTGATGCCTTGCCAGCAGCATCCCACCAGAGGATAGTTAGGGAAAAGGCTGTTTCCAAGGCAGGAGGCAGCGGAGAGAGGACAGCTGTAAGCCAAGGGCAGGCTGTGGTCCCTGCTGGCTCTCTGGCCTCTTGCTGTGGCTAGCACAAGCACTGCCTAACAAAATGGATGATGTTCTCCTTTGGTTTCCTCCTCGAAATATGGCTTTACTGATGGCCTTGTAGTATCTGAAAAGGGTACTAAGGAAAAAGGCTGACATGCTGAGTTGGTTTGGGGCTGAGGATTTTTTGGTTTGGCTTTCTGTTTTTTCACTATCTGAACTCTGTAAAAAAAAAATAAATTGAAGGCAACTACCGGATAGAAAACACAGCATGAAGAGAAAGGTCTCTTTGAACCTTTCTGATATGGCTATTAACCATCAACCTGACACACCATTCAAAGAAAGAGGTTTCCAAAGGCATGGAGGAGCCCTGTGGTGAGCAAAGTTGGGCTGGCACTGCTTGAAAATCTTGTCTCTGATTTTATCTGACCCGTATTTCTTAGGTTGCATTCATAAAAAACAGCTAAAATGCTCCTCTATCTAATGTCATTTGAGGACACTGTCTTTTTCTCCTATACTGTAAAATTTTGTACTTAGGCACTGGGGGAATAAACCACTCTCAAAAAGACAGTCAAACACTGGAAAAAAACAGCATGGGAAATGGTTGATTCTCCAATATTAGAGGCTTTTAAGGACAAGTTCAACATCCACCCGTCCACCTGTCAGGTCTGTGCTAAGTATAGCTTAACCTGCCTTGGAAATTGTCTGGCTGATGTCTCCACGTCCCTTTTGGCCCTGTGACTCTGCATCAAGTAAATACTGCCAAGATCTCATTTTGCCACAATCCAGGATGTGTTTAATATCCTGTCTGGCTGTTTGGTTTTCTGCCTTAGCTTGCTGTTTGTCCAGGAACACACACAAGCACTTCAGACATCCTATTGAAGAGTCAGCTTACACTTTCCCCACACATCACCAAAACCATGTCTACTTCTATAGTCACCCTGAAGAGATAAAAATGGGGAGCAGCAAACCAAGAAGAACATACAGAATTGTCCACCCTGACATTCAAAAGCTGTCACAGAAAGCTTTCCTTCAGCCTTTTTCCATCTTGAAAAATGCTGACTGATGTGCTGACAAGTTGACAACGAACAAGAAAACCCCACGCTGACAAGAACCACTGCCTCTTTCAAATATTCTTCACTGGTTCTTGCCCATGGTTTTTAAAATCTGTTACAAGTAGCCCAAAGAATTATGTGGTTTACATGAAACATGACTCTGTCTTGAAAAAAAAAAAGGAAGAAAAGAAAAAAAAAGAAGAAAAGAGAAAAGAAGAAAAAAAAAAGTCAAGCTAGGAGCCTGGGCCATTTTAAAACAGGCACACACAAACATCAAGATGAAAAACCTTTAGAAAATACCAACACTACTATGATGATGATGTGCGACGCTGCATTTCACGTAACACGATTGCCCAAATCTGACCTCCCACCCCCAGCTCCTCTCAGCTGGCTTATGGTGCACAATTAGTGCAGCAACGTAACAGCAGCCAACCTGCAAGGAATGACAGAAGTGAGAAAACAGCAGCAGCTGCACTGGTCTGCCATGCTCACCTATGGATGGCAGGGGGAATTCATCTGTTCACCATTTCTGCAATTACTGTAAGTAATTGCAATTACTTTGTAAGCAAGTACTTTAGCAATTTAGAAACACAAGCAGAAAATGCAGAATTTGATTTATGGAGGTGTGGGTCTTTCCTTACAGGCTTGTCTGCACCCTGAGTTAATTCTGCCACCCTATTTATAAATTTCACATGGGTGAAAAAAGACCATCTAGGGACAGATTTAATTGTGAAAGTCTGTGGCATCCTTCCCCAATTCATGTTTCTTGATGAAAACAATGCTCAGTAACAAGAGATAAAAAATGTCTTTACATCAGCAGTTACGCCATGCGCACAGAGCCTTGAGACAACCACCATGACAACAGTATTTCAAGGAGATGGATGAAGTTTACAACAGCAAGTATCCGGTGCTCCCACTGCCAATCTTAACAACTCAAACCTGCAGGGAACTGCTCTCCCAACACAATCTCTGTCATGCAAAGTGCCTAGAACAGCTTTCAAACACAAGCAGGTGAAAGCCACAGAAATTAAAAGCAACATTTTACGAACTGACAAGACACACAGGGCAAGAGCCCTTGGCTATGTGAATCCTGCAGGTGCAACTCGAACTGTAGTTGTCTGCAGCACCTGTCAGCTGGCATCCCTATCCCATCCCTTTGGATGCTGTGGGGCTGCTTTACATCTTCCCAATGGCCAAGGTGCCTTCTCTGGAGGGAAAGCCATAATGCTGCATGTCTGATCCCACAGGCTGCCCCCATGTGTGCCTGCTGCCTTAGGCGAAGTGTGCGAACAAGGTAACTGTAAAAGCCAATATTATGTTTATTTGAAGGTTTCTTCAGTAATTATAGAGAAAAAAGTGCATTTGTCTGGGGATTGTCTTTTCCTCCTTTAATAAAGAAATTTAGAAATGTGTTGAGTTTTATTTTTCAAGTTAAGTCTTAGCATGAGTTCGTGTGAACATTATAGATCTAATACGCAGTATTGAAGGGGATCTGGTTTATCTTTTAAAAAAAAGTGAATTTAAGCCATGCACTAAAAAATGAACCAGGCCAAATTCCCATAAACTGTGAATTTATTCTCACAATAAACTGTTAGGAGGAAATAATTTATCAGGTTTCAAAAACCTGCTGGGTGCCTGGCTCTGGCACTGGTGGGCTTTGCTACAGAGAGCTGGGGTGCAAGAAAGGCCTGGGGAGCCCAGCTTTGCTGCTCTATCCACCTCCCAGCAGGATCCCACCCCCTGTGCTTATCTTTTTTCAGAAGCTGTGTTTGACACACAGACAGAGCTCAGGAAAACTGTTGTTAAAATACTAATTAATAAAACACTGCGGGTTTTTCAGAGTTATGCAGTAGCTTGGGAAGGTGTGGGATACTGTCCATCCTACAGAAAATCTGTGGTATGTTTTGCTACTAATGTCTACCAAGTGTTCAGTCTCTCAAAAAAAGAGAGAACGGCAAGATGACTGAAAAGCAAGGTGAAAGATTTGCAAGTGAAGCTTCATCTTCCCAACTTCCTGCAGCATAAAGAAAACCATCCAAGGAAGAGATCTGTCTCTACCAAATATAAAGTATTTTCAGTGGGACAAAAACCCCAACCAGTTCTTTTTAAACAGTTTTTATGCTGTTTATGTCCCTTGTAGCTGGATGGAAACAGATTTCCAGCGGCTGAGATTTGTGGGACGGTGGTTTAATGCTGAATACAAATGCAAATGCACATTCCAGGCATGTCACCACATCCTCCAACAAGCACTGTCAGGTGTGACAGGCCAGTGTTGCTAAGGGTCTCCAGAGTCATCTACATCCGAGGCAACACAGAGCGTCTCAAAAATTCCATCTGCTGCCTTCTGTTTATCTTAAGAGTGTTGAAATAGCTGTATTTGTGGTTTTATTTATCAAAAGTACTAAAAAATTGCTCATCTTGCAAAGCACACTGAGTATTTTCTGACTAATTTCTGGTCTAAAAGCCCAGAAATTTCTTATAAGAATACATTTTTATCTCATCATTAAAGATACTTTTAAATCCCTGCTGGCAACCCTTGGCCTTTAGCTAGAGAACCACAGGAAATATCTATTTTTTTTTTAACAGAATTCATGAATATGAAGCTACTGCTTTTNTGTCAAGGTGGAACAGGAAATATCTATTTTTTTTTGTCTAGGTTCTTGAAACTAGTTGTAGATTAACAGAATCCATGAATATGAAGCTACTGCTTTTATATTGACTCTTTTGTATTACGGTGTTTTCAAGGTTCTCACCCATGAAATGTATCATGAGTAAAATCCTCATAAATTAGTTATCTCAAAAAGGCAATCCATCCCTAAGATATTTCCTTGCTGGCATGGATTTCTGCATGAGAAGTTAAGTAGTTACCTTCACTTTGAAAGATCCCAGAGCTCAATTAACTATGTCCTAATTGTGGTGCACTACAGTTACTAGCAAAGATGTTTGGAAAAAATTATGTACCAAGATTAATCAGTCACACAGCAAATGCTTCCCTCCATTAATTTCCAGTGTAAAACTATGCCTTGTGCCAGCCAAGCACAGTATATTTTCTTAAGACAGCAATAAGAATTTTTTTCATTACTGATTCAAATAATAACGAGCACTTGATCTGATTTATGATGTACTTGCAGGGAAGCACTCATTAGCAACACTTACACCACGTGCCAAATACATCTGTCATCTGGGAGTGAATGGGATGGTTTAGAACTGCAGCTCACACATGACTTCTAACTGAAAAGTTATTGCTACAGTCACTGAAGCAAAACACAGCATCCGTTCCAAGCCACAGACTTGAACTGCAATTTCTGCCTTTTTTTTTTTACACTGCTTGGCAAACCTTGCTCTTGAAATTGGAACCTCTTGAAGACAAAGAATTGTCCATCTGCTGTGATGGTAATTTCCCTGCCACCTTACTTCCGTTAGAAAACACTGCTCTTCAAAACAAAAGCAAACACAGCCTTGTTGCCACAACCTGTCAATCTCTGCACCGCCTACTGAAACCTGGAAGCTCATGAAGGTCCAACTTCACCATCAAGTTCCCAGCTGGGTTTGTTTCACTTTCTATTACAAAAATCTATCTAAGCAGCTGCAGGCAAGCACAAACCCCACACAAAGTTGTCGAGGCATTGACAAACTTTTTGCCATCCTGAAGTGGAGAGGCTCCCCCTGCAAAAGAACCTCCCCCTGCCAGAGCCTGGCTTCATGACAAACACCACAGCTGGGAGTCCCAAACCAGATGAATCACCTCAGAATGTAACAGGGAATAGTCCGTCTGTCAAGAGAGAGATGTGCAGTGGATTTGCTTCAAACGACATCACTGACCCATGGCAATGGCATGCTGCAGGCTGCCAGAATCAGTGACATTGGTTTTGCAAGACTGAAAACACATGAACTCCAAAGCCATTACAAAATCCATTATTACTGGACACTGAAACCAAAACTAAGTATCCTAAACTATTGACAGATTGGGACTATCCGATTTCCAAATTCTCCTTAACTGCTAAAACCAGTAAAGTGTCGGGTGATTGACAATGTTCTCCTTAGGGTGATACCACAGGGAATTTGGGATGGGGGGTTGGAAGGGATATACCAAAACAAACAAATAAACAAGAAACATAAACAATTTTGAAAAACCCTAATTATGCACAGCAACATCTGTCTTAACAACCCAGTGGTGCTGACCAGGTATTAAGGGAACCCACCTTTGGAAGGAAGGGAATTGATGCTCAGATTGGTCTGACTGAAGTCTGATGGTCTGCTCTAACTGGGAAGCTTTTGGTGGGCCATGGAACTTGTACTCCAAAGATGTATTCCAAAAACTTCTTTTGGATTGGAAGGACACCTCCCAGGACCTCAGGTTTTCTCTTTCCCACCCTTTTTGTTTTCTCAAGTTGGATGTTGTTTGATGGCAACACCTGCCTTCTCTCACTGTGCTGCAATGGTAAGCCTGTCATTCTGACTCAAATGGCTTGATTTTTGAGTCTATTTCAATTAGTTCCTCTTGTTTCACTGGCTGACAAATAAGCTAAAGTGCTGCTCTATATGGAATACATGGTTTGTATTTTGTACTTCATATAGGCTGGATTTTCAACTGGAGTTTCAGCTGGGCTTGCAGCAGCGACACTGTGGGCCAGTGCACTTCTGCTCAACATCTAATGATTTTCCAATCAGAAAACAACCAATAAAGCCTTGATGAAATTTCAAGTATATTTTAAATACAACTGCATTAGAGCTCAATTTCTTACTGTTGCTGTGCCAAGAGTCCACAAAAAAGAATTTGACACTGGACAGATGGTAGCTGTTGAATCTTATAGTTTTTATTTCAGAAAACAAAACAAAACAGAACTTTGCAGCAGAGATAGGAATGCATCTCATGTTTTGTTACAAAGTGCTAGTGTCCTACTGGAGAATCGACAGACCCATGAGCTCATGTATAGCACAGCTACTGTATGCCCAGGTACACTGTGTGTCTTATTCCATGTTGTCACATTGTAGGAAAAAATAGTCTCTCTGAAAGCAGGGTTAGATGTACATTAAAAAACTCCGGGATGAACAATGAAAGGGACCCAACAAATGGTACTGAGAACAGCAGCATCTAGCAAAGCGTGGTGCTTGAGTCGGATGATACCTTTCCACCTTGTGTTTTTTCAGAAGTATTAGTGGAAATTTACCTTACCTGACAGTTAAGAGTCAGTGTAATGCCATGCAGTTGCAAAAAGCAACCTGAGTGACAGCTGGGTAACAAACCAGATCTAGATGCACTAAGAATTAGCTGAATTCAGCAGGTCTTTAGCTGGAAGAACCAAATGAGAGCAGAGGAGAAAAGATGGGACCAAGGAATGAAGATGACTGTTTTAAGGTAATTTAGTAATAAAAAAAAGTGAATAGTGACTTCAAGGTCCCTGACTGGGCATCCGATACTGACAGAACATGTATTAAAATTTCTTTCACTTTTTTTGCTTACTGAATCAGAACTTTCCTTCCCCTTCCCCATGACCTTTACGTGGCCTTTCAGGCTGAAGCTTTTCCATTCCTGGTGTTTCTTTGCAGATATACTGACGCATACCCAGTAAAGGCAGTGCAACATTGCATACGTTTCTTCTTTCCTGAGTAAATAGCACATAGATAAAAAAAGCCACAAACCTAAAGGTTTCCCTTCTGCTGCTTTTGAGTCAGAGACAGGAGATCAGCTCGCATGTGAACAGCCAGTGTCTACTGGCTTCATGAAGTCTGTTCTGAGGTCTTCTGTGATCAAAAAATACATCAAAAAGCAATCAAGGAGGTTTCAGGCATCCAAAGACAGAAAAAGATAAGATTCTCAACAGTCTAATTTTCAAGCCCCAAGAGGGTAAAATATATGGGCAGAGCAGATTCCTGGTTTAAACAAGTTTCCAAAGTAGTGGGAACCTACTACCTTTAAGTTTAAGCATTGATGTCACTTGCTACTTATTTCTAAAAGAGAAACCATTTCTGAGTAAGTTTTTTATGTCCAAATGAATCATTATGAAATCACAGCAAGGGCTTCTTCTGTGGGACAACTTCTCTTTTATCTTTGTTGACTATCAACAAGCTTCTCCATTGTGCAAAGAAGACAAAATCCACAAACACAGAGTAGATACCTAGAAAGCTCAGAAGAAAAGGCAAACTTTTCTTCCAAAGCCTAACTGCACCAAGTCCTGGCTCTCTCTGTCCCACAGTCTCCAGCCTCACGCGATGTAAGTCCACAGAATTCTGGGGCACCTGCATGGATCTGTGGATCTTCTAAACAATGTCAACAGTGATGAGCCAGGCTCAGAAGTTTTAAAAAACAAATGGAAGCTCCCAATATAGACACATGTAAGGAAGAACAATTGGGCAGAAGTTCTTTGCGAAGTAAATTACATCTTCACAGTCATTGTGTAGAAGCTGAGTGGATGATCTGACAGAAAAGTACAGCTTGCAGTTCTGAGGGTCCATCTCTGGGTTTTGGCATCTTCCATTTTCAGGTGAAAATGAGCTTGTTTAAATATAAACAACTCAACAAGTCCATACTGTAGCTAAAAACAAATTCTGCAAATAGTGCTAACTCAGCCATATGTTAAAGTAAACAATCATTTGATGGTGCAGCAGGTGAAGTATCAAAGAAGCTCCATTTGAACAGTATTTATTTGCAATCATTAGTTTTAAATGGGAAACTGTTTACAGGCACAGACTAGATAACCAAAATAGAATGAACATAACGAAATCTATTTGAAGGTCCTTATCAAATATTTCAAATACTTTATTAAATATTTTATTCAGTTTCATTATCACAGTTTAATGTACTTTAGCATGTTATACACATGACTTAACATGTGCACTTAGAAGTATCAAATTAGAGGGTTTTGAATAAAGTATGACATTCTTATAAATGTGCTTATTGACTTAACTACACACGACTAAAAAGGCAGTAGCTCTGTTATACCATTGAAGGAGATGAACTATTGTAAGGCATGTTTCCACCAAACTTTGGAGAGAATAAACCCATATACTAGGTCAAAATTCAGTGGAAATACATGTGAGAATAGAAGTTGAAGGATTGGGCTCCAAGAAGAAAGATCATAGCAAATCAGTTGCATTGAAACTGTCAACAGATACTGGTTATTAAAAGCAAGCACTGCTGAGAAAGAAGGTTTTTGTAGCATCCAGGTCAGCAGGATCTGTGTTTTTTTCAGGTGTGATTTTTGAAACTCACACCTTATGGTGTGTAATGTGAAGAAGAGATACCAAAATCTAGCAAGCAAGTTGGAAAACTATAATCTGAGAAACTCCAAGTTGTTGTATGAGCGAACACAGGAACACTTTAGCACAGAGTCCATGCTGGAAGTCACTGCACTCCGAGGCGTGTACGTGTACGTACACACACGTGCAGACGCACGTACATGCCTCTCCTGCTTTTGTCACCCTCAGAGACCCAGCCACTGATTGGAGTATAGCAGTACTGAGGGGCAAACAAGGTTTCAGCTGTGGAGCTGAAAAGAGCAGACTAGACCATTACATTTGGGAGCCCAGTCAGTTTTCCTGAACAGGTGTGGTTTCCCCAGTGGAGTACAGCATGGATCTGCTGGTATTTGTTAACAGCCAAGACCCAGAAACTACCATCTAATTCTTTGGAAGAACTCCACAAATACTGAGCTATTTGCAGTCATTTTTAAAATTCCACCTCAATGAAGGCCCTAGGTCGTGATGATGTGCTTCCTCCCGGAACATCACACAAGCCCAAGCTTAAATCAAAGAGCATAGTGGTCCGTGACTGGGGCTCCCACATTGTCACAGTGCCAACAACAATGGTGCCCCTTAAGGAAGGAGGGTTTCCAGCCTAAGCCTGGGTGTGTTGCTGAGTGGAGATCTCATGTCAAGTCCTCCTAGATTTCTGCCATCAGAGAATTAGTAGGGGGACATAAAATAGACAGCCATCTCATAAGCTTCTTCAAAGTTGTCAGTTCAATACAGAATACTGAGTATATAAACGACTATGGTAGTACTTCGATGAGAGCATAAACCTCACTGTGCCTTTTTCTTGGGGAATTCAGGGGAGGAGGCAAGTAACCCTTTCACTGCCTAAACATGTACTTGTTCATGGCACTCAGTGTCCTGGAGTGCCTCAGCATCCTGACAGCTGTAGTTGACAGTTCAAAAACATGCACAAGGTAAGGAGAATGCCATGAGTATTGCAAGACATGGCAAAGGAGCTCTTCAATCTATCAAATGAGCACAGCAAACAAACGGCATCTAATGGATAATGTAGGGTAAACAACACACAAGTTGCACAGTTATGTTTCCTTACGAAATCAGGACTGCAAATGTAAACTCCAGAAGGAAGTTTCAAGAGCAGCACGTGGCTTACTCCACACCTCTGGAAACATCGGAAGTCCACCACCCCATGAGCACTGCATCTTCTGTGTTACAGAAACTGATCTCACTGAACCGAGCAGAGCTAGTGGGCCCACGTCCTGCAACCCACATGACTGTGGCAGAGGTTAAACAAAAATGCTCCAGCAACACAGTTTGGCTACCACTGTATATTCAGCCTTTAAGGTGTCTGCACTATATAAACGTTGCTCTTGGAAAATAAACACACAGCGATATACAAATGGTATCAATGGCCAAAAAGATTACATGATCAAGCCTGAAAGCAAATGGAAGTTAACAAAAGTAGTCTTTTAGGAGAGGTAGCCATATTAGGCTCAGCATTCAAAAAAAAGGGAGTGCACTCAAAAGGGTCAACACACATTATATTGTCTTGTAGACCCATCATGTTTCTGGTTTCCTACATCTTTTTTTTTGCAGAATGTACACACCCAGGCACACACACATGCACACACCCACACACACACACTCACCCCTATATATACATATCTAAATTCCTTTCTAATTCCCCTTTGTTGCCATAATGTTGCCACACTGAGAATAAAGGACAGCTTTCCTTACATGCTCTCTTAGCTAGCTGTCCCACGCCTATAACTTGCTTTCAGTTGGTTCCGTAACTGTACAGTAGCTAAACAGGCAGTGGAAATTAAATCTACTTCAATTAATATCCTGTTGCAAAAGACAGCATCCGAACTATAAGGCATTCTCTAGTACTGACGTGACTTACAACTCTCTACTTGCTACGAACTGCAGAATGCTCTTCAGCCTTGTGCTACAAAGGCAGCTTTCATCCAAATAATAAAGACCAAAGCTGGAATTTAAACACCACAAATCCACACACTTCTACCAGTCCCTTGTTCTTGTGCCCCTTTCCAACAACGTTTATCACTTTAATTTTGAAAGTCACACACCAGTGCTATAAAATAGAAACCCAAACTACCAAGAAGTCTCTTGCTCCTGACTTTGGGATACTGTATTAGTATAAAAGAGCATTCAGTCATCTTAAATAAATATATTCTTTTCTGAAATCACAGCACATTCAAGGGGTAGTTACTGCCAAAAGCAGAGCTTTAAGTAATCTCCATAGATGTTTTCAGAATCATTTAGTCAGAAAAGACCTGTGAGATATGGAGTTTTGATTGATTTGGTCTAATACCTGGAAAATAGCCTACTGTGGGGATAAGAATCTGCATCTCAAATGTTCTGCAGAACGTATTTCCCATATTTGTATACAGTACTACAACAATTAAGAAGACATTACAGTAAATTTCTCCCAGCTGCTTAGATCTGTAGCTTCAGCTACGACAATGCATTTTGTATGCCTCAGAACTATGAAATATCAAAGATGACTAAATAAATAAAAGCCAAGGAAAACTGGGACAGTACTGCATTTTACACTTGAGACAAGATTCCCCCCTCCCGTGGATAAGTCACAGAGGACAACTACAGTAAATGCTTGTCTTTTTTTCAAAGAAAGATTTATACACAGGTTCAGATCCAGAAAATAATGTGAAATGCATAAATATCGATAGCTTTAGCTAAGTTAAAATGGGTTCAGTAAAGTATGATACAACATATTCAGAATAAACAAAGCAGAAAAGCATCATATTTTGGTTTGCTTGAGATATACATAAGGTGCAACAATTTCTTCTCTAGAGGCATTTGTGGACAACGTGTTAACAGGTAACAGTGTTTGCTGGTATACTGAAGTACACACAATAGCAGTAAGATTTTCCAAAATGAAAGCAGCTGAAATTAATAAAAATTAAAACAAAACAAACAAGGAAAAAACCCAACCCCAATACAGTAAGATATTGGTCTGAAGTTTTTGTTGTGCTAACAGACTTTGTTACCTGAAAATACTGATACCCCTTCTAGTAGATTCAGGGAAAATTCTAGCTACTTAAATCAAGACATCACTCAGAGAACCAACAAAGGCAAATGCCTAGTGAACTATAAAGCTTTGCAGGATTTCTGCTACTCTCAGTGCCTAATCGCTTAAAAATTAAGCATATCTACAAAAAGGTTTATAAGTATCTGAAAACAGTCATATCCAGTAAACTGACCCAACCCTACCCCCTCTCTAAGGGAAAGTCAAGGAAAAGCAGATCAAGTAAGATATTAATTCATATAGAAAAAAGTAATTTTCTGTTTCTTTTAAAAAAGGTACCATTAATATACAGAAATATCTCCAGGAACAATATTGAAATTTAAATTGAGGAAGGATGGGGTGCTTTGACAAAAATATATCTACTCTAAAGGTTTCTAGAGAAATAAGTTAGTACCATTGTCAACGTGAACGGCCTGCACTGTAACATATTTGGATTTCAGCTAATTATAAAGTGGTCCAAAACTCCAACAGCCACCCTGCTGTGACCCACAAGTTTTAAGTCTTTTAAGTTTTTCTTGTCTTGTTAAAATAACTTATAAAAATTTAATAAAATCTTATTTAAAATACCACCATAGGCTGCAATGGCATTCTAGGGACTCTTAGACATTCATTCACCTGAATTTTTAGAAAAGCCTTTTCACTGACTCATTGGTTTGTAAATTTTGTTGTTCTTCTGTTATTCCCTTCTTTCAACTCACGCATCCTCGATGGTGCTTTTTCAGTGACACTTCCCCAGCTACCTGCCTTTTGTCAGACCTTTAATCCTTTCTTAAAACTCTTGTGGTACATTGTATATTGTTATATTGTTGCCTGACACTGAACCAGAAACTTTCACTTAACTACAACAATGAAAGGCTAAACCTAGCAAGCATTAATAGTTACTGTCCATATGGCTATTACATCAAATTAGTTACAAAATAACCCCAAAACACATTATCAATTCAGTCAAGTATAAATAAGAATGCCTGATAGAATGATGTAAACTCGCATCATTTAAAGACTTAATTCAAAGAACTTCAAACTCAATCTAATACTATCAAAAGTTCAGCCGGTATGACGAAGACTAATAGAAAATTATTGCTGGAGTCCAATTTGGTAAATTGTTGTGCTACAATGCAAAAAGTAGGGAAACATCTTGTGCTATAGAAGAAGTACCCTGTTGAATTTGTAGCTTTAGATCGATTACTAGTGATCATTTTGCATCTATTGGTAGGAATCAATGCTTGGCTATACAATAGTGTAAGTCAGAATAGTGAAGGTAACAGGCCAAGTGATACACTTGGCCTGCTTTTGGGATGTATTTATGATAGCAAAACACAAAAATTCAACACAAGCAGAGACAGAAACTGGCAGATGGATCTGTTTGGTAGTCTGAATTCAGTCAAACGCTACTCTTCAGTTGTAGTTGAACTGTATACAGCTTTCCACTTCACCAACACAAACTGTAATTGGCCCTTTATGCAAACTCTGAAGCTGATTTGGACTGTGCATAGTAACTACAACAGTGCCAGTGTCTGTAAAATGTAAAAGGTATGTGTATTGGTGTACACCGTATCGAAAAGTCATGGTTTTAAGTTTTTCAGAACTGTGAAATAATACTAAGGTCACTTTTGAAAAACGCATTTGCAGTACTTTTTGTTTACAGGAAAGTTTCACCAAGTCACTCAGATATCAATGCAAAAATAAAGGAACCCTCCAAGGCATGAAAGACAAGTCAATTATCTGCAGTATTTTCTTTTCCATACACCACTCCTTTTTCTAATGCACATCATCCTGGTTATTCAAAGCTAAATTAAAAAGAAACAAACCCAAACGTAGCCTGTCAGAACTTCTCCCAGTAAACTCTACCACTCCGGTGGCAAATATAAAAGTGCAGAACATCTGGACCACGTGGCTGCCCAAACACCGCTAACAATGGTACATCTGTCCAGGCTGCCTTGAGTTCTCTGGAACAGGTTTTAAATTCATTCTACAATATAAACGTAGGCATAACCTATTAATATAAACCATCTTAGAACTTAAATCTTCATGTACAAAAATGACTAAGAATATCTAATAGTAACTAGTGCAGTGCGTCAGTGTTTTTGTTGTTTTTTTTTTCTTTTTTTTCTTTTTCATTTAGAATAACTAGGTAATATATGAAACTAGTTGTCGTACTCTCTGGTTGGTAAAAGAGATGCTGTGTGAGCTAACAGTAAAGGCAGCCTTTTTCACACCAACCACCTGTTTACTGTTTAAAAGCCTTCAATAGAAAGCAAGCTCTGGGATCATTCCACTCCATTTCAGTTCATTAATAGACAACATCACCCTCCTACATACTGGGTTCCAATTTGAGGACCTGGCCCAAGTTGCTAAAGTCTGGCTTCCAGTGAATTCTGGGCCACTCAGAGCAATAAGCACTTTATTGCAGTCTCTAGTTCCATCATATGGACTGACTAGCTTCCCTTGGTAAAGACAAGGCTAGGATATTAGGTAAAGCACAATGTTTTACAATAAAGTGGAGCTTCACTGGTCAGCGCAGGAAATAAGCACTGGAGCCTGAGACATTTCATTTGGCTGTCCATCATGTGGGAGAGGTGTGGCCCTCTGACTTCTGCAAAAGAAGAAAAGAAAATCCACCCATCAATACTTGGAGCACGGGAGGTGCTTTTAGCAGACCAGAAAGGACAGGAAGCAGCAGCTGTATGGTTTAGCACCCCACACTGCAGCACTGTAACTCCTCACTGCTGCAGGTGCTCACATACTCTGGTCACATGTGCTTTCAGAGGTGTCCCTGCAACAGTAACACAAGATCCAGAGGACTACCTACATCACAATGCAAAGGCAGGAAAAAACAAGATGTGATGGTATTTGACTCACAAAGCAAAATCCACAGCATAAGAGTAAGTTAAGAGTGTGCAAGTGCTGTGACACATTTTGCAAGGGAGCTGCTGCAGTCCCCAGAGGCAGAGCATACAGCACGTGTGGCAAACGAAGGTAAATGCACAGAGGCACAGATCATGTTAGTGCGAGTCAACAGACAGCTTTTAAACAATATGGAAATAGACTCATCAGCAGAGTTGCACTGGGATCCCTCCACATGACATGACTACATCAGCCTAGCACATCTCTTCCATTACTATAGCAGTGTTGATTTAAAAATCCCTGTGCTAATCCCTTGGCACAGGCTATCATAAAAATAAACTGTGCCAGAATTATGTGCTGGAAATCAACATCAGTCATGGTACCAAATGGAGTTGGGAGAACTCCTTTGCAGCTTGCCTTTTAAAATACATACACCAAGCATGTCATTGCCTACTATTTACTCTCATAGGTAAGGTTCTATTTTTGTTACAGTATTTATCATTGGTAGCAATGAACATCTGGGGCCTGCTTCTTATTTACACCAGGGCCACTTTACCTCACTCTGGCCCAGCTAAGATCCCCAGCAGAAACCCCCAGCAGAGGTACCCATGTGCTTCATATAACTCGAGGGCAATGAAGTGGCCTTGGCACAAAATGCAGCTCAGACTCAGAGTGCTTAACCAGGGCATGCACAAGGTAAATAAAGCTAAGCACAAGACTTCAAATGAAAACCACACTGCCAGGAGGATTCCATGTCCCAAGGCTCTATGCAACTATTTAATTAATTAAATTCAGACACTGAAGAGACACAAGATCAAGCAAACCTCCACTTCTTTTCTTCACATTTCTGGCTATTTACAAATGAAGTGAGTTAACAAAAGGTAACAACAGTTGACAGAGCAGAAAACAGAGAAGCATCTAGCCTGTAAGATTTAGGTTTCTGTTTTGACTTCCATTTCCAAGTGTGTGAGAGACATGGCTATTTTTTTTACTGGAAGAGTCCCCCCTCATGGCAGGACTGTCATTTCACCTCCCTCAGGGTGATGACAAACCGGCATTTCCAACAGTTAAGGGATATTTGCCCATTTGGTGCTTTCAGGCCTTATGAAAGGTGTTGCATTGCTCGAGCCAAGTAATGACATAATAAAAGATGGGATTCAAAGAGAAAGACCCAAGCACAGAGCTCTGCAAAACATTAGCTCGCTTCAGCAAGGGCAAGAGGAGGACAAGAACTCTAAAGAGGTGCAAGAAAGAAAAACCACAGTAGAGCAAATCCTGTTGCTTTTGTGCATTTCTGGTCAGTGTTAATGGCAGTACATGAAACCACAATGGTGTGAATAAGAGCAGAGCTTAGCACAGCACTTCCACAAGTCCCATTTTGTGGCTTATGATTACAGACATGCTGACTGCAGTGTGAAAGCACTTCTCACCCAAAACAGTGCTGCTTAACCAAGACAACAGCTTCTGCAGAGAGGAACCAGCACATCTGTTTCTTGTAGGGTTCCTGAGCTTCTAAAAAGCCTTTGAGCATTTGATGTGCAGTCTGAACACAAAGGACTGGGTTCATCAGTAGGGCCCATGAGTGGAACAGTTAATTGAGGCTGTGAATGGTTTCATGAACTGCTGCCTTGAGGAGTTGCTCAGGCAGCCAGCAATCTGCCAAATGGCATCTGTAGACACTGTGATGGTTTCCAACTGGCCCAATGCTTCCTCAATGAGTTTCCACTGCAGGAGAGGATGGGGTTTCATACCCAGTAAGTCCCAGGAAAGAGCAACACTGGATAATCAAGAGTCAAGGAGGACGTGCTGTCTTTGGTTTATTCCCATCACAGGTCTGACCATGCTGAGCTGATTCACAAGCCCTAAGTAACCTGCACATTCTCCACCTTATCTGTACGGATGGCCTACCCAATAACTGAGAGGACCAACCCAAACTACCATGGCTTTCCATCACCCAGAGTTGTTCTGCCCCATGCTATTCTGCAAATGCTTTGCCTTCTACACAGCAAAGCACAAGAGTAAGAATTATAAATTAGCTTTCCTCAGCCATGTTTATAGCATAAAAATTCATCTCAAATGCATGAAATTCTCTCCACCATCTTAGGTCTTAGGCCACTAGAAAATGCAAATCAGCATGCAGTAGCTATTTAAATCTGCTGTTATCTGACAAATAGCATATGATAATTCTCAATCATTAGGATCTCAAGGAGCATATGAACCTGCTTACATACAAAAATTGGTAGGTAAGCTTACTGGGAAGGATCATTTTACTAACTCCTAAAGAGATTATGCTCTCGTTTAGGTGAAGACTTAACACTACGAAGCAAGTGGGGTAAAGCAGACATTCATAGAAAGCTGTGGAAGAGGAAAGAAACGCAGGCCAAATTAAAAGCTCTGCTATTCACATGCTTTCTGAGCAAGCTGTCAGCCACATACTATTTACTTAAGACAACAAGAAGAAAGAAAACCATACCTGTGTACATTTTCCATGGCTGCCACTTCTGCCAGAGCAGCTAAGCTAAAAAATGCAGACACCGCTGGCATATCTGACGTAATACTGTGATTCTCTTCTGTCTCTGTGTTTCTGGAGCATTCACTGTTGCAATCTGTTTCTGCACTTGATGATTTTTGAAGAGTATTTTGTGGCAGCTCTTTTGGCTTCTCCTCTGCAAAGAAAGTAAAGTGTGCAAATGTAGTCCATAAACCCACTGCAGCCTATGGATATGTGACTAGCCTGGTGTTAACAGAACCTTTATCTTCAGGACTTTGATTCTGCCAGTGTCATCTGATTCATGCTGTAACCTCTTCCGACTCAAGCTACTGGGTCAGAAGCACAGTACTAAGGTTTATGAAGCAGTTCACCGATTTTGCATTCAACTGACTTTGATCTTTTAGGTCAGGCAAGAGAGCTTGTGTGTATGCTTTAGATACAGTAGTCCTGAAAGATTCTCTTACTGGAGAACTCCAACAAGGACTCTGGCATTAACTGCCATATTATGAAATTCACTTTTTCAACCTATAACCGGATGCAGTGTAATTTCTTTGCTGGACTGGAAACAAATTAGGAAAGGTAACCATTTTCCATTTCTTTCTGCATCAGTTAACAGTTCTGAGAGTGAAATACCCAGGGAGAAAAGACAAATTTGGTCATGCAAACCAAAGAAGTTGGCCATTATGGACTCAGTGATTTCCCAGTTGGTTGATACCTGTATTTTAAATGATGACAATTCTAAGCAGGTATGAAAACAAGCTAATTTAAAAACACTGCCCTGATATGCTGCTTGTACCCTTCAAACCTTCTCCAACCATTCAGTTTTAATAAAATTTTAACTCAAATTTCCTTACCCAGTGTCCCTGCTGCTGGTGACACTCGCCCGTCTGCTGTTCGGACAAGATGTGTGATCTTCGTTTTCCTTGCTTTCCTCTTCTGGCTGCCAACTAAAGGCTCATGCATCATGGCTGGCTCTGGAGTGTTTAGGGTAGATATAGAAATTTTATTCTTCCAGGCAGACTCACTGGAATTTCTGTCTTCTAATAGTATGGCTAGAAGAAAATAAAAACACAACTTTAGATATAAAATAATTCAGCCACTACCTATGCTCATTTACCATTTTGCATCTATCTGCATAAAACTGTTCCTCACAGGCACTGAGAGCATAACCCATGGCAAGATATGATCTGAATGCCACAGATGTTTGCAGGGAAGTAACAGAATCCACCTTGAAGACATACTGAAGGTTCGAATATTTGCAAAGAAAACTGTGAGACTGGCAGTGGCACTTGAGTGGGAACAGGGTATCGCTCTGTACAAAACATTCTGCAACAGAAGATGTCAGCAAGTGGCTAAGAGACAAAATGTATTTAAGGAACAACAAAGGTCCTCACATAAGCTTAGCTTAGTTCACAGACAGACTGACAAGCAGAATTCAGCAACTCCTGACTAAAATCCAGTCTTACCTCTTTAGTCACTCTACATCAATTCCTCTAAGAAAGAGAAATACTACCTTTTACAAAATAACAAACCTTAAAACACACCCCAAAGCCCACAAATACAAACGCAGAGAACTGGATCAGCCGAAGACAAGCATGCTAAAAAAAGGAAGTACGCATGGGGTAGAATACCATGACAGAAATACTGCTCACATAAAGTCAGAGAATGAGAAAGGAAGAGTTTATATCTTTCTCAGCAGCTCCAGTGTTGGTGTTCTGAAGTAGCCTTTTAACTCGAACTGGAACGTGATCCGAAATTTTCACTTGACTAAAGCGTTTACTTTTATCTTGTTCACAAAGAAATTGATGAGACAGCAATCACAAAACATATTTAAGCTTCCAAAGTCTGAGCTCAGTGCCTCATCAATTGTTTGCAGTTTGCACTGATTCAATAAGCCCTTCTGCTGATCCCATGGGGTACCACTAGTCCATAAAGGCAATCTGTGACATCTTTTTCCCTCCTGTGATGAAAGTGTTATGAAGCCTGCCCCATCTGTGATCACTGTCAGCTAGGGTTAGAAAGAGGTTGCAGGTAGCAAATGGAATGCCCAAGTAATTTTTCACAGATGCCTGTCTAACCTGTTTTGAAATTGGGAACACTTATGATACCTGCACCAAGTTCTTGGGGTATTTTTTTCCCAGTACACTGCCATCCTGAGTGATTACACATTTTTTCCTAAAACCTGCACCTCATCTCCCCTGCTGCACTTTCAGCTCATTATTTTCTTTACTACCCGTCAGGTTATACCCCATCTCTTGGCAACAGTCCTTGATATCATCTTCCACAGCTGTTACTGTGTCTACAGTTAGCTTACTCTTCCCTCCAGTTTCTTTTAATCTTTCTCCCCATTTTAAAGACTTGTTTAAGACACATTTGTCACTTTTAGGGTGGTCTGACCAGCAAAAACTAAACACACAGAACTGAAGCCAGAGTGCAAAGAACTGCTCTTTCAGAAGGGCTAAGAGCTGAACAATTCCAATTGCTCTCCTGCACTGAGACCGGTGGGGTCACACAGGAGCACCCAGCCCTACAAACTGTGCACAACAGCCAAACAGTCTGCATGGCCTTTGCCTTCTTTCACATTAGTGTGTGTTTCTGTTTATTGTTAGTTTTGTAGATTTAATGAACTTTCTATTCAAAGATATAGCTAATAAAGTCTTTATCATTTGCTGGCTTCTTTAACTGTTCACTGTGTGAAGATGTGGACTAAATTAAGAGAATAGCTGTAACACATTTCGTCTTGTTAGCAGTTGCCCTTTGCTCTTCTGTTTGAATGGGAAGGACCTTTTAATGTTGTATTGTCTAAGAATACAATCAGACCTAGTACATATGTGCAAAAACATTTGAAACTTTGTTTATGATCTTAACTCACCTATGTTCTTTTGTAAACCATTTTCGGACTTGTGAATGTTCTTTTTTCGGAAAAAAAGCACACAGCTTCAATTAGCATTTTTGAAATGCTTAGCTCTAGCAGCCAACCTTTCCAGAGCAGAGCTTTGCTGTAAAACTGATTTTTTTTTGTTAAGAGTGCTCAAGAGAAAGCACAGGAAAAGATCCACCCTGTAACAGTCCAATTAAGTAGAAGCACCAATGACTGCAAATGTGACTTTCAAGTAACTCAACTGGGCCAACAGTGAGATGTTCAGATAAGCTTTGTGCATCGAGACCAGGATCTTAACTGGAATGTATAATTAAACAGGCAGCTTTCTCTCCAGATTTCTTACTTGGGAATTCATAAGTGTTGATTATATTTTAATGTAATGGTGTGGTTGTAGTCCAACACTACCTGTTAATTCTGATTTGCTCTAATTAGCACTTTGACACTGCTGTCTACTTCTGGCTTGACTGAGTTTGTAATGCTTATAATCTTAGTACTACAACTCACTACTTTTTTTACATTTAATAAAAAAATTAAGACATGATTTCTAACAATGAACAACATACAGCCTTGACTTGGTATGGGTTTAATTAGATGTGTTGTATGCCAGGTCACTAGAAATCAGCTTGATTGATCACTACAGCTGAGGTTCCCCTTTATATTTTTCATTCTCATACTGTATGTGTCAAAAAAATAAAGAGAAAAAAAACTCTTGAAAGGTAAAATAGGCAATAGTGGAAGACATAAGGAGTGTATGGTGTTGGCATGTTTGATTAAGAAACAGCAGAAGGTGGCTGTAAAAACTCATATACAGTAAGTATATTCCCTCTCCATGTTTTTATATTGTTTTACGTTCCCTCTCCAAGTTTTATTTTTAATCCTTGAAATGAGACTTGAAAGTCGTCTACTTTCCTTTTCTCCTCTAGCTCTAAAAGAAGCTCTTTATCACTTCAACATAACACTGCTACCATACAGTCTTGAAGAAGGAAGGATTGAAGGTAAACAATTAATATTTTGTGTGTGTGTGGGTGCAGGGTCAATGTTGAAGGGAAGAGCACCTTTTTCTCTTCTCTAGTAGTCTTAGTGGACACTAGGTTTAAAATCATTTCACTGACTTCTTTACAGAGTATTATTCAAGTAGACATAAAACTTAACTTGGAAATCACACAAAGGCTTCACTCACAAAACCCTTTGCACTCACCTGTAGAGGAGAAAGGAGACCATGTTTCAACAACTCTACATCTAAACTATGTGCTCCTGCACCTCCTTCAAGAGGAACTGCATCCCATTGCTTCATGTGACAAAGGTATATCCATACAGATGCTCCAAGGCAGGACCTGGTTTTGTTCTGCAGGAAGGATAGTGCTAGCCAGGCTTAATTCCCTGTAGTTTTCTTTAATCTATCTGATGTCCACCCTTGCTTCCATGCTGTTCTGCATTCAAGAGCTGTCCCATGAGGAGCTCAAGTAGTTTTCAGGGGAACATTCTCCAGACAAGAAATGAGGTTCTGCAGTTACTGTGCAGTCCTGCCAACAGGCAGTTGCATGCTCAGCTCTCCATGACAGTGGCATGAGCACAGCTACTGGGTTATTTTTGCAAGCAGAGTTGAGAACATAGCATAAAGGTGTGGGCCTTTAGGCATGCCTACACCTCGGTGGCAGAAGTGACTCAGAGAGACATATCCAGACGTCTGTGCCAGATGGTTTCCTCAGCTAGGTTTGTTACAGGTTTGCATGTACAGTTTATCCTATTCTGCAGGCATGCAGAGTACACGTAACCTTATTTCCCCCCTCTTTGTGAACAAGAAAAAATGAAGTCAACTGAACTGACTCAGCACATCACAGCTTTTTAGACAAGCTTTTCAGATCAAACCCCAACAAAACATAGACTTAAAAATTTCTTTAGTGATGCCTGTTATGAAAGAGAGCTGCAGAACTTTAACCAATCTTAGTGGAGAACAAATGCTCTGTGGGTCTAAGCATGCTGGTATCAAGGAAGAAAGGTGGGCTGTAATGATTTAATTGTCTTTATGAAGTTAAACAGTGAAAATCTAGCCAGACAGAGCATAGCTTCAAGCCACCAGCATCTATGGAACCACTTCACCAAGGAAGTGATGCCAAACAGACTGACCTGGCAGAAATTCCAGCTCTTCTGACAACAGGACACTGCTACAATACTGCTTTGGGGCCAGGCAGCACACAGAGAAGCAGCAAGGACTATGGACTAACAAGCAGCAATACAAAGCAGCAGATGGTCAAACCAGGTGGAGGAGGCAGCTGCTTAGGTGGGAAGCTCTGCTGCAGGAGCCTGTGCTGATCCAGCCCTCCTCCAGCCAGAATGGTTGCCAAAGGCACAGAGGTACTGGCTCCCTCTGGGCTGCAAGCCCCACAAAACAGGGCTCTGATGTGTTTGGGAGAGCTGCTCTAGGAGTGGGTGCAGGGACAGAGCTGCTTCATGCCTGAGCTGATGCTGAGACTAGTGTGTTCATCCTCTCTTCTGCCCCTCCTGTGCCAAGGCCAGTGTTACAGCTGGCTGCTACGCAGACCATGCAAGAGCCTCGGCACAGCTCACTAAGACTACCTGCAAAGAGGCAATTGCTGTGACTTGTTATTTTTAGTACTGCTTCCCATCAGAAAGCCTTGTTGGTGTGGCAGAAAAATAAAACTCCTAGATGAGTGTTAGCTTCCCCAAACAGGCATGGGTCCAGCTGTGCCTTCCTAAGGAAAAGATCTATCTCTTGACATATTCAATTGCATTACTGTGTGCTCTCTATAGCATTTCACTGGTGTTCAACTGGGCTGCACCCTGCTCTATGAGCAGCTGCAAACTCTTAATATGGTGATGTGCACTGGTCCTTCCATGTACCATGTGGTCAAAATTCACTCAAGATTTCCATACCAGAGACACATGGAAACACAATACAATCACAATGAATCTGGCTTTACTGCACTTACTTTCCTTCACTCCTAACACAGATGCACATAGGCACACACACTTTTCTAGTTGAAAAAACATGAAGCCAGCATGACCTCTCCTGACAGCAATCCTTCCAAGTGTCTCCTCTGCAGCTATACAAACACTCAAGCTCTTTCTTTCTGCAAAATTAACTTCATATAAACCAAAACCGCACATTATGTAGACTTGTGACTCACCACAAGTATAGACTAACCACAAAAAGGAGTAAAAATTTTCAATTATTTTTTGATTCACAAAATGCTCAAATAAATATTATCTGAATTGAAATGGAGATTCTGGGATTCCCATCTTGAATGCTGCAGAATATGGGACAGCTCAGCTATGTGGTTTAGGGCCTGTTGCCTAGGAACTCCTGGATGGAGGATGAAGGTCTGTAGGCAGCACAGGAGGGAGAGGCTGTGCAGCACCTGCTGAGGCCATGCCCACATTGCACTTTGCTGATCAACATTGTGCTTTCAGTTCACTACAGAGTACACGTCAGAGCAGGCAAGACTCCAGATTTTCTCCCCTCTGTAATTCAGGGGAAAATGCAGTTCCTCATCAATATACAGACATCCACTGCCTTTCCTCTGATGATTATATGTGGGCTGTGTAAGGCTCCTAAGTTCCTTGTGTCTTTGCTTTAGTCTTGAGAGAAACTTAGCAAGCTGGCTCTGCCCCAGCAAATGCACAGACACATCTTGAATGTTTAGACACTATGACATTATTCACATGCTTAACTTCCAAGGACATGCCTCTGTGCTGTGCTGGAATGAGGCCAGGGTACTCAACACTTGCCAGGGTTGAATCTTTGATCATAGTGTATGCTTCACTTCATATCAAAACATGCTGGCTTCTTTTAAACAAATGCAGGGTTTGACATATTGTTTACCCATATTTTTATCTGCAGATTTTAAGGTAGTTACATTTTTTACTCTTTACTTAATCATCTATTAAACATTTTCTGTTTCTTTTAGCCCAGGGGAATTTAAACACCCATTTCTCTTAATAATTTGTCTACATGGTCTATTAATAATTCAGGAACAAAATCTGAATGATGCCAAATAAAAATGCTAATGTATGATGATGCCTTTTTTACACCAACATGGAAGCAAAATAGTTATTTCTCATAAGCAACTCCCACAACATATTCATTGTACAAATACAACAAGACAGAGCAAGTAATTTCAAATTATTTGCACTATGGAATGCAGAAGAGCAGGCAGAGCCTATGTGGGAAAACAGTGCAGGTGCAACATGGATGACAGAAAACACAGCACCAGGAAAGGAGAGGAAATTACATCTCACCTCTTAGGAAAAGATATTAACCATAAAGGTAGCTGGGAAAGCTGGAGATGGGAACAACAATTTTCTTATCTTAGAGATGAACATCGGTGGGGAAGAAACCAGACAAAATCAATGGAGTTAAGGAAGCAGAACCAGAGAGGTGTTTCTACACTACACGAACAATGCAGGAGAGAACACCACTGTGGAGCAGCTGAAGAACAGCCTGGGCATGACTTGAATAGTGTGGGCAACATGATCACAAAAAAAAAAAGGGCCCAGTGAAGCAGGCTAAGCTATAATCCTGTACATACTGTACACTTGAAAATGCCCCTCAGAGTTGTGCGTTCATAGCGTGCAGGATTATGATACTCTAACAACAAGAAGATTTTAGAGAGCTAACAGAAGGAGAGCGGGCAGATAAGCTCCAGAACATAAGTTAAAAAACTGCAGAAGGTATTTTCAATATGAAGCAAACAGAAAGCTGGTTTAAGATTTCTACAGAGGCAGGGCTGGAGGTTGGTACTTCTGAGATCTGGTGTAGAAACAAGCACTTACATCCTGACCAGGCTCTTACACCATGACCAGGCTCTTACCTTGACCAGCTGCAGTCTGCAAAGTTTCAGACAGCAAGAAATCAGACAGCAAGAAATCACAGGAATAGGACATAGGGACATGCAAATGCTCTGGCAAAATAATATGGTCACTGATACAGAAGGATGCAGATAAGAGCAACCTAAGGACTACAGAGCTGTGAGCTGCAGAAGATAAAACATTTTCAGGGCCAGATGCAGAATTTCCCTTGCTTTGTCAGCTCTGCTGTATGGCATCTGGAACAGGGAAACTGTAATTAAAGGGAAACGCCAGGTAAAAACAAAACAGCATCATACTGGAGAAGGTAATATCAACTGGAGCCAGGAGGCAATGGAATCATAGCAGACAGGGAAAATAAGGAAACAAAATGATCAAAGACTAGAGAGCTGAGGTGTCTTTGTCTAGAAGCATTTCCCCGAGACTGAATTGAGAAAGAAGGCAGCTGAAAACCTTAATTAAGCAATGCACCAGTACCTGTGTCCGGAACATTAAGCTTCGTTCTGTGCTTAAATTTGCTGACAATTTTGTGGAATAAGTTCTTTTTCTGAGACTGGAATGAACCTACAGACAACATTAATAATACATACTTTTAATTAGAAGCTTGGAAAAGAGTACAATAGTCACAGTATGTATGTACTGTACAACCTCCCCGTCCTGTAATACAAGCTGCCATTTGATGGGGAAGCACAAAACCTGACCTGCTGCCCGAAGGGACTCAGGAGGCTTTCAGCAAGCTGTAGTTCAACCCACCATCTCCCAGTGTTTAAGTGCATTCAATGCATTTTGGGCAATGAAGCCCTTAGGAAAGCTTAGCCATACAATAAAACAGGGGGGTTTCTTGCTTGTTTAAACATATGCTCTCTTTTGCACATATACTGGGCTTGGCTGGCAGGAGTGAACTTAACAGTGCTGGAAATACGCCACTGCTGAGCAGCGTTCACAGAGCATCAAGATCTCCCTCTCTCACTCTGGCACCCCAGCAAGTAGGCTGAGGGTGTTCTAGAGGTTGGGAGGAGACATAGTTGGGACAGCTGACCCATACTGGCCAAGAGGCATTTCACACCATATCAAGCACAAAACTGTAGGAAAAGTTTTTTTTTTTAAGTTGTCCATTGCCTCAGGTACTGGCTGGGCATCAGTTTGTCAGTGGTGAGTGCTGACTTTTACATTACTTGTTTCCTCCCTCCAGCTTATGAAACTGTCTTCTTCTTGACCCAGGAAGTATTTTTCCTCATTTTTGCCCTTCCTATTTTCTTCCACATCCCACTGTGGGAGTGAGCAACAGGGTGGGAGCCTACTTACCAGCCAGGGTCAACCCACCACAGGATGCAAGAGCTATCACTGCCTTTCTGGTGACAAGAAATGAGACATACTAAGTGCAAAAGTAAAAGCTCCCAGACGAGGAAGGTGAGGCTATGTCCAGCTCATGGTATCATTCCTACTCTGCCAGCAGTCTTTACTAGGAGCAGTCAGAAGACATCTTGTGTGACACTGGACCACAAAATATGCCACTATCAGAGGTCATCAAGAAGTTAGCCTCTGCCTCATTAGGAGGGCAATCAGTGATATAACAGCAACATAAAGATAAGAGATGCATAATCTCCACAATGCAATGCCATTTTTAAGGAGTTTGCAGAAACTCAACTTCAAAATCTTATTTCCAACGACACAGTGGACAAGTAAGTCTTCAGGCTAGTTCAAAACAGACCAGCCCAAACAGAAATGAGATGCTGTGCATGTGACAAGATGATTTATAGCCTAACAAGCGGGTGTTCTTCTCATCTCTAGTTCACCTGGAACAAGATTCTACCCACTACAAATGCTGGCCTTTTCCACTCCTCCTCATCCCTAAAAGGAACAACACACACACATTGGTTACTGGGACACAACTGCAACCATACAGGAATGTGCAACCAGGGTAAATCTACATTATACAGCTGCAAATTGCCATCTCAGACTCCATATGTAAGGAAAGAGAGAGTAAAGTGTCTAACATACGGAAGTATTTGGTCTTATGAAGTGAAAGCCATTCACAGACACTAGGCTGTCTGATCAATACTGAAAATTACTGAGAGAAAGCTATAATCCAGCCAGAGGCAGGCACAGAAGCTTTAACATCTTGCACATGTTGGCTGTGTGGCTCACTGCTACTTCTTTTTCAATATGGAAGAAATCAAAACTTTGGAAAAAGCTTAATAAACTTTCAAAAACCCAGAAGTCAAACAGCAAACCAAATAAAGTCCAAGCAAGAGATCATCTTAGGCAACATCAGCTTGAAACAGCTTCAGTAGAACCTGTATAGAAAATACCAGAAAGTACAACAGAAGAGGCCATATTCACTCAAACTTTAGTGATGTTTTTCACTTTAGTGTTGTTTTTCAATTTTTACAACAGCTTTGTGAGTATCACAGAGGACTAGTCTAGTGTCAGTGCAACAAAAATGTAAAGGAATGAAAAAGCTTAGAGAGCCTGAGCAAAAGCCTAAGTGAAAGAACTCAGGTTTCTTGATACCAAGCTCAAATACTTCATCCACATCAACAGAAACAAATCTTCCTGTGAGTTCCACAAGACAGAGGTACATAACTACATGATTCTTGTGACATTTTTATTATTGCCTTTTAGTTAGCTAATTAGTGATTTTTGCAGGTGCTTGGAAGAAGCAACATGTTACATACCACTGTATGTACATATCACATGTACCTATTACGTCTCAATTTCTACAGCTCAACTTGCATCACACGAACCATTTCAATAACTATCACAGACAGTCACCCAGTGTCAGCAACTCTAAGCAGAATAACTGAGATGAAAAACTCAGAAAAACATGACAAGGATTGCACAGAGGGGGAAATCCGTGTCTTTTGGGTCTTTTTCCCCCCATCAAAGGCACCTTTGTCATCAGCGTATATCTGCAAAATGCCACTTTCCCACATGGAAAATCCAAGGACTTCAGCAGGGCCAAAAGAAAAACTGCCTTTCAGTAAGGAAACCTCCTATTTCCTTTCCTTTTAGCTGTTACTCCTGTGACACAGTGCCCAGTGACACTTAGAACACCTTTGGCCATAAACGCATTTAAAGAGAAGACCGGTTAATAGCTAAGTAAGTCAACAGTTCATACTTGGACCTGACAATGTAACTTCTGACTCCACTAGAAACTTCATCCACACTCTCTGCCTTAACAGTGTAGGCACAGTCACCATGCAGGAGTTGACAGAATGCCTGGCTGGGCTACACATCTGTTTCATGGAGACAATAGGCAAGTATTTCAAGACCTTGAAAAAATGCCACTTGTGAACATTCAATCCAGAGAAAATCCACGACAGAAAAAACGAACCTAAAATTCTTGCTATTAGGCAATAGACCCTAGATGTCATTTCCTATAGAAAGCTGAAACCTTCTAAGGTTAGTTTACTTGACATTGTTATACAGCCATCTACTCAACTGGCTGTGTTAGAAATATTCTACATGGCTATTCTTCTCCCTAGCACTTCGGCAACTGCAACAGGATTTAATCCCTGGCTTGTCCATTTTGCCCACTGAGGGCAGTAGGGATTCCTCCTGGGAATACTTGCTACTGCCAGTGGCAGCTGCTCAGGGAAGCAGCAGGCAAGAAAATGAACCGTAACTGCATTTCCTCCAAATTTCTGGGCATAGGCCTCATTTGCTCTCAAAAAGTTCCCTGTTTTCATTAAAGGATCTGATCAAACAGAGGACGTTTCAACAAGATCCTAACAAAATCAGGACAGTCTGTGCATTTCTGCATCCCTCAGAGGAAGGCGCTGTATTTTTAGGTCATGATCCTTGGAATGTTACAGCATGAAATCTCCAAGCATCTGAATGCTTTGAACCAAGCCAAAAAAACCCCGGAGCTAAGACCAAGAGGAATGCCACAAAGCAGCATCCATCTTAAGCTGATCCCTTCTTTTTGGTCCTAGAGGCCACAGACAAAAAAAAAAAAAGTAGACAATCTCTTCCCCTCAATTAAAGCACACTGTGCATTCCCTCTTTGCCTTCCCAAAATGAAAGCTTTAGTGCAGTCCTTGGTGTATAAGTGAGCATTTCTTCACAGTACAAAGCAGAAATAATGACTCTGCCTGTTGCTCACTTTTGCATACAAGCGGATTAGTGACTCACTGCAGACAGCTGACTTCTGCGTGGTGGGATGTTTTGGCACATATGCCATTGGAAAGAAGAAAAAAAAAAAGGAAACAGTCACAGCTCCAGTAAATGTCGGAGCAGGCCATCTGCACAGATTCAGTATAGCTCTATTCTTCAGCCATTTTGTGACATTATTATTGTATATGCACATTCCCAGTTCAAAACACTTGATGTGGATTTTGACAAAACTTTATGGCTTGTTCAGTCCTGCTCCCATTGAAGAAAGACCCCCCCAATCATTTCAATGGGAGCAGAATTTAGACAGTTTGAAAACTCTAGGGAAAAAAAATGCCTCTCATTCAAGAAAACGTTCAAATTTTCTTTTATACATGTGGATGTGAAACAGCTTTCATGTTACAGGGTTCTTCAGGTGTTTTTATGTGAAAGAACTGGCTGAAGTGCGGACTGGACATGACATGCACAACAGAAGTAGTCAGTGGGTAATGCCCTACTGGTTTTCCACTTCAGAGCATGAAAACATCCTGAAAAACCTGGCCGAGTGGTTAGGTAGCAGATCAAGCCTGTTGTAGGTATAGGCTAAGGACATTTGACAGAAAATCAATCCAGCACCATTTACTCCAAAATAAAACTCATTAAAACATACAGTTACAGTTGGGGGTGGGGAGCAGAGAAACACCCCAAACCCAACAAACAAAAACATTTCTCCATTTTTATTCACCCAACATCCTGGGGAAGGTTTAGAGTGCAGCACCCCAACATACTTCCTAAATTTTAGATGTTTAGTAGACACCATAGACTTCAGAAATGAAGTATTTAATTAATCTGTGCTGAGTGAAAATGAGTAGATAGTTTAGGATTCTGCACACGTTCATTCAAAAAAAAGCAGCACATCATTTCAAGGACTGTTTACTTAAACATATCCCTACTGATTTTTATCTGTTTTTGGAAACAACCAGAGGCCCCAAACACTTGTAGACACTATTTGTGCTGGACAAGTCTTCTAATTACCTGACAGAGACCCAAGGAAAAGGGGTAGCAGAAACAACTCCACGTAATGCAGAGCAGTGCAAAGTTAAGGTCTCCCACATCCCAACACAGTCACATAAAAAATAAAAAATTTTGCATAAAAATAGGATGCTACTTTTGTTTAATTCTAACAGTGTAAAAAAGCAGGACAATTCAGAAAACCCATAACCACACCAAACCAAGCTCTATTATTTTGCATGATATGCCAGTTTAATTTCCTGCAGTACTTGCAGTAGCCTAGCACACAGACCTGCTTGTGTTATGCTTTTGGAGGCCAGGGTTCTCTAAGGGTCTTTATATTCATCACACTTCACCAGAAAACAGCACGATGAGGCTCAATAGCCTGTCAGTATACCACATATTAAACTGAGGATTCAGCTCAGTAACTGATTCAACTGGAACAAACCTTACCAAGCTAGTAAGCTCACTTGCATGCACTTTAGGTCAGATCATTTCAAAAACCAACTCACATCCTATTTTTACACACCCTAAGAAAACAAAACACATTTTAAATTGACCTACTGCCATGAAATATTTACTTTTAAGCAATCCTTCTTTTCCAGAAGAAAAATGGTTTGTTGGAAAGTTTTTCAACTACCTCTTGAGAGCTGACTGAACCTTGCTCTTCAGGGAGTTGGAATGACTGCCACTAAACTGTCAGTTTGCCCAGCTGAAGTGTATGAATTCAACATTTACTGGAATTAGAAGCAGGTATCACTAGCTCTGTCTGGATTTAGTTTGGGGCTGTGGTTAGATCTTCACCAAAGAAAGAGCAGTGTTACTATCCGATATTCCTGCCCTGGGGCTGCTTGTTGCAACCCCACAGCTCAGTTGGTGGAAAAGTTCATGTGACTGTTTACCATCTGCTCAGTGCAAAGTCAGCTGGCTTAATTTAAAGAGCCCTTATTGTCAGCCAGGGGCAAACGCTCCGTGACTGTCTCTGCAGGGCTGTGCCAAAGCTACTCAGATCAGGCTTGTAACCAGCCTGCAGTTATGTTTTTGACCTTCCCTTGAGACAAGGCCGAATATATTCCAAAGCTCTTTAAGTGATGCTAACAAAGATAAAAACTAAACTCTCCTGTATGAGCCTACCCAAAAGCAGAATGCAGTTCTGGGCTACCTGGCTTGAGGCAGAATTCTAGCCCACCATTCCCAAACACAGGGTCTGCAGAAGTTTTAAACATACAGACACTTGAATAGGTAAATACTGGTGTGAGAAATCCAACGAACTGCTACTACAACTTCAATTGCTAGATCACTGTAGTTAAGGATTTTCTTCCCAACAGATGTTGCTTAATTACCAGTGTGCTATCACACTGTAAAGCAATTCATTCATGCTCATTTAAGAAGTTCTGTTAAATACATACCATAAAACAAAATTAAAGGCAGTTGAAGTCAGAACTAGCTGGGTATTAGCACAAGTCTAATTTTGCAAAGTGGCTGTTCCACATCTAATTACAAAAATCAATACCAAAATTGGCAAGCACTAGAAAAGAACAGCTGCTCAATCCTGTACACTGTAATGTGATTATTTGTGAAGCATTCAAAAGGCATGGACCTAATCCAGGGTCACCTGGCTAAAACAGCCGTATTAGATCTTAAAACCTGTCAGTCAGCGGAACTACCATTGTTGCAGAAAAGGAAACCAACTTCACATTGCAAATTTTGCCTGATGAGGATCCTTTTGAGCATCCCTTTGTCTTGTGGAATTACTGGTATATAATTCCTTCATTTTGTGATGTTTCTATATGGTGTACATGCATCAGTATTTCTGCCACAGTATTAAAGTAGTTTTACCATACCACATTGTCACTTATCTACCACCTCTGTGTCACACGTTGTCTGTATAAAAAATAGCCAAGTGTGTCATGAGTTTCTCCCTCCATGAGTCTCAGCAATGGAGCTGGGTATGGAATTGCTTTTCATGTCCTCTTTTTTTTTAATCACGTCAGGACATTTTTGCTCAAAACTTATGACAGAATTAGGATCTTGATACAAAAAAAATTCTACATGTTTCATTCAGACATTTCTGGTATCTCCTGTTTTAATTTACAGACCCTGAAACTACAGTGAAACTAGAACTGGCATAAAACTAAGCTTAGAAAAATGTCAAAATGGAACCTTTGATCATATGCCCTTTTTTCCCCATTTTCTCCTGGGAAATCTTGTCAAATTCACTTACCTCACAAATATTCATGTTTTTGAAAAACGTTCTTGCTATGAGAAATACATTTTGTGTACAAACTCTACCCAGTTCTACTTATCATGAAAATCAGGAATCAAGAGTGAAAACAATCAGCCTGCAAACTAAACCAGATGAGAACCAACTAACTTCTGTGCTAGCAAATTTCTTCTTTGACTTCAGATTTTTCCCAGGTAACAGTAAAGTAAGAATGTATAAATTCCTGAGCTTGTCACAGCACTGCTGTTGTCTAAGAAGGTTCCATACTTGGCAATTTACCTTTGCTGGATTTTGGTAGTTCACATGAGCCGCTTCCAATCTTTCGCTTTTTCCTCGAAACAGCTGAATTTTTCCTGTCAAAGGTAATAGGACTGTATTGAGGGAGGCTGTTGAATTTCTTTGCAAATTCTTCTTCCAATTTTGCTAAGCTAAATGGGAAACAAAACCATTCAAATTAAATGTAACTCTTTCTGGAGAAAAAAATATTCTGTTTAAGAGCATGTGTGTGTATATACACACCCTTCTACACAGAGTGAGGGGAAACACAGGTAAGTGCACACACTGTCAACACCAAACCAGTATATATTAATCCAACTTTGGAATGAGAATGTACATTTCTGCTTCTGCACTTTGTAACAGTGCAAATTGATTACCTTAGTAGCATATGTTAAAATTAGAAAAAAAATAATCAATGCCATACTGGTGACATTTATCTCTGTTTGCTGCACAGATTCGTAAAAGAGATTTGTCTGTTCTGTGAACGGCATGAACAAAGACAGTAAAACCAATAAATAAACCAATAAAATAACTTCACATAAAAGTTCTTACACCAGAACGAAGACAACATTTCAAACCAGAAGAAGAATGTCAAACTAATCAATCTTCTGTGGATATTCTGAAACATGAAGCTTTGGGGTGGGAATTAGTTTTGTATTTGTTCTGGGTGATTAGATCTTCTCCCCTCACATCTTATTTTCTGTGAGATGAAAAATGCAACTAACTTACGCTTTCATGAAACCCAACATGCTCATACTGCAGCCCAACCTGAATGACTATCAGCAGATTAACTACAACTCAAGAAATCCATGGACAAGGTATGATTGTTCCTAATAGCAGAAGAAAATAAAGCACTCAAAAGAGGACGGCACAGCATTTCCAGCAGTAATGACTACACTGGCTTGCATAAGCACTCTGTTCCTGCAAATTTTTGCAGCCAGGCAGAAGTAGAAATTGTGTTTCAGTAAAAGGCAGTGCACACAGTTAGGCAGGTTATAAATGGCACTGTCAATGATAGGGGAACAATGACATTTTCCACTTGTTTTTAATTCTCCTCGCTATGAAAAACCTCAACTTGACAGAAGTTGGCATGACTGTTGGAAGGATGGCCCTCATACACTTGGAAGTATCACAAGAAACATGGTACTTCTCTCCGCTTTCTGAAGCAGCACTTCAAACAAATTGCGTTCTGAAAGCTTTGGTACACAGAAAGATACCTCATTTTTTTCTCTGTAATTATTATTTCTCTCAGTAAGCAATTTTCCATCTTAAAATACAGGCTTAGCTCTTTGCAGACCAGGTGTGTGGGGGGGTTTGTTTGATTGCGTACACATTTTATTTTGGTTTTAAATCCCAAAGGTATCTGACATCAGTAGTGCTTGGTACTGCTACCTTTTTCTCTTCGACATGGATGTTCCCTGACAACCACAAAACCATCGGATTTTCTGCTCTGACAGCTGTCATGCAATGCCATCCTCTGACTCAGCTCCTCTCCCACTGTCTGTTCCCACCTGCCTCAGCTCCTGCCCCGAGGGCATGTGAGGGGCTGCAGCTCTAATTGGGGAGGCCAAACCTCATCTGAGTGGATGAGCTGCCACCCTGGCTAGTTATTTATAACTTGTGAGACGTGCAGGCAATGGGGAGTGCTGCAAGCTCTATGTCAGCAATTAATTATTTAAAGAAATAAAAATCATCCACACTGTCATGCATTTTGAGAGCCTCTCAGAAGCCTGGTTAGACACGTGTAGCTGAGCTGAGGTGTTCATGCTGCACGGCCTGGTCCTGCCAGGCGATCCATGCAGGTAGAGCCCTGCCTGGCAAAGGAGTGGGCTGTACGTGGGGAAAGCACACCTGACCCAGAGCATCAGGGAAATGCAGGAAGCTACTGATGGGCAAGGGAAGAGGACACAGGGAAAATGATGTAATTCTGAAGAGGTGAGGACCCTTCCACCAACACATCTACAAAACGAGGCTGAAATGTGATGCTGAAGGGAGCAGACGGAGTTAAGTGGAGCAGGTAGAGGTAAAACCAGTTCTTCAAGTAGCCAGAAGGTCAGGTAATGCAATGAAATGGGATACAGGATACCTTCTCCAGCACTTATGCTTCACAAATTCTTAATTCTGCCTTTACAGAGTTCACTAAATACTCATTAATGATGCAACTGAATAAAGATGAAAGATTGGAAAATAAGTATTTCCTTATCCAGCCAGCTAATGAGGGTAGAACAGCATTGAACGAATTGATTTAGACAATTTTCCTAGCTACTTTAAATAAATAATTTACAACTACTTTTTTTATGCTACAAGATGTGATCAGTTTTCCCACCATTATGTGTGAAAAGTTTTCAATCTTTCAACTTAAAACTTAAAAGTATTTCCAAAACTTACACAAAGCTATAAAAATACAAAGTGTTCCATTTTTTCTTGACTAATTTTTGTTGACTATCCCAATAAACAAGACTTGGGGATTCCCACTGATTAATAATTTTGCTGAAATTGAGCTGCAACTAGATGTCATGTAGACTAGATTGTAAAAAAGGTACTGTAAACCTGCAAAACCTAACATATCATAATTTTAAGCATGAAATATGAAAAAAGTCCCTCTTTTAAATTCATTTTCCCATCTGCAAGATTTTGCAAGTATGAATGGCAAAACCCAGATTTAACTACTGTGCCTGCAGCTAATTAAATCTGTAATACTCTGACAAAAATCATTACTTGTATACTAGGAAAGTAATTCCGTGCAGCCTTGCTAAATTTTAATGCATCTATACTCATTAAATGTTTTTAAGATATATTTAATTTCATCATGGTGGACATAATCAGTTTAAGTATCTTTTCTCTACAATAGAAAAATGACATATTTATCATAATTATTTGCCAGTATAAGAATATTGTTTACTACTCCTATGTAAGCAATCTCTCCAAGTGGGCAAAGAGATCTATTTTTTCTAGTCTAATCTGGTTTATCGTGATTGAACACCTACACAGAACTTTAAATACTGCTTGCAAAGTACTCTGAAAATGTAAGTAACCCTCTTCATCACTTTTTGAGCAGGTAAATACTGTGTGGTTTGTTTATGACTGAGCAAATAACATCATTCAAATTCACTTACAGTCATATAAACCGGGGAAGATCTCAAATGAATTACTTTGCTACATACATGACAGGTTTTTAGAGCATGACTCAGTTCAACTGGGTTTTTAATTTCAGGAATTGTGATTATTTGGGTGCTCGATGCAGTTCACTTAGCTGCAGTGAGGAGGACTCACTCTTAAATTATTAGGCTGACTTAACTAAAACACCAAACACTGTTAAGCCACAACTTACCCAAAAACAAACTCTTCCTTTGGCTTAGTCTTTTTCAGTTTTTTGTTCCCACTTGTCCCACTTGGGGAAAAGGCCCAGATTTCTTCATTCCAGCATCCTTCATGATCTGAGGAGTTACCTTTTCCTGAGCTTCTTTTTCCTGTGATGAAGGCAGAAAATTGTTCCCCATCTTTAGAAAAATGTTCCAAAACAAAGTAGACTCAGAAGAAACTTGTGCACCCAGTCAGTACTGCAACTTACGAAGCCTGACCTTTTTGAAGGCAGTTACAAAACAGTTTTCATTTTAAACTGGGCAATGATGATATTGACAGTATTCTGCATCCCCTGTCCCTGTCTTTTCCTGGACTACCTCAAAAGTCAGGATCCCTTAAGGTATAAAGAAGAAAGAGATGAAAAGATATACAGTAATAAGCTTCCCTAAATTACAAACATCTTTTTTCTTTTCTGACTGTTCTAATTACACATATAAATCTACCAGTTGGAAAAATACATTTCCAGACATCTCACTGAAAGCTTCCAGAAATTATCTCAAATTTGTCTTTCCACAAGATAAAGGGTTCTCACTTAATGCCTACAGCAAAACTAACAACCAAAGCAAACCAGAACACATTTGCTTCTCGCAGGATTGAGAACTATGCTCACAACCACAACAGTTGTTTATATAGAAACAAGGTAATTGTTCTGGGTTACATACATCACAAGTCCTGCACACATCTATCAGCAGGCTAACAAATCGAACAACAAAGCATTCAGTCAAGAGGTTAAAACTCAGATGACAAAAGACAAAAATAGAGCAGTTAGGAATTTGTCAGGTAAGCAGGAACACAGATCACAAGATTTCAAAAGACCTGCCCTGAAACATGGAGTCCAGCCACTCCACCTGTCCCTAGCATCTCAGGTGGCCACACACAACATTCCCACTGCACACTGCTCAAATTCCAGCTTAAACATGGACTTTTGCTCTTCCTCCCACTCCAGGCAGGCTTTTGCAGTTCATGCTGTAAACAAAACACTCAAAGCCACCCACCTCTGTCCACATTAGCGCGCAGAGATGTGAGCATGCCCTCTGACACCAGAGTTTTATAAAGAGCACCTTTGCAAGATCTCTCAGATTTCCTGGAGCCACAGGTTTCTATCTTTTTAACACAGTCACTGTCCTCAGTTTTGACCTGTTCTGGTAAGCTTTGGGGTACCACCTCCTCTGTTGGGGTCAGTGGTTCCACTTTAATGTTATTAGAAGCCTCACACGGTACTTCCTTGCCGGCTTCAATACTAAGGAAATCGGGAGGCTTTGATTCTTTGGTGGTCTCCATCGGTTTCTCCTTTGATGTTTTCTTCTCTTTCGATTTCACTTTTTTCTTTGGTGATTTTGTATCCAACATGCTTCCCTTCACATTTGAGACGGGGCGGTTTTTTTTGCGGGGAGTGTCCATGAGTCTCTCAGCACCCCAGTCCCCCTTGGCCACGGCTTCAATCGTGTACATTACACTTTCAATGTCCGACTCGGAGGACTGCCTCTTTTTACAAGATTTCTTGGGGGTGGATTTTTCATTTGTGTGCCGGTCTAACTTATTTTTTTTCTTTTTCTTCTTTATCTTTTCTGGCTTTAGCCCAAGGATCGTCATGTCACTCATAAAAAGCTCTGGAGAACGGCACATGTGATCCTTTGTGTTATCCTTTCTCTCAAAAGGACTGTTTTCCACTGTGAGACTAGTAAAATCTCTGCATTTTGCAGTTTCTGATTCCTCAGCTTTTGTTTCATCTGGGTTTTGCATTTTCTCTATCTCTGATTGTTCTACTTTTCCTTTACTGGAGTCTTTTAATGTTGTTTTCTCCAGTCCTACTTCCATGTCCTCTGAAACTTCCCCTTCCTCATCTTCCAGTGTTTCCACTTTTGTTTTCCCAGGTTCTTTCACTTTTACTCCTTCTGAAGCAAGGCACATCTAAAATAAGTTTAAAAACAGTCCCATGAAACAAAGATCAACTGTTAACATTACTTACTTATATTAACAAGAGCATTAAACACGGAATGTCTCTGGCATTTTAGTTTAGGAAAGCAAACTGTGCTACAGGACTACTGAAAAACAGGCTGAAGCCCTGCTGAAACTGATGCAATGGGATGAGGGCCAAGTGCTAGAATAAGGCTGGTGGGTTCTATTGCTCTAATAGAAAAAGACTCCAACTGATTTCAGTGGTGTTTCCTTTAAGGCTCTTGATATAATCTGGAAACCCACAGTGTCAGAATATCCGAAATGCAACAGAACAGAGTTACCTCTGACTATTGCCACAGACCAGCTACTTGAAATCTCACATCCGCTCCCCTTCGGTTTTCAAATGTACTCAATACAATTCCTCTTGCCATTTTCCAAATGGCCTTGAATGAGGGAGGGAAAAAACGTTTACTACTGAATCTCCCTAACTGAAATTATTTTCTTTTACTTGGATGTAAGAAATAATTTGGAAGGTATTACAAAAGCCTTCCAAATCTTTTTTCTCATGTCACAGACTTATTTTGCAAAGAACTGCAAAGCAGCAGTGGTTGCCATGGTTATCTCCTCCTGGAAATAACACTAATGGAAACCAAAATCCTCATACTATCTGAGGAACATCGATATTCAAAAAAAGAGCTGTCAGAAAGTCCTCAAACTGCCATGTTCCTGCAGCACTGACTTGGGAGATCCTCTCTGTTTTGGATCACCTGAAAGCTATGTGGACACCTCTACAGAAGGTAGAGGCACCAACCAGCTGCCCTTGGGAAGACATGTTTTTGTTCTTACTGTCCCCTCTCAAAAGCCCCCAAGCTGAATTCCCAGTACAGTTTTGTTTTTAGAACAAATGCTCCAGTCACCTGGAGCAAAACCAGATGGAAGAAGCTTGCTTTGAACCAAACATCAGAAGGTTCCCACAGCTCAGCCCACAGGCCATTTGGTCAGTATGGATGTACCTCCCCCAGACACCTGGGTTTTCTTTATGTCCATTTTAGATTTCTCAAATTGGCTAGGCTTTTTTTCCTTGCAAACTAAAAAAAGTCTCTCATACCAATTTATGTAATAACACCAATGATCAGGATGTTTTTTGTAGCAGGTTTCCAAAATTCTTGCTGCACAAGGTAGAAACTATTGATCTGGTTCAGGACAAGCCAGGCTGAGTACTGCAAAGCACCAGAGCTTGGGCAACACACAGTATCTACTGGGAAGCAGGTTAGACCAGGCAAAGGGGAACTCCACAACTATGCTGACGTGTGTTCTTGGTACAAAGGTATTTCTGTGACTTTTTTACTACACTGCAATGTTAAGCACAGCCTGTGATTTTCAAAAGCTAAAGAGCAATCTTTAATATGGAGCTCACTGGACTAAGAATATTTTGTCAATTCAACATACATCCCCTAGCCAGTGGATTTTTTCCTTTTATACATTTGCTTCTTCTGCAGTGGCCAGTAGTACAGAGCTATAGATGTGGCTACAAAAAAGTGACTTCTGTCTTGTCTAAATAAACTTGTAATTAAACAATCTTCAAGATTGGGAAAGCTTAAAAAAAGTGTTTAGAAACAAAATAAACGCAAAATTTCAATAAAGTGCCATTGGTTTTAACTGCTCCCAGAAGAAAGATCTGCTGAGAGTATCACAGCAGAACCTCTAGAGAAGTTATTGACCTGTTAGTTCACCTGAAAAATTAAGTGGGCACGAAAAGCAAAAAATAAACGAAAGCAGCTCAAGACCATTAATATGAATTTGTAATAGAAATGCCTGAATTTGATAACACAGTCATCCAGTCCTCTCTCTCAACTATTTGTGGCCCTCAGCCAAACCCTAAAACCTCAAATCCTAAACCAAGAAACTGAATCAAGTTCAGTTGCAAAGTCCTTTTGCCACCAAGAACTGGTGGTACTTCTCAGCTGCACTGACTCTTAGAAACCTCTAAACTGATGGCTAATCTGCGGAAATCTTGACTTGTGGCATCTGAGCCATGATGATTTATGGTTCTATAAGCAGTGGTGCAATTATAACTGTATCATTGTTCTGCCTTGCAGACTTCGGCAATTAATAGCTTTAACTTCTCCACCCCGCTGCATCTGGGGCAATTAGTCACCAGTGTTTTAGTGTTACCTCTGCCAGCTGAAATAATGCTGATGTTCCACACTGTTTCGTTAAATCAGAAGGCCCTGAACGGGACGTACTTGAAGAAATCTATGGAGAGAAAAATCAACATGAATAAAACATTCTTTAATCACTACCAATTATTTTATGTTTATGACACAGATTTGAACAGATTGTTTCCCCCTCTTCCCAAAATTCATTCGTAAGAGTATATACTGAAAAAGAAGTGCAGACCTGTGGATGCTGGTATGAACAAAAGCCTACTCCAATACTGCTCTAGTGGATAATGCCACTGTACTCTAAACGTTACTTGCAGATTTGGGGTTTTTCTTGCCAGGACTCCCTTTGAGGAACAGGATGAACTGAAACACATGCTCTCTCACACCGGAAGACTCCAGCAGTTAAGCAACAATCTACTCCAGCATGCAACCCAGCTGGTGGTGTTTTTAAAGGCTTAGCAGGACACTAGATTCCAAAACCTGTATTATTTCATTTAATTTCATTATTATAGGTTAAGGAGGCTATTCCTTCCAGACTATGGTATTGCCTTTTGGTGTCCTATAGGACTCATATAAAAGAGATGCTCTGAACCCAAAGTTAAGTAGGAGCCCTCAAGTCTTTGGTAATCTTTAGTATTCCTCAGAGTAAAAGGAGGTTGTCATGCAAGTGTGTAGCTGATTATCCTCCAGAATCTTTTTCCTGTATCAGGCCATGATCCTCTTCAGTACTTCAGAGTGTTTTTTACCAGTTTTGAGCTAGGTGCAAAGAAATGATCTTCTTCTAAACAAATTTCAAGTATCATTATCAGGATGGGCCACTGGTATAAAGAAAATGTTATATTTTTAAGGACATATCCCATCATCTCTGACCAGGCTTGGGGCTTTCTTATACCTCCTTCTTTAAGCTGCATAAGAAAGTGAAGTTATAAGAGACTAGGAAACTAAAGTACTTACACCCTTTTGGCCCTCCCTATCCCCACAAACTCAGTTTCCATTGCTGTCAACCAACATGGGCCTACAAAGTCGATTGCAAAATTTGGCCTGTCACTGCCATAAAGGAAATAAACAAAAAACAACACTGTCTCTACATCTCCTGGAAGGTGTAGCTCTTCACAGCACCTCCTAAGCTCTGACCATACCATTAGAGCTCAAGCCTCCACAGGCTGCTCACAGCCAAGTGCTGTTAGTGCCTTGGTGAGGCGATGCTCCACTCTCACGCTGCCTCCCTTCACTCCCGTGCCTCTGCACTTAGGGCTCAAGATAGAGCCAGGGGCTCAGCAGGGCTGAGCAGCAGCAGCTTCCCAGGCTTTAGGATGCAGAGTGGCTGCTCCAACCATTCGCAGAAACTTAGAAATCCTTAATAATCCTTATTTAGAAAAGAATTTAACCCCCTTCTGCATTTTATCTTAATCACCATCTGTGAAATATCAAAAAGGAAGGGATAGGGAAGGCGGGGGGAGGAATGAAGATAAAATTGTTTAATCCACATAGCAGAGAGATGAAGGAGGAGCACAGTAGTGTGGTATGCTGAAGAAGACAGGCTCCCATGCACCAGGCACTTGCCATGCCAGCAGCATGGAAACAGTAGTCCAGTCCCCTCCAGTGCACAGCAAGAGCAGTTTGGAGTTAGAGCAGCATAGCACAGCTGACTGCCAAATCCACTGGTAAACATAAGACACCCCTGAGGTGATTATGAACACCGTTTATTTGGGATGCTCCAAACCAAGTCCTGAACTGGTATCTGAGTACTTAAGCTGAATCTCTCACATATCATTTATCCAACTACGATCCAACACTAGAGATCTCCAAAAATGGGGGAAAAACAAAGGAAGAAAAAAATCAATAGCACTGATGTCCTAAAAGAGCTAGAGACATGGAAGATGTGCCTAGCACATCTGCTGTGTTTTTTCCTGTTTGAATCAGAGCCTTAAGCATCCATTTTGTGTATTAAATTAGGCTTGCAGGAATCCATCTGAGCAATCACTGAGAGATCAGGGAAACCTGTCCAACATACAATGCTGCCAGACTTAGCTTCACTATTTCTGCCACCTGCAGTACAAACTGTGCACTCCTGTGGGCAAGCATCTGTCCTTCTACTAAATTAGGGCTTCACAGTCACATCACAACTTCTAATGCTGACTTCTAAAATACAGGCTGCACTCAGCAATAAGCCTTACTCCAGAACAGCACTACTCAGCCTCCTGCTGTCCTGTTAGAGGCCATGCTAAAAAGTCCTGGTGCACCTGACTAAATACCACCAGCCCTTCTGCTGTCCCAGAGTTGCAACAGCCAAATACCCTTATGGATCACTGACCACACTTAGGTGTAATCACCCTTGCACAGGCATTGCCGGCAATAGAGCACATAGCCACAAACTCTACTACTGCCAGAGACTGCCTGTACAGTAAGGCAGATTTTCTTCCACCCATATAAATTGCTACTGTATTTCAAATTCATATGTTGTATGTCTTTTATGTGACAATTTAAGAATGTTGTACTTGCAAGACTATCCACAGAACAAGACATGAAATACTTTCATCTCAATGCTTCCAACCTCTGCCTTTTTCCCTGAGAGGGACTGACCTCACCAGCAAGAATATAGGGCAGGCTGCAACTAGATAGGATCCAGAGAACCATTTTCCTTACTGAAATAGGATGTGAATTTGAAATAAAAAACTAAAACACCACAACAGAAAAATACCAACAAAAAAGTGTACAAGTAATGTGCTAGCATACTCCCTTATTTGTCTAGAATACAGCATATATCTTCATCTTTCAATCATCACAAAGAATAGCATTTGCACATCAAACCTCAGATTTTTGACTGAACCATCCATATCAAAGAGGAGGTCTCTACAAGGTTATATTTAAGACTTATAGAGAATTTCTAGGATTTTGAGGAAACCTGACTCTACATTTTTGATTTCTGCTGACAGCTGCCAATTTCAGAATTTAATACACTGCATCAACTTCCAACTCTTCATGTGTCCTGATGACCTCAAAGTTTACTTTTCTTTTCCTGTTCTCAGTCACCAATTAAGCAATGCACCTTCCAGTCATTATAACTAAAGCTTTATTTTTTAATCCTGGTATCCAGCTCCTCATTAAGAAGCATGCTGTTATCTCTTGTCTTTGGTGTTCTCCTTAACATTGTTTTTATTACAGTTATAAAGCTAATTTTCCTAAAAAGAAGTGTAACTTTCTGTGCTGTCTCTAAGAAAATACACACATTCACAAGTGTTTAAAAGACTAGGTCACTGGGACCATAGCCACTGCCTACTTCTCTTGATACGTAGTTATTTACTAACTTATGTTTCTGGAAATACCAAATTTGATACTAGAGCAACCTTAAACAATTCATACTTTTTTTTGTGGAAAAGTTACACACATCTTTCCCTTCTGACACTACTGGGTATAACTTTACCTCTGCCAGCTGGAAGAGTGCCGACTTCCCACAGTGCTTTACTGGCTCGGGACTTGGCAACTGGGAAGTATTTGATGATATCTAGGTTACAAATGAACAGAGGAGAAAATATTTCAGTGGCATACAGAAAAGACAGAAATGAAGGGAGAAAAAGAACGGAAAATAAGAGATTAGTTAAATCAGTTACTTTTAGTTCTTTCTGGCAAAAGGGCCTACTTCAGACAGGCAATCCCACCCAAGAAACACTTAACAGATATGTAGAAAACAGGAGAATACAAGCATATACAGCATTCCTTCCTTGGATTACACCCATGGATACTCTGTTTGTACTGTCCACAGCTAATATTCTGTCATGTTGTGTGTTTTACGTCTGTTTTATCTGACCAAGTGAACAAATCATACCTCTTGCTTTAAAATATGCACTATTAGTTGTTAAGGTTAAATAAAATTCTCCCAGAAGGTCTGGGCAGTATTTCCCATTATTCAGACCTAGAAGAGGACCATCTGTCCTCACAGGCAGTTCCTGTCTCACTTTCTTTAGTTATGAAAAAGGAAATAAGACTCATGTCTGGAGATCAAATCTAGCCTTCCAAAGAGCTGTTGGTGTGTCAGCACCTGTGATGAGTAAATAACTACCACTACCACTTTAGGAAATTGCTTTTACATCCAAATTTTTACAAACCTGCTTTCCAGTGCAGCATTATTAATTCAGAAATGCAAGAATTATTATTTCTGATAAGTGGCCTTTTTTCAGCATAGCATTCCATGATAATATTTGACCTGGAAGCCTTTGAAAGTCTTGGGACAAAATCACCAATGTTTCTGTGGTATCTCCCTCACCACAAAAATCACACTTAGGACCATGATTAGGCAGGTAGTGACAGGACAAGGGCAATGGTTTTAAGCTGAAAGAGGGAAGGTTTATGGCAGTGTTATGAAAAATTCTTAACTCAGAGGGTGGTGAGGCACTGGAACAGGTGGCCCAGAGAGGTTGGTGTTCAGGGCCAGGGTGGATGGGGCTTTGAGAAACCTCATCAAGAGAAAGGTGTCCCTGCATGCCACAGGGGGCTTGGAAAGAGATGAGCCTTAAGGTCCCTTCCAATTCAAACCATTCCATGGTTCTGTGATCTTCCAGATGCAAAAATTATCATGTTTGCTTTTCTCCTTGTAATTAATTCTTTCTTTTGAACTAGGTTATTTGAAGAATTTATCTTTCAATTATCTGTCAAAGGATTTATTATTACACTCCCCATTTAAAATACAGTGAATAATACTCAAATATGCACTAATAGTAATTTTTAATATTAAACTGAAATATTTTAACATTCTAGTTTTGCTTTGAGAAGAGTTCAGTGAACCTGCTCAGGACCCCAGTTGATTAAGTGATCTCGTACACCGCACTCTGCAGGAAGATGGTCTCAACTTTTTATCTTTCTATTACAACAAATGCTCATCTCAATGATTTTTTTTTCAGCACGATATGAATGGCAGAAAAAGGATAGAACAACACCCCCACACACTGAATTATAACTTGAGAACATACAGGCATATCTTGTCTGCTGATACAGAAAGTAAGGAAAGAGTAAAAAAATTCTGACAAGACAATAGGTGATCCTAACAAAATGTGAGATCTTTACAGTACTAAAAGAAAGAGAGGAAGCAGACACATTGTATCAGAAAAAAAAAAATCTTTTAAGAGGTAAGAAAGCCAACAGCAAGCGACACAAGCGTGTAACTCATTCTGATGAAGTTACTGGCCAAACATCAGAAGGAAAAGAATGGCTGATCATCAGCTCTCAGTGAGATTACAGATCCCTGTCTTACGAACATCTTCCAGCCTTAATTAGAAAAATCAGAACCACCAGTACTACAACCACAAACAGCCCTTTAATTATGTAGAGGTTTAACTGGAGGATCATTAGGATCAAGTTACTATCTTTTATTACAATACAGGTGGGATTTTAGTTACTATATTACATTCCAGTTTGTAAAAGAAGCATGGTACTACTTTTTCCTCCTATTTCATTTCAACACAAATATTTAATAATTTCAGTATGTGGGCAAACAGCAAATACATTTGTCTTTGCCTGGGAGGACTACAGCTTTACATATGGGAAAGCTGGAAGAGAAAACACTCACTAGTTTTTTACACTCCCAGTTTCAAGGGAGTGTAAAAACTAGTGAGGGCATTTTGACCAAAAGTTTTGGATTCAAACTTCCTGTTCTGCATGGAAACAAAGAGAGAGCAAACCTCTGTTGTCTATTTGGATTTCAGCAAGGCTTTTGACACTGTCTCACACAGCATACTCCTGGATAAGCTGGCAGCCCGTGGCTTGGGCAGGAGCACTCCTTGCTGGGTTAGGAACTGGCTGCATGGCCGGGCCCAGAGAGTGGTGGTGAACAGTGCTGCATTCAGCTGGTGGCCAGTCACCAGTGGTGTCCCTCAGGGATGTGTGCTGGGACCAGCTCTATTCAATATTTTCATTGATGACACGGATGAAGCTGTTGAATCTTTCATTAGTAAATTTGCAGACGACACTAAGCTGGGAGCCTGTGTCGACCGCTTNTCTTAAGCTGCGTCAAGGGAAATATAGGTTGGATATTAGGAAAAAGTTTTTCACTGAAAGAGTGATTAAATACTGGAATAGTCTGCCCGGGGAGGTGGTAGAGTCACCATCCCTGGATGTGTTTAAAAAGAGACTGGATGTGGCACTTGATACCACGATCTAGTTGAGGTGTTAGGACTGGGTTGGACTCGATGATCTTGAAGGCCTCTTCCAACCTACACGTTCTGTGTGATTCTGTGTGATTCTCAAAGTAAGTACATGAGAATGCAGCAGGGACAAAAATCATCCTCAAGCATGCTTTTTTTCTTAAATGTTAGGAACATGCTGGAGTAGGAAAAAGAATTCCACCTCGTTGCATGCTGCACGTGACTGTTTTGGTTTTTTTAAAATTAAATTACCTGGAGAAAAAATTTAGAAACCTGTTGAAAGCAAAGAGTTTGGTGGTTGTCGATTCGTTTTATTTTTAAGATAGTTGAAATAGCCATTCTTTTGCTTCCGTACTCCAGAAGCCTTTTCCTTAATAATGAATAAGAGTTTAGGAAAGTAAATCCAAGAGGTACTCATCTTTCCTCTCAAGGAAGCAATCACTGCCATCTGTTCACATTTGCCAAACACAGATGCAGTAAGACCAAGAGAGCAAGGGGTCCCATCTGTTCTGCTTCCCTCCCATGGCAAGGAAGGGGACAGTGACCAGCCTGTGTGAGCAGACAGCCTGCAAACAGCCACTGCCCTAAGGAACACGGCCCACTGCTCAGAAATCACAGCCTTTCCATAAAGGTTCAAATGAGAAGGACAAAAGTAGGGCCAACTACTTGCAAGGTCAGAGCAGCACGACGAAGCCAAAAGCTTAAACCTGACAACAGTCCAAACTTCAAAAAGCTCTTATGAGGATATCACATCGTCTTTGAGGACCTCCAAGGCACTTGGCTGCGCACCCACAGGACCAAACAAAGTCTTGCTCCCAGGATTTTCATCATCTGTTGTGGCAAGTCACTGGGCAGGCCTCATTAGCCATATCCTGAACAGCTTTAATTGACAACATAGCACTGGGGCTAGACAACCAGATGAAAGACTAATGGAGGCTGTAAAGACAAAAAGAATCCCATGCTACTCTAGACATAACGAGCTGTTTCTGAGTGACAGGGCACTTGTACTCCTGGGGTAAAGGTGTCTGTTTTAAATGACAAACCTACTCAATGGGATCGTTGTCTTCACAAAGAGGCACTCTTACTCACCCTGCTGCAAAGGCGGTGAAGAGAAAGGCAACATATGAGGAACACCCAGCCAGAACCAAAATTGAGCTGGGATGGCTGCCAGAAGTCTCCAGGCACATCAGACCAGAGCACACTTCACATTTCTTCACAGGTCTACTTGGCTGCTGGTTAAATAACTACTTTCTCTCCCTCTCTTTTCTCTTTTGTAGCACTGTGCATTGCTGACAGCAGCCCACTGCAAATTGCCTGCCATAATTTAGCTCACTAAATGCAGTAATGCGTTCATATAGACAAGATGCAGTAAGAAGTGGTACAGTAAGGAACAGGACTTTTGCCAAATTTGACAAAGACAGCCTGTGCAAATGAAAGCCCTTATAGCTGAAAGAGCACAAGCAGCTTTAATAGCAGAGGAGAAAGCTTAAAGAGGTTCTGTAACACGCCCAACACTTTCCCCAGGAGCAACCTAAATCAAATCATCAGGTTACAAGCTTAGAAAAACGCCATTTCTCTACTGCTATAGACAAAAAATGATGTTCATCACTGTCATTAAGATTTCACAGGAAGAATAACAACGGCTAGCAGGGTGGATTTTTAAAATTTTGTTTGGCTTTTTTCCTTCTTTCCAGATTCCTGTCTCCTATTTCCAGCTACAGAACAAAACCAACCCTTCCTGACTGCATACACATTTAAATATTTTTACAAGAGAAAGAGATTAACCCTGACTCTAAAACTGTCCTCAGTAAATCCTAATTAACTTTCTAAGCACCTTTTCTACCTAACATTTGATGATTCATATGTGCACTCCAATGTGCCAAAGGAGCTCACTCAGCATAGTGGAATGCAACTCAATGCACTGTCACTTCCGTATGACAATTTTCAGGTTTGTCATTTTGTTTGTTCAATTAGGAGAGGAAATGATTTTAGGTTCTGTGAAATTCTGAGAGTAGGGCTAAGCCAGGTTTTATGTGACAATTTAAGAATGTTGTACTAAATGCAATACATACACTGTTAAACTCTGCAGATATCCAGAATGACTGAGATTTTTGCAACTAAGCAGATTTACGTGCAGTATTACTCCAGTATTTTGCAATAAAATTAACAAGAAATGTTCTCCAGTTTTTATTTTTTAACTTGGTTTAAAAGTCTGGCTTCAACACATAGTTTCATCCTGCTCAATTCTACTAATTTTGTCAAAAGAGTTTTGCAAATTGACTTCTAACTTTCAAAAATGTGGTACATATAAAAACACCTTCATGATCAGAACTATTAACTCTATTGTATCTTTTACAGGGGTGTTTGTAGTCAGATATTTTCTGGCACCTGAATCAGTAAATTGATTTATCTTCCTTGGCCTGCTAAGAAAAACACAAGGGCCCATTCTAGCCAAGCTAAAAACACATAGTAGACAATTAGCTCAACATTTCACAGAAGTCGTCTGTGGTATGTAGCCAAACCTCTGTAAACATACAGAATAACAGAGTATATTTTAATTCCTTTATGCTTCCCTGCAATAGCACCAGCTCCAATCCCAGCCTTTTCAGATACATACAAAATGTACCTGTGGCTTAACTGATTCTGCAAGCAGTATCAGACTCCCCCAAATGGGCAAGAAGAGTATATGTGTGGAAAGTCAATTCACAGACGCACATTCAACACCTGGGAGAAGAAATTCCTAAAAGCAGCATTTCACGAAGTCCAAATCTTCATTATGTGGAGGAAGGCAGAAAGGCTACTTACTTATGGGAAACTGATAGGTTTGATAAGTCACCACCTAACAATGCTGTTAAATATCCTTGTGGCTGTTGTGGTAAGCTTCCTTTGACCTGCAAGGATTCTTCAAATGATTCCTGCCTCTAGGGCAGTCACCATTCTGCCCTGCTGCAGCCTCTTCCCACAGGCACTGCACCGTGTCATTTCAGAATGTCTTTTAATTGCTGTTTTCCTAGATGTAAATTAAAAGGCCATTTGGATAAGTCAGTCTGCAGTGATCCTTTGGGTATGGAAGGCTAGGTAATGTTCACAAGCCCAGTATCTTTCAGCTGGTAGAACTGACCAACATCTCATCCTATCACCGGTTATTCACTCCATGATTTTCTGAACACAACGCTGCCACGAAGATACACATCTCCTGATGGGAATCTCTGATAAGACAGGGCGCTTAGCCACTCAGTGACAACTCTTACCGGTTCCTTGCTTCCTCCCATCCTCCCCCACCACATTCAGCCATTATACCTCAGCAAACTGAAACAATGCAGACTCCTCCGTTTGTTTTACTGCCCCCAGGACTCCAGGCTGTGACGTGTTGGAAGAGATCTGTCAGGAAAACAATTATGCTTGTATTACCTAACTCTTCAGTTTCAGTATCACACTTCAACATGCTAAATTTATAATATGTCATAAACAGACTCTTGGTACTCCAGAAAATGCAAACGAGTCCCAACACAGCCTTAAAACAAACAGTATCTGCTTTCCAGGAAACACATAAACAGGTGATCTGTGAAATGGTAATCTTGAATTATTTTTCAGAAGGAAAATCTTTTCTAGGATCAACATAACAGGCTTTTTTTGAAGGGCTTGTATTTGCCTGCTGATATGTCAGAGAAGGGTTAGCAACAAATACTTAACCCTATTGTATTTCACAGCTCAGTAGAAGATCTGAAATTGCAGAATGGTGGTGATGACAGAGCACAAATTGCTACTTAGCACAGAAGGTAAGTGTGGACAGGAACACTATGTGTGCAGGTATTTTGAGATACCAGATCTATCCAACACACTAAGGTAACTGAATTTCAAATTGTTTAACTTGTGTCCATTAGTTTTGTTGCAAATGACACCTCTGATTAATGTTAGACTTCTCTACAATTACCAATTGTTTCGCCACTGACACACATACCTACCATGCACTGGTTAGGTGCACCCCCTCTACAGGCTGTTTAACATCCTTGAAAAATAAGACTAGCTAATCTGCATTTCTAATTATTGATCATCAGTAAGCTACTTCTAAACCACATGTTTTAGCAGTGTGGGTGAGCTTGTTTCCTGGCACCCACTGAAATTTTTCTTCAACGGGTAAGGAAAAGCCAGAGGTCAGAAGCCCTTAGCAAGGGCATATCTGGCAGCACACAATTCCTGCCTACTGTCACAGGAGTCTGGCACTTCCCTCCTTCAGCACTGTAAAATGAACTGAAACAATTAGGTGAGCTGGTATTTGCCTTACTCTTTAAAAGATTCAGCAGTGAAATTCAATAAAAGGCGTTGCGCTACTGACAGTATAAACACACAGAAGCATCCCAGAAATATGGGAAGATGGATGTTGAATCATTACCACAGAGGTGTCATAAGTGATACTGGAATTAACCAATTCTAAGAAGCCTCTAAGTATTGCTTTTCATTGCTGCTACACTAGGCATTTCCTCTTCCTAACAAGAAAAGCCAGCAGGCTGTTTAAATGTCTAATTACAGGTTACCTACTTCACTCTGGCCATTACCTTTAATCAGAAATAAAGGATCTGTGCTTCAATTTAATTCTAATACATTCGAAAGATTCAGATCTTAAGTTGGAAGTCAAGAGCTTGTGTGCTGATGTTAAAAGATCCAACTGAAAAAAAAAAATCCTAGCACATTTCCTGTGTGCTAGGATTGCAATGTATCTGCTCCACAAGTGATGATGTTTTGGGAAGAGTATGAAGGTGCAAAGGCAATGAATATTAAAGACACACAAGTCAGATTAACAGCTGGTGTGAATACAGGCCATAAAAAGCCCCTACTAGAACAAAATTTCTTTCCATATACACTTACTTAAAAACTACCCAGTGTCCCGTAAAATCAGTACCTATACAACTAAATATTTTTGGGTCATGTATTATGACTATTTCAAAAGTCGGAACAATACCAAGAAACAAGTGACGCTTGCAGAGGGCCAGAGTTCCTTGAATTCTCATTTTTGTTATATTATTTACATCAATGAAACCCATTAAGACTTGGATGAAACTGTTTTCTTTCTTCAAAGAAAAAGAACAATACACACACCAGAGCTGCACTTCTAGCAGTATCTGGAGTATGTTAACAAAAATATTGTACATTGCACAATTAAAGCACACTTGCATAGAGCTGTTTGGTGGTTCTACATGAAAATTCTGGAAATTTAAGAACTACATTTATTTTTAATGGAGCTGAAGATTAAAGCAGCCAGAACAGATTAGAAACATAATGTAACACCCAAATACATGTTAAAACCTTAGTTAATAAGGCTCTAGTTTAAAACTAAGTGCAGGAATGACATATCTCCAAATTACAGCTTAAACCACAGCTCCATTACTGCACTTGGGTTTCCACCATGGTCCTAAACACTCTCTCTTGCAAGAGACCAATCTGATAATTGATTCAGCAGCATAAATGCAAAAATGAGAGAACAAATAACAGCATCAATTTTAGTTAAAGACATTTGATTTCTTTTCAGCTGGACATCAGATGCGTCTTAAGAGGAAGCACTTAGAAAAAAACCCCTTTTTGAAACTCACCTCTGCAAACTGAAACAATGATGACTTCTGACAGGCTTCTGTAGAATTAGATGCATCAGACTGGCAAGTACTGGAGGAAACCTGAAACAAGGAGTGTGCAGAATAAGACCTCAAAGGGGCTTCTCTCAAGGTAAGAACAACAGTGAGCAAAACAAATCATTTAAGAGAAGAAGGAGCAGCTAATGTTTCACAGTCCTGGAAAGATGAAATCATTTTATAGATGAAAACATACTTTAGTACCCATTTTAATGCATTTGAAAAAGAAAAAGACCACAAAAATACCAGGGTTTTTTTTCTCCTTTTATGATCCTGCACATGGTAGAATAGTTTTTATGCAATAGAATACTCAATGGATTATACTGGACTACACATATAACAATCTTGTATTGGTGACACTGTCGACACTGCTACATGTGTAACTTGTGCTATAATTCTGAGTAAGATTACTTAGAAGGTTAAAAAAATTTTGAAGACACAGTTGATGAGAGGAATACTTAGAAAAATAATCTCCAATCATAACAGCACGAAAATAAGTAAATAAGGGTAGCACAAGCTTAAAATTTCTCAAATTATGTATCTAAACATACATTTTAGGGATGCTTTCGAGAAGCAGTGCAAGATAGTCATTATATTTGAAAACAAAATACAAAGAAATGACTGCTCAAAACCAAAAGCCTTATTTGAATTAACACAGATCTTAGCCGTGGTATTCTTATTAGCTAGAAATACGTTAATCAAGCATTATTCTGTAAAGGAATTATATCAAATATGATACATTCATTAAGTGCCACATTTGAGTGTAAAAGATTTACATGTGTAACTCTTGGGAGAATGAGATACTGTTAGTGTAAAATAAGGTATGTAACATGGTTTGCAAGAAATAGAAAAAAAGGAAGGCTACGTAAGATTTTAGAAGTAATAGGATGATTTTTTTTCCCCTAACAACTTTTTTCCCTTCAAAATTTCAGTTTATTTAAAAGATTCAAAAATAAATGTGGGGCTTTTTTTTATTCAGTACCTAAACAAATAAATCAACAGCTTTTATTGGTGAAAGCATGTGAGATTTGGCTACTGACTGCACCTGTTGTTAGTAAGCACAAAGCCCCATGCAGGCCTACAGCACGTGCAGCTTGCCCTGCTACTCCTGCTGCTGTTTGTCTGAGATCCTGAAGCACTGCAATAGCAACAGCAGCATTTGCTTTCAGGCATCTGCTACCCACGCTCCCCTGGAAACACTAAATCCAAGTGTAGCAACTCACAGGCCAAGGGGAAATATACCAATGTGACAATTTGCTTACATTACAAACAAACTTGTTTCTTCCCTGTCATAAAACGAAGAGCAACAGTGACTCCTGTGATCTATATTTCCACCATATTTATTAAACACTGAGCAGGATGTTTTATCAGTGTACTATGGGAATACAGCAACCCAAAGGGCCACAAGGAATGTATTTTTAATGTCTATCTTCTGCATTTTTACTAGGTTGTTCTACTCTTTTCACTGATATAATGTTTATTACTGACTTTTATCATGTTTCTGTACAGTCTGGTTAAGGTGTCTGTGCCTCAACAGTAGTCTGGATTATACCAGGAAAGCATCTTGCTGCTTTTGAGTGACCCATCTCTGAAGGTCTGAGACTCTGTGGAGGTGTTAATATGTAAAGCTGCTGCCTGCATGTCTGAGTACTCATTGGGATATTTTAGGCCATTGCACTGGTGGGATTCTTAAAGGAATAACCAAAATTTAGACTTGTTTCCCATATTTTCTGCAGTTCAACCAGCTGCCTTATACCGCTTAGCTCTGGGTTTGGAGCCATGGACCCTAGGAGCACCATGCTGGAATGGCAGTGCCCTTCCAAGAGGGCTACCCCAGCCCAGCCCCTATAACACAGGTGCTGTCAGACACACAGGATGAGCCTTCTCCTGCCTCAAAGGCCACATGCTGGGGATTGGGCACAGCTTGTACACCTGGTGGTACAACAACCACGTGCTGTGGCAGGTGTGAAAGGTGTAAAGCCCAGTTCTCCACAGTTTTGTGTGTAGAGGACAGATTGCTGGTGCTCAGTAACTCAGTGGAGATCTTGTGGTTGGAACCACTATGCTTTTCCTATCAATTCCTGCTACTCTTAAAAAACTTAATGCTGTTCCCTTTACTTGGCAGAGCACTAATTTGAGCTTGTTTCTTCTACTCTGCTGCTCCCCAAACATTATTGACCTGTGAGAAACTTCTCATCTCCAGGACTTCAAACCTTTGTCAGACTGAACCTGATCAAAGCATTAAAATAATTACCGGAGGGAACAGATGCACAGATAGTGTCATTTTGTACATCTCATTTCCTGCTCTAATAAAATGTCCTCAACATCCCACTTGTCTTGTTTCTTCCTCCCAGCCTTCCCTCAAGCTGCACTGAGAGATTTTTCACTTCTGATCCACGCTTTGCACAGACCCTGCATCACATACAAGATGGCCTTTTGTTCTCAAAAAGAAGGAAACCACAGATATTCCTTTCCCTGCAGGTTACCCTAACCTGCTCTAAAACGATCAGAGAGAACAAGGGTGGAGGAAAACCCCTGGGACAGCCACACTCTGACCGGTGCGAGGCGTTAGCGCTGGTAGACAGGCAGGCTTTGGAGGACGCTCCGGATTTAGGGATTTCTGGGCCGTAACCTACAGAGAGTCCACTAGGTGCTGCTGTAAGGCAAGGAAAGGGCCTGACGGACGAGTAAGGAGATGAGCTGGGAGCCGAACGGGTGAGCAAGGAGCGCTGCTCACCCGGGTTCAGCCTTGCTGCCAAATAACCTGCGGCGAGGACCGGGCTTTGCCTGGCAAAACCACAGCAGCCGGAGCAGACCGGTCCGGCATCTCTGCTCAGGTGTTCAATAAAATATGCTCATACACCACTGTCTGGTGCAAGTGATGAAAACATCCAAATGCAGGGGGAAACTCACTGCATATCTGTGTCCTTTGCTGGCTACCTTTAAGGTCTGTAGCTTCTCTTGCCTATCTGCTTGGTAACTCCAGCTGCTGCCTAGAAATCTATCACCCACCAACACTCAATTCTGTTATCAGAATGGAAACTCTCTAGTCTATTACAAAAATTGGCAAAAATGAGAACATATTGGCAACATAAAGAGATGGCAACTGAAGCCTCAAAACAATTTTTTAAGTATCACTGTTATGCCTCTTCCCATCCTCCTCCTAGCAGGTCACTTGGTTACCTGACATCGGGGCTCCTGGCAACTTGAAGATTACATACCTCAACTGAAAACTCCCTATCATTCATTCGGCATACACTTGGCAGAACATCAGCAGGTGTTGAATACTTTTCATTGGATTAGCAGACCTCTAAGTACCTCTCTGAAGTGTTGAGCAACACTGTGCCAGTGCTGCTCTCTTCTCCATTAACAACTTTAAGATTGTAAGAGTATGTAAGACCTGTGCTTACAAGGGCAGCCAAGGCTGCATAATCATACATATGCACAGCAGCCAATATGCAAGTTGACAGGTAATCCTGTCTCTGGCAGATCCCCAGTTTAAGAACCGTATATGTGTACATGTATCATAAGTGTAGACACACACTTCAATGATCTAGACTGTTGTCTGTTATAATTTATGTAAAAATTTAGACTACATGTTATAATTTATAGCATTCTTTGAAATATGACACTATGTATGTCCTTTTTTAAAAAATAGAAATGCCAAGGTTTTAGAAGTACCATGTGTATTTATATAGTCACATGCATATAATAAAAAAAACATATATTCTCCATAATAAAGCGACTTCTGAACCTCTTTCACTAATCATACCTCTGGAGTCACCTTAGTACACCATATTCTCTCCCATGTGGATATCAATTCTAATACAACACAACTGACTCCTCTCTACTGAAGAGCAAAGCAGCTTCCCAACTCTACAATGAATTCTTGAGCTGCTTTCTGAGTCTATCACCTCCTAGCATGTCCTGCTAACCTCCCAGATGCTGTTTAAGTGTGAGACCATAAGCATGGAAACCCAACCATAGATTCTCTTAATGGCATGCAAAGATGACCATCTTACATCTCCTCTGTCTGCACGCCTGAGGGTGGAAAGACAGAAGAGGTGGTCAGCTATTCAAGTCGAAATAGGTTTAGGATCATTACTGATCATTTGAGAAACACATGCCTAAGAAATATTTGCTCTGTATCTATTCACCACTGAAACATACAAAACTAAGGGCAAAATGGAAGACATACCAGGGCTGCCACACAAAAGAAACTGAGAAAGTCTCTCAGCACCTGGACACACAGCTGGAGACTTAACTGCTGCTAACATGCAATGAGGAGAACTGAACTTTGTTCCTTTGGGTTCCTCTAAAAATACCAATCACCCCAACTGATCTGGAGGAGGTATTTTACAAAGGGGATCCTCAAAAACAATCAGAGATGTGCAGTTTCCTGGGAAAGTGCTCTGTCCCTTAACCACTTGGCAGACAGAGTAGAACAATTAAAATGCAGTAACTCATTAGTAAGTATGGGATAAATTATGGCTCATGATGATTCTAACAGTCCCCCAACTAGTTTTGTCTGGGCTGTATTTATGACAATTATTTTGTTCTACATTTTTGGGGAAAGCAGATTACACAGGTTGCTTCTTTGATGTAGAGAGCCAGGTTTCAAAAGAAGACTACAGGTCCAGAAGAGGAGAGCGTGGTTTATACATAAAGTGAGTATTTCATCACAAGTCGTACTGCACACATCTATGAGGAAAAACGGGATTTATTGAGGTACATGGGAAGCGTGTCTTTTGCTCAAAATAAAGAAGTTCTGATGAAAAGAATTTCCATGCACTAAAACAATCACACAACATGCCTTTTGATTTAACTCTAAATCTAAATGTACATTTTATTCCTACCCCGCCATCTGAAATCATACTACTGAGGCTCTTGCAAAATCAAGATACCTCAGCTCTCAAGGTCATAGCAAAGACCTTTTTTAAAGGAATGCAGTATCTGTGACTACAATATACCTTCCCTCACATTTAAATGTAACAGCACAGTAAAAGCAGTTTCTATGCTCCAAGCTGAGATTACAAGTTTGAGAAGTACAGGACAGTATAATTCTAGCACAAAATAATGTATTTCTTTTCAGTTCTCTGTCAACTTGGCTTGAGTATTTCTTATTTTTCATGTTGCAGCACAGAAGGCCAGTACCCACACAACACAAAACTTCCATGGCTAAAACTGGTCTGCAAACCATTGAGGAGTCCTGGCAGTACAGGAGCAATACATCTCAAATGCACTACACATATAGATTAAGTTAATTATTACTTTTCGTCCCAATAAAAACAACAACAAAAGAGAGCTCTTTCCTAGAGCTAGAGATTTATGGCAGTGACTACTTATTATACCCAACAAAGAAGCCATCTTTTGAATAATTTTCAAAGTTGGCTAAAAACCAGATGATATTAACAATCAGAAAGACCAGAGATCTCTGCACTACTGGAGATATGCACAAACACTTAATAGATTCCTTTGTAAAAACACAGAACACATTTGTGATGGCAACTAACTACAGACTTCTTTCTAGACATAAGGACTTAGTGAATAGCAGCAGACTGCAATACTTCAGTTACCTGTTAGCACTTGCATGGTTTCAGAATGCACATACGATGCTGACTTTGTAGAAAATCATTTATTTATTTATTTATCTGTTAGTGCCAAGGCCACAGTTGTGTGAGGCATTGCACAGGCATATAAAATCATTGCCCAGAAAAGCTTGCAAACCACCTGTTTGTTAACACAGCCACTGTATTTCAACCCTTTTACCTCTGACAATGTCCCTTCATGGAGCAGGCTTGACTGGTGCTCTTAAGTACCAGCAGAGTTAATACTGAACTGTGCTCAACCTCCACATTCATAGCTGGGATACAAGACTCACTTCATTCCCAGCTGAGGTTACCTGAGATGTGTCCTAACTTTCATTCCCAACTGGTCAAATACTCCTCTTACAAGCTCTTTAAACTGAGAGCTCATGGTAAGGGAGTTCAGAAGAGAGTTCCTTACCTCTAATGCAGTAAGTGCATGTTCCCCTGCTAGAAGCAGCATACTCAGGCCTCCCATTTGTGTAGGATCTGTTAAAAGAGTAAAACGGAGTCTTAAGTTGATTCATTTGCTTGTTTAAAAAACCTACCACTTGCACCACTAAAGCCCCAGAAGACTCCTTGTCACAGACACTCTCAGCAAGCTGCCATAAAAGGCAGTTCAAGAGAATCACAAATAACCATTTCTGTACCCTCTGGGAAGGCTTTCAAAGCTGTTTGAAGGATTTAATTGGATTTGTGTGCTTAACACCCCATTGCATGGATTTACAATTCTACTGCCAAAGGTTTTATGTACTGTAGAGATGAATATCTTTAAAACAGCAACTGTAATGATCTCATACATAAATATACACAAAGATGGTCTAATAATGCACAGGTTTGTAAGTCGGTGGATGCTCCTAACAAGGGAGCGGTTCCTTCCTTGGCGACTGAGCAAATAAAAGGATGGAACAAAACAACATGATCAAGCTCTGAAGCAAAATTTCTATTTTCATTTCTCTTTAATTTACAGCTGTATTTAGTGGTGAAAAGTGCCAGCCTGACAGCTCTGAAGCATGAAGCCAGAACAGCACAAGCACTGGCCAGGCAAGCTGCCTGCCTACTTGTTGCCCTGCCAATACAACATATAATTGAGGAATGTAAAATGGAGATATAAATGTTCTTTCTTCAAGTATTTGATACTGACAGCTTTTCCCCTCCAGCCTTCCGGCACCTCAGGAGCTGAGAAAATGACAAGAAGTGAAAGCAATAAACTCTGACACTGCATTACTCATGGAGTTGCTTTTCCACTCAGAACACTGGTTGCTCTTCATCACTATGAAGACTAATTGTCTGATTTTGGGAGAATGCCTTGGGAGCAATGCAGGCGCCTGATTTAACAGTGTCATGTAGAGACGGAGACAGACAGTGGCCAATGTCTCATACAACAGCCACAGTGTGAGTGGAATTTTTTGATCCTTTCAGCTGAGGTGGGCCAAACCTGTACCTGTAAACCTCTAAACAGTTTAATGCTATAGATGATCACAGTTCAATTCATGGAAATACTCATTGATGCTGTTTAATTCAATACCACAGATGCTGCCCAAAGTTTTCCTGCACACAGCATCTCTCACTGACATTCCCAAGGTAAGTTTTTTTAATAGTCTTTTAGAAGGGCATTAAATAGGAACACAGGAAAACAATGTATATAAACCAGGCTCATTTACTACCTCAGGGATAGAAGAGTGGCTTATTATAGAATAACATTAAACAGACATCCTAAATAACACCTAGCTTCAAACCCAATATTCAACTGGAATTAACTTTTTCCTTCACCATAATAAACACACAGAAGACATGTGGGAGGGGTTTTGTTCTTTTTTTTAAGAAGTTTGCCTTTCTGAATAAAAAAGGGGAAAAAAAAAAAAGTCACACCTCTTTGAAGAGACAAGGCACTACCAGAAGTGTAGGATCTAGTAACAAGAAGAGACACAGAAAATGTGAACAGCAAGTAAGGATCTAAGCACAATTCATAAGTGAAGTGATCCTGTCAGCAACAACACTTTTTGCCGTCCAAGCAGCTGATCAGAAACCATTCAGTCCTTCAGACCAGAGGACATCAGAGCAATTAGGAAGTGAAAAATGAACACGTATCTTGAAAGATAATGCCTGAGCAGGCAGTTAATTTGGAGTAAGCAGAGACTGGAAGAGATCTCCAGGCTCATCACAAACTTACTGAGCCCCATATTAAACAGTAAGGCCTTGGCTGGTTGCTTTCTACTTTCTTTACTCCCTTTGGAAGGCATTTGCAGGATTCAAATCTTCTAAGCACTAACGGCTTTCTTCCAGGTTTTAGCTTAAATATACTCAGGGCCAGGTAGTCCATGTTTTTTCTGGTACTCGCATCTCTAAGATTAGTAACTGCTTCCCTAAATAGTATCTCCCTTTTCTACATTTACAGGACTTGTCCTACTCTTCTTCCGCTTGTTTTCCTGGTCTAAACAATTCAAATCTCCCAGTGTCATCAAGCACATCCATCTCCCACCATTTCGGCAATTCCTACAGTTCTCCTCTGCAGTTATCCCAGGTGTAGTTGATCTTCCTGGTATATGGATGACCACACCCACATCAGATGAGGGGGTTCCTGAAAACACTCTGCCTGACAAACTGCAGTAAAGCACTTTCTTATGCTTGCATCACCTTGATGACTCCCAGCTGCTCTTTAGTGCTTTATTTTCATTACCTGTTGGTCCTTTTCTTCTTCCCCAGTTTTGGCCATCTCAAGAACACCCACTCTATGATTGTAAAATTCTTGCCCCACTCCTGAATATCTTCGTGGTAGTTCTGGTTTTCTGCCTTTCAATTAAGTAATTTACCATAAGAGAACAAAGATAGAAGTGCGGTTCAGTGTTTTTCTCCCCAAGCAAGCAAATACTTAAACTGTTTATTTAAACATAAAAATTATTAGGGAGGAAAAGATGAACGATGAATTGGAAATAGAAGTTTAATGTGATGCTTAAACAACTTGAACACTTAGGCTGCAGCTGTAGCAGAGGGCAGGTGCTTAGATGTCTGCTCACAATAAAAACAGAAATCCTTCCACTAAGGCTTCCAATTACAAAATAACTTCACCTAAGGGAAGACAAAATGTACATATCCAAACACTGCCATATGCTTACAGTGCCTTCTCAGCACAATAATGTTTCTCTTCTGGCACTAGGAGCTTACTGGTATTAAGAAGAATTTTAAGGGGTATTTTACAGAATTTATTCTTAAATCAACAGTACTGGGAAAATAGCACACACGTTTGACTTGCAGAATGACAGGCGATTCATGACTTTCTCAACAGCATTTAATATTGACGAAACTTAAAACCATCTCTCTGTTTGGGAATGACATACTTTGTTAGTACTGGGCTGGTTACAGACTCAGCAGGCTGGCTTGTTCATCATAGCCATTTCTCAGTCGGAGGAAACAACAAACTGAGGAAGTACTAAGCAGGAAGAAGGCCAGCAGGAACCAGCTTCAACCAACGCTTACCTGGGTGCATAGTTGAGCTTCTTTCTAAAAAAACAGAAACTGTGTTTCTATGGGGATATAGCCTACTCTAGAAATGTCTTTCTTCCAGCCTTTCCCTCACTAAAAAGCATTCTGGCATGGAGGGCTTCCTTCTGAAGCAAAAATATGCAAGTACTGGGAAGCTCACACATTTGTATGGCAAAGCTTTTGCAAACAGCAGTGTTCTTTGCCCTACACCCTACACGGTGAGCCATATCATGAGAAAAACACGCCCAATTACAGCTTCCAGAATGGATGATCAAGGACACCACTAGTGGGTCTGCAGGTCAGAAGCCCAATGCTGGTGACACACCTCAGCATCTTGACATAACAATAGGTCAGTATGACAGACTTAAATGTGGATGGTTATTCTTGTAGAGCGAAAAAAAGGACAGAAACAGCCTGTGTGGGACTTTGAAAAACAAAGATCTTACTTTCTACATATTAGATTTTCCAAATTAAAATGTGATACACAAAAAAGCAATCAAAACATGATTATCAATGACCAACAAATGAAAGATTTCCTGGCATGATTCTAGACTTGTACAAACCCTGTCCTGAGGAAGTTACCTCCCTTGAAGATACAAGTGAATCAGTGGCATTTCAAAGGTAAAAGTGTTATTGAGGTGGTTCAGCTACATTTCAGTTCGTCAGCTAGTAAACAGCCTGGATTTTAAAGAGATTGTGCTGGATAGAAGAGTGAGAGCTGAATTGAACTATCATGTGAAGTCAGACAGAGAAGAGCACAATAAACATATTTAACATGAACTGGTACATAGTTGACAAAGCAGTAATCCATTTGGCATGGCACACTTGTCATGATGTGGATGCTGCTAACATCTCTGTCAGAAGCTGTCTTTATTTTATGAGCTATTCTCATACCAAAATATTACCAGCCTTCACTGGCATGAGGATTGGAGCAAGATCCTTATGAAATACTACGCTTATTGTCTCAGTCTGCAGGAAAAAAACCCAAACAACTATCACAGGTAGCACTACAGGGCTTTCTTCAGAAATGAATGGCTCTGTAGATGAAACAATGAATTAATTTCTAATTAATTCTTAATTTCTCTGTCCCCTACTCTGACAGGTGTTGATTCAAGACCTCTGTACTCAAAAACTCTACATTAGGATAGCCCAGCAGGAGCACGGGGAGGGATGGATGAGAGGTAGATTAAAGCTTGTTACTTGGTCTTTGTGTTAAGTCAATAAATATTTAAGGAGCATAGAAATGATTCTTCTAAAAGCAAAAGCATAATGGTCTGAAAGGGCTTGTGATTTTTGGAACTGCTCTCCCATATACCAGAACTATGCAGAATGAAACACTTTTATTTTGATCACATTTCACAGTTTCTTAAGAGCCAGAAGAAATTTCATTATAGGAATTTTCATACCACTATACTGAGGAATACATGCCTCTTTATCCGTTTTCATTCTTTTACACTTGCTCCATAAAACCATGTTCTACTCTCCAGTTCACAATCTCTCTAAGCAGAGAAGTCCTATCTGCTACACATCTGTCATAAAACAGGTGGGATATGACAAAGTTTCTAATTTTGTAAATACTGACACATCTGAAACTTTAAACAAACAAAACAAACAAATACCCCCTCAAACAAACAGACAAACAACAACAACAACACAAACAAAAAAAAGGAAAACAAAAGGGAAAAAAGAATGGCAGGGATTTTTTTTTTTTTACCTTGACTGTGAGGTTCTTAAGCTGCCAGTATTTAACATTAATGTCCTTGTATTTCAAGGTCATGATTACAACAGTTCTGCTATTTATGGATATAAGTGAGAGATTATCTGCTTTTCACCAGTTCAGGCACTCCACCTACACTTCTTCACATATTTCTTTTTTTTTTTTTCTTCAAATGTTTACAAGTTTAGAATTTGCTCCTCCAAGATATAATGGACAAAAGAGCACATTTAAATGAAATTAAATTATGCTTCTCTTGATTTAAATACAAAAGTGTTAGCCCCACTGGTACACAAGAATATTAACATATCCAGCTTGAGACACGCGTAAATTGCTTTCTCAAATAGTAAATTACTAAAAAGAGTAGAGCATTCTATGACAGAGAAACAGGACACACACAATCATCAGCACTTTCCTTTTTGACCAGAGAATGGAAGTCTGTAACAGCAGATAAGCTGGTATCAAAAATCCATCAAATCTGGGCCCTAGAGGGGGTATGAGTTTGGATGCCTCAAATCTGGACTTGACCCTTAAAAATAAATAATGCACTACGGAAAATTTTAGAAAACTGTTACACAGAGGTTTAACCACAGTTCTGACAACTTAACCTGGGACACTACAGTACCGTGTGTAGTAAAGAAAACAGGTATCCCAATTCAGTTTCAATACCACATCCCCAGACAAAATGATACTACGGCTGAGTACCATGGATGGAAATCTCACCTGCCATCCCAAAGTTAAGTTGTGGCATTTCTTCACTTTTGGTTACTTTCCTTGGGCTTGGTAAGTCTTTTGCAGAGTCTGATGCAATGGCCCATAGCTTTTTCCTGTTTGTAACACTGGATGCCTGGGTTTTCACAGGTTTGTTGGTTGTGGGGCACCACTTGTACCCTGGGTTTGCTTTCATAAATGCATCCTTGTACTAGAAAAGAAAACAGAAATTATCAGTCGTGACATCATACCCTACACAGGGCAACAGAGCACACTGCATGTAAGAGGATTTAATACAGTAACTAATCCTTAAATATCTTGATTTTTTAACAGTTTAATCACATGCTTAGAGTCCAATCGCCAACACAATTTGCTAAGAAGAAATATTAAGATAAGCAGAGTTGTATCTAAAAAAGTGGGTTTTCTCTTTCCTCTCCTGAGGGCCTATTATCCAGAACAGGCTGAACTTCTGATCCTGCAAACTGCTTCCCAGTGCTTGTATGCTCATGCTCTGATGCTTGAATTCTTTGCAGGTTTACTTTCTAGTTGGAATTAAATAAAAACAGACATTTAGCAATAAATGCAGCATGATGCCTTGTACTCATTCTTCTCTAATAGTTCTGTTTTTAAAATATTTGAGTATATGCTTTCCCAAACCAGGCACCGAAAACAAATTGCAACCAGTATAATGTCATATTCAGTATCTTGTGATACACCATCCCAGTGCTCCTTTCAAAATGTACCAGCCTGTATGGCTGCATAAAACAAACCGTGACCATTTAAAACATTCTTTGGCCTTGAGCACCCAGCACACATCTCAGTTGTTTGCTGTGTTTTTGGTATGAGGCAGCAAAACAAAGGAAGCCAAACTACACATGGGGGTGGGGGAAAGGGTCTGGATCCCAGTTTGGGGGATGGGGGAAAGGACCAGGATCTATTTTATTCACAAAACAAAACACCGTTTTCCAAGAATTTTACTGCCCACATTAAACCAACATTTTTGAATGTTAACAGTAACAACAAGACTGCATTTCAGTATTTTACATGTGTTGCTAGGCAAGGTTGAGAACTGGCAAATCAGAGGAACATGCCACACATTCCAGCTGCAGATGTTTGCCTAACAACTGATAGGGGTGTACAGCACTTGCTGCTGTGGGAGCCTACCCAGCAAGAACCAGTGCTCACCGTGGGGGGAAGGAACCCAACACCCCTTCACGACTGGGGAGCTCTCAGTGCAGCAAATGACAAAAGAGCAGCTTTGTGCTTGGAAGTACATGGCAGGGAAGACACAAGAAGTTTGTTCTGTGATTACAGGTTCCCACCCACACAGCTGTCATCAGTCCCAGTCATGGCACAGAGAAGCACCTATGTCTCATGCACATGCATTCATAGAAACATAGGAAAAAAAATGCCTTGGGCATCAAATACAGAAAGAGCACTGCAAGCCTCGTCCTCTGCTAGAGTCACTACAGTATTTTCCCAGCTCAACTGTCTGCCTTGCAGCAGGGTCACCATTGCACGTGCACTGCTTTCTTTCATTTCTATCTTCACCTTTGAGCTGGCACTTGCTACCTCCAGACCGTAGGACAGATAAAAACATTTCAGTTTGCAAGAAACACAGCACTGTGTGAACCCTGCTGTGTGAAGTCCTGTATTTATAGAAATGGCTATAAATAATAAAAATCTGCAGGGATCACTGACCCACATACACACTGTATTTTCTGAATAGAGTGTATGTATTAAATCTGCAAAGTAAGGTCTCAGACACTGCTCACCTCACTCCTTTTCCCTTTCCCTCAGTTTGCTTTGGGAGCTCAGTATACCACAAAAATAGCCTGGTGGAGGGAAGGGATAGGAAGGGGAGGGTAAAGGAAGAGGAAGAAAGGAAATACACGACGAAGCAGCTTTGCCTTCCATTGTTAAAGCCACAGCCCACTCACAAATCATGCTTCCAGCCTGCAGAGTAAAAAGCACAGAGCCGCTAGCAGTGAGCTACATAAGCTCTTCATATCAGCAATGCTACTTTGACTAATTGAATTGTTCTGTTGAGTAATTTGACAAGCCGACAGGCTGCCCATCAAATGAGAACTAGAACGCATGCCATTTGTGAGACGAGGCTGCAATAAGCTTTTAATCAGTTTTCAACAAGAGCAATTCAAGTGAGCTGGTCTATTAATGTCTTTTTTTTTTCTCTGCAAAGCCAAGAAGTGAACATTGACTGCAGCTCCTGAAGGGAAGAGAGCAAACTGAGGGAAGACAACTCATTGGAACGGTTCAGTTTCAACACACAAGATAAAAAAAGAGAAAATTGAAAAAGGTAAACAACACCCAAGAAGTACTTTTTGTAAATGCATACAGGGGCCTGATGCAAATCTTAAAAACCCTTTTGGTATTGACTTTTGTGACTACTACACCAAGGCCTAAACCAGATAGATTTTGCTTACCAGGTCATGAGAAGATAACTTAAATGAGCTACCCAGTAACTAGAAAAGGTTAAAGACAATAGTGGAATCTACTGCTTTCCTCCCTTTAGCTAACTGTGCAGTAAAGCAACTTAACACAGCCAGCTTAAACAGATGTCTAAAATTGATTTAAAAAACCTCAAAACACAAGCAAACCAAACCAACCAAAGAAAACCACAAAAAATCCAACCCAAACATATGTACCTAACCTGGAATGCAAAGACATCACCTTATTTTTCACAACAAATGGCAGGGACTGCCCAGCAGGGTCATATTCTGAAGTTTGAGGTAAGAAATAGACCAAAATGTGTTTGTGGGATTGGTCTGATGCCTTATTCTGTTTTGTGAAAGCTTGGCGAATGTTGTGCTATGCAGCAGGACCAGTGCAACTTCAGAACTGAGGTTAAAAATTGCTGAGTCCCCAAGTTGCTTTCATCACCAAATAAAAAAAGACTTGCTTCCTCTAGTTGTGGTAGGAACAGGAGCTCACAAGTGGATTCCAGCTACACCTCAGGCTAGCTGTTAGCACATGCTTAATTTTAAATGTATGCTATTAAATGTTACATGAATCCCAGAGACCTAACATTAAAAAAAAAATCCCAAGAAAATACAGCACTCCATTTTTCACTTCTGAAGGATGCAGGGTTCACATTACACATGCTACAGTCCATACGTCAGCCAAACTCCAGCCAGCAAGCCAGGACATTTGTCCCCTCCTACTCTGAGGCAGCTGCCAAAGCAGTGGCACCACAAGGCCAGCAAGCTCCCAGTCTGGCTGACTGGACCCGAGGCACCACTGGCCAAGGACCAGCAGGGAGAAGTGCTCAGCTTGGCCACTGAATGGCAGCAGAATCACACAATCAATGAGGTTGCAAAAGACCTCTGAGATCACTGAGTTCAGCCTACAGACCAACACACCCTGCCAACTGTACCATGGCACTCAGAGCCATGTCCAGTCTTTCCTTAAACACCTTCAGGGGTGGTGACTCCACCACCTTCTGGGGCAGTCTACTCCAATGTCTAATCACATTTATCAGGCTGCTCCCTACAGGAAACAATCCTGACTGCCTGGATCTCGCTGATGAAAAGACATATTTAAAAATGAAGTCTCTTCTAGCAAGGGAATAGAGCTTGAACAGTAACAATCTCACCAGATACTTTCTAAGGCAGCTGAACACTCCCAGGAAGTTCTGTAAGAGTTAACAGAAGAACACTATCCTGATTACTAAAGTGAATAAAAATGCTGGTGCATATTTATGAGTGGCTAGATTAATTTCCCTCAGTGAAGGAAAATTTTAAAAAAGTAAAGCAACACTTTTGGTTCCTTTTTGACTATATATCAACTACTGGGCTTATATCCTAGACAGTGAAGCTTTCAAACTTAAACTGATCTAGGAAGTCTGCAGGATAGAAATAGAAAGCCTACTCATAAAGGTAACACCAGCAAAAACAGACATCAAGCTCTGCAGGTGCAGCACCAGGTCTAGAGGGCAGATGTTGCTACAAGAGGCCATAAACCACAAGATGGAAAATAGAGGGAGTGTGGGGCCAGTTTTTCCAGGTAGTTAAGGTACCCCAGGGTGCAGACAGGTACACAATGGGATTTTCCACAGTGCCTGAATGAACTAGAGACCTGATGAGCCACAGTAGGAGTCAGGGACAGATGTCCAGTCTGCTGGAAACTTCTCATAATTCCAGCTGGCAAAAAGTTTGGGCGCCTCATTATCTTCCAAAATACTAGATCTTGCACACAGCTAGACATACGTAAATAAATATACAAATGCTTTGACTTGCATACTGCTGAGGTAATACCACTGCTAGTAGTAAGCAGGTAAGAAACCAAAAGCTTCTTGCGTGGAACGTGATCTAACCTAAATGATTTTGGGAGCTACACCAACAAGTAGTAAAAAAACTACTTTCTCTATTCTAGAGCCCATAGAAGAGCAGAGACTGTAGCCACTGCAGGGGGGACCACTTCTGTAACCCGCACCTGTATCTCTGAAAGAGTGGTTTGGATGTTCAGGGTATACAAGACACATTGTAGGAATAGCAGATATGATAGAAGGTTCTCTGGGAGATCTGTGTCCCGCCAGGACAGTGGCTACAGGCTGCGAAGTGAAATATGGAAGTCAAAGGACACCGAAAAGCTACATTTAAGGAACAGAAGATTACTCACTGTATCTTAAATCTCAGTGAGCTAATACAGGTAATCAAATAGAAGATCACTGATACAATGGTATTTTTATCTTCTTCCAAAGGCACCTTCTTGATTTTTAAATAAATTCTCTTTAGGAAAAAGGAAAGTACCAACAGGTGGTTCTCACTAAAGTTGACATTAACCTCTTTTTGACAGCAGTAAGCCTACCTACAGGTGAACCTGTGCAACCTGCTCTAGGTGAACCTGCTTGAGCAGTGGGTTAGACAAGGTGATATCCAGATGCCCCTTCCAATCCCAACCACTCTGTGGTTCTGTGAAAAGCAAGTGTTACAATAAAACAACCAATCCATGCACACAGAATATGCTTGTTGGTGAAGAAGACCCAAATGTATTCAATAGCACACGATAGCTACTAATTATTGCTGTAACATACAGTGTCTAAAGAATAAAAATCATACGCTCTCTTCTACACATTCTGAGAACTACATATAATGATGTAAACTACTTAGATTTATTGTTCCGCTTTGATGTTGAATATTCAATTTGTTTTTCATGCCAAAAAAATACGAAGTACAGGAACAATGATTTCTGTAACAATATGATTAATAGTTTTGGATCTGTCACTTCATAGAGAAGTTCTGCAATTATTTTCCTTTCTTAATGGACAAGTTTCCTTCAGCAAGACAAAAGGCTAAGAAAAACAGTCACATTAGGTTTATTTCTTTCAAAAATTATTTCTTTATTCTCATCTTTCTCATCATCTGTACTGAATCTTCTAATTGCTCTTTCTCCAGACGTTTGGAGAAATATCGGTAAGTCGTAAGCGGGAATGCAGAACAAAACTGGAATTGTTGGACAGAGCTGAGACTCAAATGTTTCAATACTGTGCCACAGATGAGGAACTCACAGAGGTCCTACAGACCCAGCTTAGAAAAGGACCTGCCATGCTAAAAACTTTGTTCTTCCTGTAGACTTTTTTATGCTCACATGAGGTACTGAACTGACAGATCGTACATCCTGTTAACAGCAGCAGACACCTTCAGATCCCAGGGCAGGCATGGATAATAGTTTTCCCAATAATTTCACAGCTATCTACACTTCCCACAGTGTGCTAGCATACTCAACAAAGGAGAGAGATGTTTTTCCTTCTCACTCATGTTCCTTTTTTTTAATTAAGACTGAATTAAAAGGTTACGCACAATCAGTATCATACAGATAATCAGAGGGATCTGTTTTGGGGTCAGGTTATCAGCCTAAGTAACTGGCTGTGTCTTTCTCACTCTACTATCAATAACCACAGCCTTTGTGGCAACAGCTTATCAAGAAAGCTATTTCTTCAAAAGGCTCATTTAAATTTTAAGTTGACATAAAGATACTTTGTGAAACACGGGGATAAATCTTTTCTTGCTCCTGGTTAATGAACTCTGATTAGGCACTGCTCTCTGATTTGGTATTGGACTCACCAAATCTTGCTGTATCAGGAACTGGTTAATGGGGAATGTACTTCAAGAAACACTAGTAACTAAATTCATAAGCATCAAAGATAAAAAGGGACTACATTTCTTGACTGTGCCTTTGGTTTGGTTCACCTGTATTACAGTAGCTGGCATCACCAGTATCAAATGCACAGCTAAGTATTGCTAGTTAGCTGACACAGAACTGTATGTTATTGTTTACAGCGGCCACTATCCTTGTGTTAATGCTTGTACTGCAGAAATTATCAGGGAATATAATCACAAAGTGCATATATTTATAGTAACAACTACTGGAACCAGGTTAGTTGTGTACACAGACCAATTCCTTTCCATTCTGGCCCAAAGGATCAAGTGAATTAAAGCAAGAACAGCAGCTGCTCTGGCCACCGTAATCCCATGGTGAAGCTGAGGAATGGAGGGAAGAGAAAGATCCCACAGAAAACATTTAATACACAGAGAAGAAGACGACAAATATGTAACGAACTCCCTTTACATCCACCATTCAGACAGAACATACCTCCTTGGCCATGTCAGTGTATTTCTGTTTTTCTTTTGGATCTAGAACAGACCACCAATCTGCCAAGATCTTGGTTGCGCCACGATTATCGAGGCGAGGGTGCTCTTTCCGCACAAGAGAGCGGTGCCGTTTGCAGAACAAGAGAAACGCGTTCATTGGCCGGCGAGCTCGCTGCTCTGAGGACTCCTCATCTTCAGTCTCATCAGCATCCTGCTCTAAACCATCAGGGCCAAGGAGCGGCACCTGGCAGAACCGAAAGGGAAGGGGTGTAAGTCAGTTATCCGCCGTTTGCACAAGGACTGAGACCGTGTCAGCTGCGTGGGAGTGAGGGAGAGGCACATGGATACACACAGCTGTCTCCAAAGGCCATCCATTCCACTCAAACAGGGCAGAGTTCTACATCAAACCTCCTCACCTGATGGTCCAAGGTTCATTCATGCTCTACGCAAGATTTAATGCCAACTTCCAAGTGGAACAATTTCTAAGCCGAGGACCACCCTCTAGTCCTAAAGGGATGGGAAGGATGAGACCTTTCCTACTCTCCTTCTGACAACCTAGAAATCATCTTAGTGGAATGAGGCAAGCAGAGCCACCTTGGACCTTGATTATTCGTGTCTGCAACTACAGAGCACACAAGGAGAAACAGTAAACAGTTTTTAGTTTGTCAGTTGTTTCCTCATCCCCTGCTGTTCACTGCTCAGCCTGTGAGCAGCACAGCAGAGCAGCCACCACAAAGCTGCCCAGCAGATGCAGAGGGCAAATCTCAACAGAATACACTGCCAAAATGTGCTCTCCCCACTTATAGGCCAGCATATCATTCCTACAAGGGATGAGCCACAGAACTTACTGCAGGAGACAGAAAACCACCTAACTGCGACGCTGCTATTTTATACCACATTGTGAAAGGACCTGTAAGGTCAACAGAAAGCACTGCCAGAGAATCAGGCTCTTGCTTATCCTTGTCAAGGTCACCCTCTCGTATCAGTGTATGGCTCAAGGCAGTCTCCTCAGCATTGACCTTTCCATTCCTGCCTTAGGAAGGCACCAAAGAGATACAGATATGAATGCTATCCATGTGATAGAATCATCACATCCGCATAAAAAGTTCCCATTTCTTGCTACAGTGAATGAGTCTAACTGGAAAAGTGTGAGGTGCCACCTGGCATGAAAAAAGAGTAAGGTCAACATCATTGAACAATACCAAAAAGCCAAGTGTAAAACCAGAGACAGATTACTTCCACTCTGCACTCAGTACTCTGGAGGATAAATCGAATTCCACATGCAAATATAGTCAAAATTGTAGACAGCTTTCTCCTTCTTTTTCCCTTTTAATCTTTGTAGCTTTTTGAATCTTTAAAAAAGAAGAATGAAAACTTTTAGTTTGGTATGCCCTTCAGAGCCACCAGAAGCAGATACCAAGCACAAGCCAACCTCATATTTAAAATAAGCAATTAAAAACAAAGTACATCAAAAACCCACTTTGAGCAATCAAGACTAAGATGTGCAACACATTATTAAAGCAGATAAAACTATTCCAGTCTACAAAAATTTGCCCACTATTTTAAAGGCATGATTAACAATTCATTTTTTTGTGTCACTACCTGACTTTACAGCCTTACGGGCACCACATCACATCACTTTCTACTGGCTGTGTTTTTTCACAAAAGAGAACAAGACAACACAAAATAAAAAACACAGCTAGGAAGAATCTGATTCACCATTAACCATCTTGGGTCAAAGCATCCAATTAAATCTACCTTATCAATATCTTCCTCTTCTTCTTCCTCTTCTTCCTCTTCAGAGAAGTCAAGGAGTTTCTTGGCAAGCAGGGGATGCCACTGAAGACACTTCCTTTTTGGTCGCTTCCCAGTTCCTTCACCTTCTGTTGAGTGATCCTTATTCCTACTACTGCCTTTCATTACTGTGACCTGTCATGCAAAAATATTGATAAATTCACAATAAACCCTTAGGCATAAATCACCATCAAACCAGTGACAAATGTATGAGGCACCAATGCAATACTCTCAGAAATTTCTGGCAAAACATCAGATAGAGATTTATTCCAATTATCAACATAAGCATGGATGTACTTTATGCAATCTTAACACTTCCACGTAATGCCTAGAGTAACTAGCAAGACACAGTTAAAGAGCATGAAGAAAGGATGCCAGCTAGTCCAGCTCTCAAGTGTGCCCGTGTCTGAAGGATGGCAGAGAAGTCCTTCACAAGCCAAGTGAGTGAGATACTCCACACCTCTCTTACACCTATATCCACTGCAGCTTTTCATATTTTGCCACTGTGAAGTATCAATGTCAGGACATCCCTCTTTCTCACAGTGGAACATATCACCAGCCACTTATGTGTTAATCATGCATTTTATACACCAATGTTGATACAGAGCCCCGTAATACTACAAGCTAGGATTTGTCCAGTGCCATTAAAAGGTGCAATAGGGAAATCTGAGTCTCTAAGAGAAGTGAATTTTAATACACAAATTTGAAGCAAACAATCAGAGATAGTTATGCTGACATTACCAAAATACTGCACAGGAAACAAAAACCATGTGCTGAGCCAAACGCATGCAGAAGACAAATCATATTTAGTTGTGTGTGTGTCCTTATCTAAAAAATACTTCAGAAGTACCTCTCAGTAAAAATACATGCTTAACACATCCAAAGTATCAGTTTAAGGATTGACTTAAAGAGATGTGCTACCCAGCTAAGGGACAAATGAATATATATGAAAACAAATAAAACCAGCACATCACATCCAAGTACTGAAGTGCACAGCAAGTAAGTGCGGCTGGCACACAGTCTGGTCCCTTGTAGCCTTCTGTTAGCATAGTGTAGTATCAGTGGCAATCCTGACAGGAGCATGGCTTTCCAAGAGAACAACACAAACATCAAAACAAAGTGAACTTAAGAGTGGTTAGCCAGCTACATCTTAATAAAGCCAATAAATTTGATGCAATCTCACAGGAGTTTCTCACCAGCAGATACAGCAGCTGCACTAAGCCTTGGTTCCATAGGCAAAGCCAGAAGAAGCTCTGTGGCTGACTCTCAGGAAAAGAGCACGAAGAGTCAAACCTTGTAATAAGGCCACATAACTGCAAGGCCACAGTGCATTTTAGGATGCTGCTTTCTGTAAGATGCCTGGTGCAAAAATGATGTTTCAGCCTACAGGGGCACAAGAGAAAGCTGCCACACTTAGACCAGCTGCCCGAGCCACTGTGCCACCTCTGGGGCCAATGTGCCACCTCTGGGGCAAATGCCCCACAAGAACCATCTTGCACAGCTCCAGCCATGCTCCTACATTTAGTGAGCACTATTTCTGGTTTTGGATGACCTCTTCCAGGTGTTTCTAGTTGATTAACTCACTGGCATTTTGGCAGTGTGCCCTTGTTAGCATCAGAAACGTGCATAAGCAGCTGCTTCCCTTGCAGACTTCAACAGTGCAGAAAGCTGAAGGACCTTCAGACACTGCTTGCTGAAGGAAGAAGGTTCATATATAAAACCTACATTTTAAAATTGCATTTTCCTGGATGTATACTGAAGTTTGTTAGATCCTTCCCACTTGTCAGCAGTACCTGCTCCCCTTCAATTAAGGAAACCCTGTAACTTTGTAGTAACTTTGTCCCATTAAGTGACATATTTTACTATCTGCATAATGCCACTTCTACCTGGAAAACGTTTAACCTTTGATTTCATGTCACCTGCTCCTCTGTTCATTTTCTGTAACCATCTCCTGTAGGGAGTTTTATACAGCACATAACCATGCAACATTTCACCTAAATTTTCGTCCATGACTTAAAAAGCAGATCCAAATACACAAACCACTTTGGCTAAAAAAACCCCATTAAAGTGTGGAAAATTAAGCCACAATCCAGTAAGACAAAATGTATGTTTGAAATTAGTTTTATCCCACTATGACCTCTGCCACCTACCACACTGCACTGTGCTCTCCATCTGTCTCTCTTCCTAAAGTGCTGAACACCATTTGCTTTTGTTTGGGGTATTTTCAGACACAAATCAACAAAGCTGAGTTAATGTTCAAGCAGGAACTTCAGCTCCCGTGGGCAGCAGAGATTCTTTCAGAGATTGCTAAGTGATACAGATCTGCCTATTACTGCAGTCAATAAAGCATGTGGCCTATTTCTGAGCAGGATAAATACGCTGCAAGTACAATGAGGAGAGCTACTCCAGCCCTCACCATTCACTTGTGTACATGAGCTAATCATATGGCTTCTGTCTACAATCAGTCCTAAGTATGATGAGTACTACGAGCAGTCTTGTACCTTGTAAGTGTGAAACTACATTAATGTTCGAGAAGTGCCCCATGATCCTCCTTTCCAAAGCTCAGCTGAAGTCTCAGGGATGTTTCAACAACAGCACTGCCTTTAGAGCTGGCACCTCTCTGCCTGCTGCCCTTAAAAGGATGAGCAAGGGAAGACTTCACAGGACTAAGGTGTATTTTACATGTGTTCTCCATCACCCCTGAGGCCCTGCCTATGCTCTATGCCCAGTTTGGCAAGGCAGCACAGAGCCAGGCACCAGTCACCTTGCAAATCCCAAAGGGGCTCTCAGTACCTTACACCTCTTCACCACAACTGAGCTCACAAATAATTTTTGTTTTCCATGCATGAAGGCTAGGTATTAAACTCCCGCCACTAAAATAAATTAATCAAAGCTCATCACACATCAGTGCTAAAATAAAAATATACACTCAGCTTCAGGAATTCAAGGGATGTTCATTAGGTTGTTTTATGAAATTGTGAACCATTTTACAACACAGAGTAAGTCAGATCCTGGCTGTCATACAAGCACCATTTACCACAGAAAAACAAAGTCACTCTTTGCTTCGGAGAGAATCTCTGCAATGGTCAACAACAAAACCCTCCTGATTTTGACCCCACTGATGGAAGGACTGAGTTCACAGATGGACTTCAAACTTTATGTTTACATCATAGCCTGGAAGTCCCTCACTTCTTAAGTATGTCAAGCTGTGTACTCTACCTTCTATGTCTGCTCTTCTTTCCTCTAAAACAGCGGGTAATTCATAACACGAACACATGAAATTATTTCCTTCCCCTTAAGGGTGGCTCATATCCTATTTTTACATACTTTTGCGTTTCCAAATCCTGTTTCCCCATTTTTATTTATTTGGGCCCCCGTAAGTTTTGACCTACATTTCAGAGACATTTTTTTGGTGTGCACTTTTTGCTGATGCCCCTCAGTCAAATATAGGATTGGCATAATGAAAGATGTTCTGATTCTTTATTACATCACATGTGACTTCTCCTGTTAAAAATGGATGCCAACATAGTGTAGTAAACTTGTTTTCCTCTGGATTGCTTCATCTTTTATTTTACTATGCCCCTACTTTATAGGCATTTGTGTCTTAATTGTTGATACATTCACATACTCACGTAATTATGAGAGAAACCCATTAAAAAATCCATGCAAATGCAAAATACAGCTAACATGGACACGGACATTTTCCTTCATGTATGATTATGATTAAACAACAGTGAAAGTTTTACTGGCATTATTCACTTCTTGAAACATCAATGGAATCCAGTTACCTGACTCTTAAGATTTTATTTATTTGATTTTTTTTTTCCCTTGACACATCGTCAATAGCACGTTAGCTGCTTGTTTTACGTGAGAGACTGGAAGCTGGCAGACAGTAGCAAGCAAAAATACCACCTGTTTCTCTTTCAGGGATCCCCAAGCGCTGGCAAGCATCTCTACCAGCACGCTTTTAAAGGAAGAGCTGAACTTGGACCCTGCAAGAACTAAGGCACACATTTAAGACTGGTAACTGAAAAGTTCCATATTAAGTCACAGAACAAGCCATGTGCAATCTTTGAGAGATTTGGCTTAAAAGTAGAGAAGATACACAACACCTGAAGTACATAGTTTGCAATAACTGGAATTCATGAGCCAGAACACAAAAAAAAAGTAATTTCTTCTACAGATATCAGTAAAAAAATCACATATCTTTTAAGGCAGATGTAATGGTTTTTAGAAGTTTGCAAGAGTAAAAATTATTAAAATCAGGCAACAAGATTTTACAAGTTACTTCTCAGCTTAAAGATGACAAAAATGAAGTGACAGCCACTAGTGAGAAAAGTAGGAATATTTCAACAAGACAAGACAAAGCTAATGAACAGCTTTCCTTAAAATAAGCCACATATGCTTTATAATGTCACTAGAGGATACCTGTCAAGGCTGACATTCATGATCCATTGACAGCAAGATACCTTCAGGGTGACATTCTACATCTACTTTTAGTACATATACAGATCAAACATTACAGAAATATTACATCAGTACAAAAAAAATTAAGAATTTTCTTTTGTGTGTGTGTACTGGCTGTCCTTCTGGTCCTAGAAACATTAATCAAAGAATCACAATCTTCTTGGATGTCTTATAAATATGTATAGCTAATAGAGCTTCAGAGGAAAAAAAATATTCCTTAAGAAAAGAGGCAGTTGGAGGGAAAGCAGGGGAAAAGACGTCGTTTAGCTTTTTACTGCCTACATTTTTATTTCAAATACATAACTGTGTACAGGTCTTCATTTTTAACAACAAGCATTTAATTACATTTGGTAATGTTAAGTTTTGTTTTTCTGCTGTCTTCCTCTGTTACTTATAAAACCTTATATACACAGGTGACCAACTTCAGCAGTACTAATTTTGAGATTATCTCATCCCAGTGTTGATCTGCCACTGAGAATGTGCTAAATAAGTTACACTCCATAAACTACATCCACAAACACCAAAATCCTCATAAAGGTCTTCAAAAGCAGCCAAGTGCTCTAAGGCACATGTTGTAATACTGGTTAGAAAGAAATGCAAGACCTGCAAAAGCAGAACCCCATAGACATGGATTGTGACTATGGCACACACCCTGTTGGAAGATTCTCCATAGAACAACATCTGAGCTTCAGCAACTCCTATCTCCATGAGGACAGTGGAAATTAATTTCAGATTTCCTGTTACCTTAAAAACCCCCCACATTTCCTGGAGCCCAGCTGGGCCCTTGGTTGACTCAATGAAGATTACTGGTACAAAGGAGCAAAGGCAGAGTTTCAAGCGGACTTTCCACATTTTCTGCTCTGTTTTACACTATCTAAGTTCTCTACTACATTATAAAAACAAATGCTAACAAGAAAAGAGAGGACTGAACTATGACACTAATAGCTTGTTGTTTTGGTGACTACTGAGTCAGTGACTTGAGCTGTTTCAATAAAGAAGCAGGAGACTGGGAAATGAGTTCACGTTCTCAGCAATCTAGTGGGCTGAAGAGGTATTGAATTTTCACATGAAAGCAAAAGGACATTGCTGCCTGTAAAACACACCTACACAAATACAAAAAGTGGGGCTTTTTTAAAGTTAGTTTCTTTTAGCTCTGGAATAACTGAACCAGAATATTTCTATAATGTAAGACAAAAACTAGTTGGCACTAATTGCTGACCAGTCAGTGAATTTACTCGTTATTGCTTCACAGCAGAAAGCCATTAATGAGCTTCCTAATTTTCAGAGATGTGATGGTTTAATGGGGGACATGCTGAGACTCAATGGGGTCCTGTTTGCCAGTGGAGGTTTGAGAGAGACTGTCACCACATGAAACACTTAGCAACACAGCTACAAGTGTTAGTTAATTTTTAATGACACACTCTTCCATCTTCAGAAATGATTTTAAATTGTTCCTTATTCTCAAACTCAGATATCAGTTGCTTGCTTTCTTTGTTCTCTAATACATAAAATTAAACCTCAAGATCATGGAAAAATGTCAACACTTTTTTTAAATTTTGGGTTTTTGTTAAAATATCCCATTCATACCTGGCGAAGAGGAAGAAAAGCAACATATAAAACAAGTCAGTAGGGTTTAAACTTCAACACTACTATCTCTCTTTTTATTCAGACATGCAAAACAGGAAATATTTTCTTTGGCATTTTTTGATGCCAAGAAATCAATCAAGCTTTATCTAGTATGAAAACCACTTTATGCTGAACTACTGTACTCACTGTAGCACCTTTTGCCTCTGTGAAGTGGCTCTCTGGTGCAGATGAAGGGAAAGAATTAATGGAAGAGTTTGCCTTGCAGAAAAAGGTCTGGTGCTGCAAGTCACTAACATCTTTACTCAAACAGAAGCATATTAACAGGAGCCTAGAGTCACTTAGGTAAAAGCAGTTCCCTGAAGACTCAGGTCTTAGGCATAACAAGACTTTTTGTTGTCTTGAATTTAAGTTACAGTAGGACATTTGCTATTGTAGGACTCATTTTAGACTTCAGCAGCTGCAGAGGCAGAAACACAAAAACCAGAAACCCAGTAAGTCACAGGCTACAGCTATATTTACTCCACCAAGCAAGACTCCAGTGACACATTCTGCTAGCCAAAATTTCTGGGTCATGAAGTGCAGAAGACAAGCATTTGTTAGGGTGACATCCACCTTTCTGGACACCAGGTGCTAACCACCCCACGTGCCAAAAGATCACCAGCAGGTCTGCCTACAACCCTGTGCATCAGCTGGAATAATGCACCTGGATTATCAGCCTAGCAACTTCCTTTGCCTGGAGCTCCTGGAGAGCAGGCAGGGGGGTTCTCTCACGGTGCAGTGCTAATGCAAAGGAACCACAAACTGGAGAGCAGGACAAGGTCTCCTGCACGTGTAGGTGAGGTCACTCACCCAGGGGAGGCACACACTGGGACATCTGCACTACCAAACCTGCCTCTGCTCCTAGGTGAAGGAGATGTAACCCACTGAGCCTGGAAATTCCGGCAATCCTTTTGCTCCAAAGCAGCATTTCTTTCTGTTTCTACATTTGCTGCCACAACAGGAGGGAGCACCAAGAAACCTGGGAAGGTGAGCAGAATAAATGCCTGAAATTCAAAACACAGAGGCAGCAGAGCCCAACCTACTTTGCAATACCTCCTCCCACAGAGGGGAGATAACAACAACCGCTTCAAAGCCCTCTACTGACACCAGAGTAATTTATCAGCAGAGCACTTTTCCTCCAGGAACACAGAATAGACTGTAAAATGCAACCACCTCTCAGACAGGAGATGAGTGCTTGTCTGCAGTGCATCACAGACCATAGCAACAGCATAATCCAAAAAACTACTGATAATCCAGCAAGTTAAAGCAGAGAGCACACCATGAAAAATTTGCTTTGTGCTCCTATGTGAGCAGGACTACCTAAGCCTGCATGGGGAGCAGCTTTTTCAGAAAGACAGCTGTCATTTCTGCATTTCCCATTATCTCAATGCTGCAAAATTAAAACTCTTGTGATTATCAACTGAATTACCAAGAGTTCTAGCTCTCTAGCTTTTGCAAGTCACTAAATGCTTAATCTCAGCATAAAGAGTTTTTAGAGCCAGTGAGCTCACAGGTAAGATGGCCACAGGAAAAACTTAACGAATTTCAGTGCATGGACATTCTCATCAGATCATTCCCAGGAGGGCATCTGCAGTTCAGCAACAGCTTCCTCACTGAAAGGCCTATCAGGTAAGAAATCAAAGTCAAATTGGAACGTTATGTGAGCAAGAATGATGGCCTGGAGTTCTGCTCACAGCCTTCAGAGGATGAGACCAATTGAATGAAAGAAAAAAAAAAAAAGGAAAAGTACATGTTCTAGACTTGCCACTCCCAAAGCTCCGTTTTTATCTGTGATTAGCAGGCATACAAATTGCTGCAGGGTGCAGTCATGGCAGAAACACAGCCAAGTGCCTTTGTGCAGTGCAGAGCAGCACAAAGAGGAGACGTTCCTGCAGCAGACATCGCAGGGGGAGCGCAGCTGAATGGTAAAATTGTTCAACTCTCCATTTCACCTCTTGTTGATTGTGTCCTAGTGTCTTCTGCAAAACCAGGACAGTGCAGCTGTGTCCATCACTACTGTAACCCATTCTAAGGTTTATCATGTGCGTAACAGAGTTTTCATAGTAAAATTCACTCATAATTACCACCAGTGTCAGGGGAACCATATACAGCTGTATGTGCAAATGAGAGAATTATTCCCTTAATACATATTTAATAGGCCATAAAATATCCCTGCACAACCCCATATTATACTTTGTCTGCTTCTGCTCTCTTCAATTCAAGTGCAATAGGCTAAGGCAGTTGTCTAAACATTCCCTCATACAGCTACTACCCACTACTGCTATGGAAGAAGAATCAATGGCTACAGAAAGTATTTACTTAGATTTGTGCATCTTCAGTATAAAGCCCATAAATCATGGTACTGTAACTCATATGTCTCAGAAACAACCATAAAGAGGCTACAGAAGAATTTCAAATAAAAGGGGCTTGTGCCATGTTCACTAACAGAAATACTGCATGACTGGCTTGATGGTAAATTCCATATACTTAAATCCTTTCTTCAGAATCACATTGTCACAATCACCTTCCGTCCTCTTCCCCTACCAAGAGAGACAAGTGTGTAAAGCCAAAAATGAGAAATGAACCCTTGTGAGTCTGTTGCCTGTATGAACCCCTCCCCACCAAACTCTGAGTTAATTTTCAAGCTATTGACCATATGAAAGCAGCAACACTTTGCCAAAATACATTGTATCTCATATTAGGCATAACCCAAGTAGGTAAACAGAATGCTAAGGAAGAGTAGAATTTTGCTAAAACAAATGGCTACAAATCTCTTCTCCCAAACAACAAGAGGAAACAGCCTCAGGTTTAGATTGGATATAAGGAGAAACTTCCCCATCAAAAGGGTTGTCAAGCATTGGAACAGGCTGCTCAGGGATCTGGTTGAGTCACCATCTCAGGAGGTCTTTTAAGACACGTAGATGTGGCATTTAGGGACATGGCTTAGTGGTGGACTTCAGTCATCTTCAAGGTTTTTTCCTACTTAAATAATTCTGTGATTCCATTAAAAGCAAGTGGAAACCAAACTAATTTGCACACAGTTATCAGTTATATTTGTGTTTATTATCTTGTTAAAGGTAGCATTTTAAGACTCAGGAATGAGCTTTTAATTCAGACTAGATTCCTTAATGCAGTGGTTTAGCCTCATCACAGAAAGATGGTTTTGGAAGTATCACTGTCTCTCAGAACTATGCAGATCCACATAAAAACCTTTTGGTTCTATGAACATTTGTAATGATTTTTGAAAGCAGATGTATTATCTTAATACACAATTTTCAAGTGCCATCTAGTGGTTATTTTCTTATTTATTTCAATTCAGAATTTAAAAATAAACTTTCCCTTTCCCTTATCTTTAAAAAATTTAAAGTTTGTTATTTCTATCACTTCCTGTTATTTTATGATGTGACTCTTGACTGTGCAACGGTAAATAGAAGCTTGAATTAAGCCTAAGTTTGAGCATTCTGATGAACTGAATTTGGCCCAGAAAACAGCTGATTTCAGAACTAAAGAATTGAAATAAAAAGGGGAAAAACCCCCCAATCTTATCCATGGAAACAAGGCACAAATGTCAGTTCATTATATAGAGCTTTTTCAGTACAATTTAATGACTTCTTATCAAGAGAAAAGTCTGTAAATAACTAGGGTGTCAACTAAACACACAAGAAAATACTGGAGAAAAAAAGTGTGTTCCAAGCATTCCTCACACTGGACAATGCACAAAATCCACAGTGGCATATCAAAAGGTTTCTGTTTTACACTCAACCCAACCTGTGATATTACACAGGCTCAAAACTTTAAAATACTCATCAAAATCTGGTCACTTAACATATTAGCCTCATAATGGGAACAATTACTTCATGTCTTCTGTGTCCCATCTCAAATATCCTCTTATTCACCAAGAGTAAGGAAATGGGCTCACCAGGTATCCTAAAAAATGGCTAAATGCAGTAGTGTGCCCAAGACAGTTCAAACCTACAGTGTGTACCATGCAGACAACTTGTGTGAAACATGCAGAGCTTATCAAATCCTGAACTTAATATGTATGGTAAGACATGTTATGTGCTTCCATTCCACCTGGAAATTTATGGAAGATTGTGTCAGGCAGCCAACCAATCAAGGACAATATCTGGGCTTCTTCATAATGAACCTCTGAGAGCCTAAAAGTAAGATGATTCTATTTCTCTAATATACTTTCGCAGAGCTACAGTAACATACAAATAGTTTTGTGCCCACCTATGGCTATAGAAAAAGTATCAGAACTCAAAAGTCTGAGATGGACCCAAAGTTAAAACAGACCATTAGCAAACATCATCTTTGTTATTATTCCGCTGAAAGACTTGTTAGCTGTGGCAAAACCAAATTCTCTAGGGAAAAGAAAATAAAAACGCTTAGATCTTATTAATTCTGTCTTGAATTCAAAGCACTTTAATAAAAGGTAGGAACACGGCTGTCTTCCTAACTTTTGCAGTTTAGAAAGAGCCTAACAGAGATAAAAAATTGTAGACAAGAGGTCAGAAACAAATTCATGGTCAAACTGGGAAGAGAGATTTTAACTCTGATCCCAGTCCCCGCTCCCTTGTGCCATCTCTCCCTTCCAGAAAATGAAGAAACTGAAAACTTCCGCACTCAGCAATCCTTTTGTGCACTTGTTCCATGGGTAATTGCAGAGACATGACACATGCCCAGCAAGGTACACTTTTGATGCCGCTCCAGGCGGGCATCCCCGGAGCTCAGAGTATGCGGTGGGAGTGACAGGCAGCTTGACCCCCTAGCAGGGCCACACTGCTGTCCCTCCACCCCAGAGCCTCTGCTCAGCCCTCACTGAGCCAGCAACATCATCACACCATGGCACTGACAGCAGGGAGCAGCTGGGCAGCCCCCTGTGCTCGTGTGACCCAGCACTCCAGTGACAGCCCTGGGAGCACCTCACTTGGGATCTGAGCCCTGCCTCCCACTCCTTGTGCATACAGCCCCTTACACACACCTCTGGACCTGCCTGATCCAGGGCTTATCCAACATCCTCCATGTAATAAACCACCTACAGGTCCTGGAATACTTATGGGATACTTCAACTACCCCTGGGCAATTGGATAATAAGTAACACAAAGATCTGGAGATGCAGGAAATCACAAAGCCGCCCCTGAATGCAAAAACACGGCATACATAAACAATGCCTGAAAGAGAAAAAAAATAATTACATAACACACAGATAAAAGCAAAGGAAAAAACAATGTTACTTAAAAAGCCCTCAGAAGGTAGAATGCTATCTTAGTCCACATATAACCTCAATAAAGCAGCCTCAGCTACTTGGCACATTAAACTCCCCTTTAAACACCTATCAAAATAATCAAAACAATTTAAAGTTCCATAGTTCCATTATCCTGTTGCCTAAATTACTGTACTCGGCTAATTCAGTTAATCCACTGAAAAGGCATGGAAATTCTGGCCTACCCTGCTTCAAGTTCTTTCTAGGATCAGAGTATTTTGTGTATTCCCTCAGGTGTGTCCCCTCTAAGAGTCTATGTGTTAAAATGATGTGAGCCAAAGCAGTTCCCCCAGGATTGCCACACGATACTAGTATGTCTACTGCACTTTCTGCAGGTGAAATGTGAACTAAAATTCTGCATGGAGATTTTCAGTACTTCACTTGATGGAAAAGCTCTAAAGATCAAACCCACACAAGCTTATAAAATTAAAAAAATTAATTTTACCTTGGTATCACAATTTTTAAAATTGCTTTAATTGAGAGCTACACATATAGCCGTATGAGCTAGAAAGCCTTGTATAATGACAAACAATGTGTAAGTGTGTAACTGAGTAGGCCCATATTTCATTGATGGCAGTTCACTGTAGCAGTATGGCCACATTCTCCTGAAGCTCTGGGGATATTGAGTATGAATGATTTCAAATTCCCGGAAGAAAACCAGCTACCAAGAAAATGTGTTCTTTGCCAGGGAGGTAGCTTCATGCTAGAAGATATTTCAGAGTTTTTCCCTAACAATCTCTCTCTCGAATAAGCTTTGAACTAAACCATCAAAAGTAAGCAGGGCTGTAAACAATGCTCCCATTCTCAAGCCATATGCATGCTCATATGCAAAAATGCATCATCACCTCGAGTTCTGCTGAACATAACAGTCTCTTTCAAGGAGAAAGAGACTTGGTTTATTTTTAATTCATAGAAAGACAATCACAGGATTCAGCAACGTCCACTTCAAACGATCTAAAGCTAGAAATGTGACAGGAGCTGCATGTGAAAGATTTAGGAAAAAAATACTTTTGCATTGTTCTTCTTAAAATGCCATAATATAGTTATTAATTTTCATGCACTAACCAACCATTATTTCAAGAAAAGGGCAATATTAAATACTAAATTCAGCAGCTGGGGGTCTCTAGTCCTGCTCAAGGCAGACCCAGCTTCAAAGCTGAACCACACTGCTCAGGACCCCACCCAGGGATAGAGAATCCACCACCTCTTTCACCATCCTCACAATGGAGCGTTTTTCTCCTTATGCTCAACCCCAATTTCCCCACTTGAAACTTCTGACAATCACCTCATGCCTGTCCTTTCACTATGCATCTCTAAAAGGAGTCTAGGTCCCTCTTCTTCATGATGATCCTACAGATAGTTGGGAGTCAACTGGAGCATCCCCTCAGCCCTCTTAGGTGAAACATAAGGAGTTCTCACAGCCATTCCTGGTATGCCATGTGCTCTGACCCAACCCCCTGAGCAGTCCTCACCCATGCTCCCTACAGTCCCTCTGTATGGGTATTCAGTCTCAGGAGCTCAGAGCAGGAAAACCCTCCTCTCAAATTGCTGTCTATACTCCTGCTCACACAGCCCAGCCTACTGTTTGCTTTTGTGGAAACAAGGTCTTGCTGCTGAATTCCAGTCAACTCGCTGCCCATTAGGATCACCAAGTCTTCTCTGCAAAGCTGCTTTCTGCCTTCCTTTTTGCTAAACTTCTTGGGTTCCTGCTAGCCCACGTCAACTTTATCAAGTTTCTCTGAATAGCGGCTGCTGTAATCCGCTACTTCCACCAATTTGGTGTCACTTTTGATTTGCTGAGGGTGCACTCCAACTCATCATTTATATCACCAATGAAAATATTAAACACTGGCACCAGTATCAGCCCCCCAGGAACACTGCCAATAACCTTCTGCCAGTTCAATGCTGGCTCAGCCAATCTTTCACACACTGTAGTCCAACCAACAATCTATCTGGGGGGAATTCAGTTTGGCTCCAGGGATGTAAATGAAGGTGTCAAATAACCTGGTACCATCAAAGTACAAGGTCCTCTGCTCTCCCTTTGCCAACAGCTTTTTCTGTCCATCACGTCTTCGCAGTCAGGAAGAATTTGCTCATGGTAAATCCATGTTTGGCTGTTTCCTGTCCTCTTCTTGTTCTTCATGTGCCTAGAAATTACTTCCAGGAGGACCAGTGCTGCAGTCCTCTCAGTGACCAAGCTAAGGTCAGTCAGCCTGCTGTTTCCCAGATGTTTCTTAGTGCCTTAGAGCACAATTAAACACCTCAAGGTCTGATTTCTTCTGCCTGCATGATCCACAAGAAAGATGACCCTGTTTCATTTGACCTGTGGTGACCTGAGATTACAACCACGCTACCTGTTTACCAGCAGTTCCAAATGCAGAAGAGCTGGAAATACTGGTATCTGGAGAACAAGCAGCACAGCTAGTTTGCCTCAACCCTTCCTGTTTCTTTCAAGAAGCTACCCAATACTACAAACCAAAGTTTGCAAACACCTCTGCCCCACTTAAAAAAAATTAAAAATCCATGAAATCTAAACACGGCAAGGGTATTTTAATTGTGTTTGAAAATATGAGTCTAATTTAGTCTAAACTTTCCTTTACATTTAAATTTTTTGAAACCTTGTTTTTCAACAGGGGAAGAACAAGGAGTTACTGTGATTCTGAGGCAAGCTCTGAAAATCCTCAGCAAGGAAGAGAACAAGACGAAGCAAGTGAGCTTCCTCATCAAATAATGTGTGGCACCTAATAAACAAAATCTAAAATCCAGATGTTTGCCATGCTGAGAGTTCTGCAGGTTATTCACAGGTCTGTTGTTCGAGGCTCAGGGTTCTAAACACAAATGAGGCTTCTCTGAAAGTCCAGGTCCCTGATGAGCTGGTAAGCAACTGGACAAACAATCACACATAATTTGCTCACAAAAAAATAGTGAAAATTTTCTTACCAAAAATAGTGAAAATTCCAAAGGATGTCAGTAAGCTTGGAGAGGACTTTGCAATCTAATTTTTAAAATAACTTGCTCTGTTTGCCACATTTTGCAGTTTGTGAGAAAACAGGTGGAAGGCCTTTGCAATACTCTAGAATTGCCATAGGATATATTAATTTGTTAGCAATCTCTGGGGCACACAGGTCTTTCACATGCCTTAAATGGTGACACAAAGAATCTCACTGCAAGAGACTCAACAGCCCACTCAAGAAACAAATGCTTGAAATCATCTGAGACAGTTCCTTATATGAGTAGTCCAGGTTTGCACTGAAACCTCCACAGGAAGCAGGGACAGATTTTCCCTTTCTTTTTGAAGAGATTTTAACTGGAGGGGCACTTTGGAACACAAAAAGCTCTCAAACATGGCTGTGGATCCTTGTTTATTAAAGGCTGGGCCCTTAATGAAGCCCTCTCAGAATGGGTGGATTTCATGCATATGTGAACGCAAACACAGCAACTCAGAAACACTGAGTGGTCCTTTGTCTTCATCTTCTGATGCCTGTTCACAACACTGGACCCCTTTTTTCATTTAATAAACAAATTCATAAAAAACCAAACTCTATTAATAAAAAGTTTTTAAAATATGAGCCAACAAACCACAACTCATTATGGCTCTCACCACTCTCAAAAAATTATCTCCACGTGTATCCAACTATTCCAAAAGACTGGGGCAACAGACAGGTTTCTCCTGAATATTCTGGGTGTCAATGGCAGGCTTCTGTACACAAGCAAATACTTGTTATGCAGTATACTATTCCTTGTGCTCCTGGAATGAGTACATCCTACCACCCATGGTCATTATCTACGACCCAAGTTCCTCTGCTGACTTAAACTGCAATGCTGTGCTGAAGGAAAGCAGCAGACTTAACTGTGGATGTACCAGGTTATTTGATCAACTCTATCTTCTTCATAATACTGTATGAACTCAGAAGAGAGACTCCTTTAGTTCAGTGGGCACTAAGGACCGATTTTTCCATGATCAATATTAACACTGTCCTGAATTCTTGCTGTTTGGAATATTCATGAAGTTACAAGTTACAGCACAGAAAGCTTAAAAATTTCCTCCAGATAGAAAAATTTTTCCTCTGGAACATGTAAAGTGGAAGATGAACTCACACGTCTGTGCTTCAACATCTCTTCTGTTTTCATTGCATCAGATTAAATGACTCATCCCAGTCCACGACTAAAACTGGATTTGTGAAAACTGGCTCTTGGTAACTCTTTCTGATGTTGGCATTAAATATCTCAATTTGCTTTATATCACAGTTAAATTATGACAAGTCAAACATTTAGCTAAAGCTTAGGAAGTGCAAATGAGTTCTCATCATTGTAAACATGCTCAGTACAAGGGCAAAGTCAGCTCACAGGAAAAAGTACACCACTTCCACAGTCAATTATCTTTAATTCACACTTCCAGAGCACAGGCCTATTCCTGCAGGAGAAATCCAGAGACATAAGATAGCAAAGGGAGATTCCCAAAACATAAAAGTAAAGTATTCAATATAAAACATTTACGCACTGAATATTTTCTTGAAAAGAAGGCTGCCTCAGGACCACCCATGGCAGCAACAGCAACTTCCAGTACAACACAACCAGCCAGAGGGATGATTTAAGGAAAAAAAGCAAAAGAAGGAGAAGAATTGTAGGAAAACATTTGATGTAGGCATTCCTAAGAAACACTGAGGTCTGGAAAGAGAGCACTAACACATAAAACACAGGTTCCATCTGCTGCCAAGTCCCATGGTCTGTGATTCAGCTCTTTGAGCGCATACGAAAATGTGTGAGCGAATACGAAAAGTGTGGAAAACATCTGCCTTTTAATTTGGGGTTTTATTATTATCAGATACTCTTTTTTAATAATGCCTTGTACACCTCAAAATACCAAGTAAAACTGTAAACTGAAGAGCTGTAGTCAAAAACAATGCTGCCACAAGTAGAGGATATTGGCCTGTACAGTTTCATTAGATCTCCTTTTGGCGAGAACTTCTGGAGAACCACCAAGAAAGTACCAGAGGCCCATAAAAACAGAAAGGAGAAGTTCTCTTAGTAAAATGGATTATTTAAACTTTGGGTTCTCCTTCTGTTTATATTATCACCTATTTAAAACTCACATTTCTTAACCAACAGTCAAAGAAGAAGTGGCTTCATGAAAAAAACTCCAACAGTCTGGCTTCAGCTGGGTGGTGAAAACTGCTCCTGTAGTTCTCCAGCAGTGAGAAAACAAAACAATAAGCCTCCAGACAACATAAAAAAGCCACTTCACAAGTAAGCCACACCTCAAACAAGATTGGATAATTAAGATTACAGGTAGGCTTTATGGGTTTTATCTTCCTATCTTTATAACCACAGAGAAACAAAGATGGAAATATTGTTTTTCTCAGTTCTTTTGATCACTACTGGGAATCTTTGCTGATTGTTTAACACATATAGAATTGAGTACTTGTGAATGCCTCCAAACTTTAATGAGCTTTACAAACTGTATTATTATGCTTACACAGATATTCCTAGATGGAAACACAGATAGAGGTTTAGACAAGGTATATCTACATCTAACTATGTATACATGTCAGGTCATAAACTCAAGGTTTTGCATCCAGCTGCTCTGCTACAGGAGAAGTGGCAGCTGTGCCCGCAGACTAGTCAAAATATAGTTTACTGAAATGAAACCATCAATACAAAACTATTCATGTAAAGAGAATAATTGCTGATGAAATCCCTTCATCTACGTTTAAGGAATGAATCTCTTTTGAGTAGAGGAGAATTTTCCATTTTTTTTCTGTTGAGGGTCCAGCAAAGTCATTGAGGTTTATCTTTTTAATGATGATTTGCTACAGAGTTTTCGATTAAAGAATTGATCATGTCCAAGTAATTGTAAATGATACAATGAAGTCACAGATCACAGGACAGTTCCTATTTGCTGTAAATTTGGTTTACCCAAATGTGGCAAATCTGCTTTTAGTTTTTCTTGAAAGCTGATCAGACTTCTTTTCTGTTTGCATTAGGAACCACAGCAGAGAGATTTAAACTACAGAGCAGAACAGTAACAGACACCTTCCACCTTTTTACTTTCCTGCAGTGAACTTGCTTGTTGCAGAAGGAAAACTATTTGCCCATCAACCCTCCCTCAAACTTTGCCTTGCTCAGGACATTGACCCATCACCTGGAGCAGAGGGGAGCAGAAGCCAGATGCACACAACACTGACCACCCAGTGCTGAGGAATGAAGAAGAATGAACACCCCACAATGCACTCAGACAGTAACTGCCAAGTCTCCTTATTCCTGCCATGTCCTTATGAATGCAGCTTTCTTTGAAAACACCCCAGTCAATACAGCAGCTGCCATCTCAGCATCCCTTCAATCACACTACTCCATGGCAGGTGAGTGGCTTTGTCACCCAGATCCCTGCCTGCAGCTACCACTGGGCAAAGCACACTGTTAGAGACACCAGCAGAGCTGAACAGCATCTTGGGCCCTTCCTTCTCCTGCACGAGGGACTGCAGGAAGACGAGTGTGGGCAAACCTCCAGTGTCCAAGAGGGACATTTGAACAGCAGGGCTAACAAGCACTTCTAGCTACAGCACCAGCCTCGAGGCACTGGGGGTTTTTATGCTGCAGATTCCTTTCCTCACTACATAACTCAATGCTCTTCCTACGTCATCAAAGTCTGCAGAGATTTCACTTGAAACAGGCTCAGCTGCCTCCAGAGCAATGCCAAGCTTGGGGCCATACACGGCCCCGTTTGTCCTCAAAGCCCACTCTTAATGCACTGCCAGCCTTCTCTCCAAGGGCTTAAAGCTAGGGCTTCTGCACACCTTCCCTTCTGCAAAACTCACACCTGCAACACTGGTGAACTGACTACAAAGCAGCCTAAAATCATCAGGAGAGAAGAAGCTGCATAATAAATAAGCAAACCACCCCCCACCCCCAAAACAAAAAAGATCCTAAAGACTAACTCCTTCCAGTTATTATTTAGATGTTTGCTCTGAGATTGATACAAGAGTGTCTGTGGAGAGGTGGGATGTGACAGCAGATATATTGGATAGGACACCTTGGAGATCATCTTTTTTGTAATAAAAGCTGCCGTCAGTTATTGCAATGCAAGTAACAGCACACCAAGTATACTCATACATGCAAGTAGTCAGGACAACTTAAGGCATAAGTCCAGAGGCTGTCTCCTGAAGTCCCAGGATCTTGTTAGGTCTTTGTGCTACAGAACAATGTAAACTTGAATTTAATATGTTCAACTTCAGAGACATCTTTAGAAAGCGGTGTGATGCATGAGAAAACATCTCCTTATTAAAAAGCCTGTGCTTTTCAGTAATTAATTTTTTTTCCTAGACATTCATTAAAAGACAACAGTATCCTCACAGACAAGATTATAAACAAGCGGAGTGCGGTAATCATCACATACAAAAACCCAGACCCACAAAGCCATCTCTCTGGAGAAGAGAAGCAACCAAACCAAACAAAAATCCCAGGTTAATTTCTTTTCCCTCTCCCTGTCTTGTCTTGCTAAGGAAGCCCAGAAGTCTCTATTATGATACCAGAGAAACCATGTACAGATATATAAGGGTCCGCCAAGCTTAGCCTCAAAGCTAATTTAAATCAGCATGGACGAGAGGTAGGAATACAGAGCATTACTGAACTACTGATGCCATTGTATTCTAAGGGGTTTTTTATTCAGCCTCAGACAATTTGAGATTGCGCCTTCCCTGCTTCATTGAAAAGCACCCTTAACAATGCAGATAACGACCTACAATACCTATACCAGGTTATGGAAATAAAATCTTATAGAAGGAGAAAGATCCAGAAAGAGTGAAAGCAAACTGACAGCTTATATAATGCTTGAACACCTCTACTGAACCACTCTATGACTTTATTCTGGGGCAGCTCTTCACCACAAAGAGTCCCCAGCAAAGCCGAAAATAAATAAAATAGATAAGTCAGGATAAATAAATACATTCATGTTTGTAATTTCATATTCTGTAAACTCTAATTGAGCATCCTGTATGCACTGTTATCACTTTGAATGGGTGTTCAGTGAAGTAAGACTGAATTTGCTGCTTTTTTAACTGCTATTTGAAAAAGTTCTAACGGAGTTCTTATTGGTTTGCACAATAAAAGCATACTGAAATGCCGAATGCTTTAAAATGGTCTCACTGGAGAAAGTATGAAATAAGTAATTTGCCAGAAATCGTACTTTCTACTCTGTTGTATTATACATACACTAAAATTACTAAACTGAAACAGTCTGGATACAGTTTGACATGTACAACTTTTGCATTCTGTACCTCTATCAAACTTGTTTATTTTGCTGTATACACGTATTTACAAGAATCAGGAGAGGGGAATTTTACCCTTGGGGAGAGAGACTCTTCTGAATTATGAATTGCTTTATGACATTAAATCCTAACAAGACGCATCTCAGAAGACCATTTATGCTGGAGCCTGCTAGAGCTCAGTGTTAAGATGCACTATATGCAAGCTCTGTATCAGATTAGAAAGCAATTACATCACCCAGTGAGTGTCTGGTATTTGACATTTTGCTTTCTCTGGGTTACCTGTGCCACATTTCACAGGCCATTACAGAAATTCACATCATCAAAGAGAATTTAAAATTTCCTACTTTTTAGGCTATGGAAGTTATCTTACATATACAACAACAAGCCCTTATTTACAAAGGAACAGTTAATTAAAATTAACTCAGATGTTTTCAGTTCTTATTTCAGGCAGACTTGTTTACTCTCAGATAGCTTAGGCTTGTTCCTCAACACCACAAAGCTCGGAGGATGGCAGAGGAATACAGCTGTACCAAATGTTGGAATTTACATCCATGACACGTGACTGTCAGTGTGTCACAAAACCCAGGCTGATTTCTGATGAAAGAACCCACAAAGCTTAAGTCTCATAAGACAAATCATTTAGAGAGTTCACTGCTTTGATTTAGGTTAAATGGATTTATGAGTTTAGAAACAGGACTAAGTTACTGTAATTTGAGCAGCTGAGCTGCATAGCTTGAACACCTCTACTGAACCACTCTACATGTGCACTTTGGCCTACAGCGAAAGTCAGGTCAAGCAGTTTTTGCTTTATGAAAGTCAAATGATAGGAGGTTTTAATGGAGAAAATTCAAAGAAAGGGGATTTATGGAGTCAATTCACTTTACCTCACCACTGGGACAACAACACTCCCAGCAGAAGCTGCAGATACATAATCAACAGAACATCCTTATCCAGTGATCTGCTGCAAGGCTCATCCCACGGGAGCACCAGACTGGTGTTCACACCATAACACCCACCAGGTGCCCACATTCCAGAGAGCACTGACCAGCAAGAATTCTCCACGTGTGAAAACTCACTCATGTGTGTCCCACCACATGCCTGGCCACGTACCTAACACAACAGCCAGTCTTAATGAACCTCTCATGATGACACAAAGGGGGACACAGCAGCACCTGCTAAGTGACTGCAGTAGGCTGTCCACTGCCACAGAAATAGACAGCTCTCCTACTACAGCTGAAGTCTGAGATACAGGGTTGCAGATCAGCGACACATTACACAACCCATTTGTTCATGCCTGAACACACTGTTAAAAGGCTCAGTCACATCATCAGATGGTGGCCAGACATTGGTGACCCAATTCATCCTAACTCAACAAAGTTGTTGCCCAGAGTCAAAAGCAAACAAGGATTATCTGGAGTTCTCTGTGTGCCCCACACACCTCAATTTATGCTTAAAGGAGAATGGCACAATACTGGATTGGCTGAGGCTTAATTTAAGACAACATTAAGATGTAAGTTACAAGCTTGAGTTGGAGGAAAATGGGGAAGCAGGCATCTTCCTGAACAGAGAGACAACATTAGATGCCATAACTAAACACCACACTCTTGAATCTTGTTACCTATTTTTTAAGTCACAGGTCACAACCCCCGCAAGGCCACCTTCTCCAGCTCACTACACTGATTCACAGTACCTAGAGGAGCTGACCCATGATATCAATGAATGCCTTGTGCCCCCTGAGCTTTAAAACCATTACCTCTGGCTTGACAGGAGTGAAATTTACCCACCTTCTTCCCCCCATCAGGAATCTTGGATGAATGGCAACTGCTGCTAAAATCCAGTGTTAATTAGAGAGAAGAAGTACTTCAAGATTTTGAGGTATCCATCAATCTCTAGCAAAGAGATTATTCCTGGTGAAGACATTATAGTCCGGAAATGCTGCAAGCCAGAGATGCCTGCTCAAGGCTGGAGCCAAGTGTTCAGGAGCCCCCCAGGACACAGGCAGGCACCCTCTCCATGGGAAACAGAAGCGCCAAGGAGACACAAGTAACTGTGAACTGAATGGCCACTCCCAAGGCTCATCAGGATGCTCCTCACCCGTTTGCTTAGCATGAATGCAACAACCAAGCCTGCTAGTGCTTCAAAGTAGATCAAGTTTGAGAAATGCCATCAAACACGTGGGAACTGCAAGCAGACCTGCAGATATATCCCTGTAGCTCACAACTGTTATGGCAGAAACTCAGGTTCATTTACTGGCTCACTAAGAGCTACTGGTGGATCAAGTATAACCCCCCAGTAAAAAGCTTTTTTCAGGAGAGAGTTGTACAATACCAAAACTTTCTACTTTTCACATACGGTCTTCTCCAAATACTCAAGCAACAAAATCCTTGAACTAAGCATTTCACAGCTTAAAAAGAATATCTGACACAGAAACCAACCTCCAATTGGAAAAGGTTCTCAAAGAAGCCAGAGATCTGAGAACTATCCCGACTCAGCACAGTATATTTTATGATACTGGGTATAGCTCAGAATTACACAAACCAGAAAATACAGTTGCCCCCAAACTCTTAGGGGCTTATCCACACAGACTGCCTGAAGATAAAACAGAGAGTATAGAAGTGAGGAAAGTGAAATGCTCTTCACCCCCTTCCCCCTCAATGGATCCCATATAATGGATCCCTGGTAACTCCTGAGATACTTTAAATCTAAGAGGGTGAGGAGAAAAAAAAGAAAAAAAGACAAAAAAGGAAAGTAACACAGGCATAGCAACATATCTGAACTCCCACTGACTTGCTCATGGATCTACTAGAATTAGGACAGGTTGTTGCTACCTGCTTTACACTACATCAAGACACAGAGTGAGAAAGGACTAAGAAGAAAGTAGGTTTATCCTGAGTTTCAAAAGAAATCTTCATCCTCTCTCTACAGCTTCTTCCTTAGGGGAGAACATGATCAGTAGTAAAAAAGCTGCTCAGATACCTAATTGATAATGAATTTCTAAAGAAAAACCTTGAGTTTCATAGGTTAATTCTCTCATGAAACAGAATTGTTCTTTCAGACAAAGCTTGGCATAAGGCATACTAATTCCTAATATTATCCATTTAAGCAGAAATTACTTTCACTTGCAGGTTGATATAGCTTGGACATGCTTACAAACACAGCTGTGAAAAAGAAGCTGAAAAAACACTCATATTTCCCTATGTGCATTCCTGGACTCTTTCAGACGGTTCTGAACTCTGGGACCAGCCTCTTTGCCCTGCCAAACTTCCTCAAGCCAGCCTATGGAGCTGCTCCCAGAGATGCAGGACTCCTGTCCCACCTGTACATTGCCCAGGTCTGCCTGTACATTGGGCATAACAGAGCCACAGAATCGAGCCATTCCCTTAGGCGTTGGATGTAATGATCCTTGTGGGTCCCTTCCAGCTCAGAACACTCTGGCCAAACCGTGACGGAACCATGAAGATACAAAGAGAAAGACACTTGAAAGCGCTCAGATTTTACTTCTATAAGCTCAGCACCTGGAGGGGAAATTCTCAAGCCTCCTATTTAATATGCAAGATGAAAAATATACATAGTGAAAAACTTCATATACATGTTATCTTTTATATATATACACAAACATAACCTGAACAAACAAGAGACCACAAAATAAGGAAATCTAAGCTTTCTGTGAAATCTTTTACACTGCTACTTTATACGTCACAAGACACATTTTCTTGTTAAATTTTCCAGTCTTCTTATTTGCAACAGCAACCTACACATTATTAAAATATGTATATAAATAAATCAATACAATGATGTCTCAAATTCTGCAAACAGTAGTAATGAGAAGCATTTTAACTCCAGCATGGATGCACATATATCCTTTTATTATTCTGAACCATTTCAAAATATCACCTGGATTTATTTCACTACATACATTAAGTGGATTGTTCCAAATTAAAAATTCTGCATCGCCAACCTGCCATTTACTAGCAAATATGGAGAAACTGTATGTACACAAATTGCATTAGGAGTAAGTATCCTTTCCCTCAACAGGCACTCCTAGCAGTGATGCAAACCTGACATTTCCTGACTCAGCAGACAGGCTCCCTGTCAGCTCTCTGTTTAACACAGAAAGAGTCCTGTTAGCTCCCAGTCCTATCCGCGGGCCGAGCCAGCAGAGCAAGTGGATAAACAGATCGCAGCCTCAGCTCTGCGTCACCAAAGCTGCCCACCAGGTTTTGTCTGCAAGACCGGTTTCTGTGCATGTGACCCATTTCCCTTTCTCCCACACTCTGCCCAACAGGATAGCAGAGCTGCCAGACAAGGCAGAATCAGGCCCAAAGTTAACTTTATCAAGCACAGTAAAACAGTAGGAAGAGCCCAATTAACTCTGCTCCCCCAGCTGAATTGTGCAGGACAAACAATGCGCATTCCTGTCATTCTTCTAGTTTTTGCATTCAGCAGATTTGTCACAGAAACCCTACAACCAGCCTGGAGCCAAACCTGTCTATTTTTTTTTAACTTGGTTTTTGCCAGGAATTTCTGAACATTCTCTTCCACCTCCCACCAATGTGCTTCTGCAGTTACTCCACACACTAGCCACCTTCAAGCCACATTTCCAGTTCTGCAGAAGCATTTTGGTGCAATGGACAGACAGGTGACCAAAACCACTGCAGCATTCCCATGTCTGGAGTTATAACCACAGCATTTAATAGCCTAAAGTAACTGTGTTCCAGGTGGTTAGTGCTTGGGAGCACAATATATCTTTCGAGGTCTGCTATGTTCAGCTCAATGGGATCCTTATCTTGATCTGATTTTCTTTTAATGCCAAAAATAAATTGGAAATGAATATGCTCTCATAACAGAAAGAAATAAAATGATAAAATCTTCTCCATTGTTTTGTTTTTAAATAATCTGACAGATTTTAGTATTAAAAAATTAAAGCTCTTTTACAAGAGACTGGAAAACATTACAGTGAGGAGAAAAATGATGACTACTAATTCTTCTTAATCCTACAGAACACTACTAGATACTGAATGATGATGCATGAGGGAAAGAAGGAAAGAAACATAAAAATAAAGTTAAAATCTCTCTGAATAAAATATTGAAGCAAAAAGCAAACAACATCCAGAACACCAAATCAGAAGACCTCCACCCCAAAAACCACAGCATAGCAAAATACTCAACACTAAAATAGTTTTTCTAAACTGCACCTGTCAGCTTCTAAAATCAACTGGAGTGGCTACATCTATTTTCACACGTTGTGATTAACCAAACTGTAAAAGGTAATCTAAATAATGAGCACCAGATATGAAAAAGTATCTGTGCACACACCCCTTCAATTTACCATTAAGAAATTATTTTACCCCCAAACATACTGCACCAGTATTGGTAAACAGTTTTGCAGTCTCTTCTTTACTGGTGCACAAAAATAAATAAAATCTCAGAATGGTTCTTCTAACAAATTATTTTCAACTTTTATAGGATTGACTCCCAACAGTAGTCCTAGATTAGAAAAAAAAAGTGAAAAACTTACACCTGAGGCAGCTGGAGAATCTGGAAAAGCACAGAAATATGTACAAATAAAAAGCAGAAAAAATATTTTTTCTAATTAGTGCAGACAAGACTTGTTTGTCAGAAGGTCTACATTTACTCACACTGTTGTGTGAATTTTAGAAGACTTTATGCATATCCTCTCTAATGCTTTCCATTAAAGCCATCCACACAGAGAGCAGCAGGATTAACCCAAACACAGAAAGGTTACAATCAAGGTGAATGACAAGAAAAGAAAACAATCCTTCTCCAAACGTATCTGGTGCTTTTGTATCCATATACATTTTCAGTGTATCAGCTCTGGAAGAGTCAATGGTCTTACTGAAAAACATCACCTGAGTGAGATTTCTCTTTCAAACTAATCGGAAGGAACACGGGGACTCTCACAGAGAGGCTGTCACCTTCACAACCCCTTCTCCAGTCCAACTTTGTTTCAAAATGGGAAGCACTGCATTTAAATTCAAGAAATTAAAGATGTACTAGGTATGACTGCAAGTCCACAAAGATGTATTTAAAGCTAGACTTACAAGAGCTGGTTTCAGGTAAAAAAAACCCTAGTTGGTTTTGTTATTTCATCTCAGGAATACAGCATTAAAACTATGCTATGGTACCAAGTTTTACAAACAGATAACATAAACTTGCCGTAAATGTGTAAATTTGTGATGCTTTGGGGTATTTGATAATTTTGATCAGAGTCAGTACATTTACATTCCTATCCTTCCTCTTCAGGTTCATGGAAATTATGCAGAAGCGGTAAAAGCTCAACTTTCAGGGCAGTGCTCACAAAAATTTTGGCGCAACAAGAAGGAAGTGTGCTGGAATGGGAGCATCATCTTACTGTGGATCAGACAGCAGTTTGCTGGCAAGAAGACAGGTAGCCCATATGCCTACATAGGGCCTCATGGCTTTCCCAAAAGCGTTTCCCATTTAGATTTATGAAAACAGATCTGTCTGGATGCTGGTGAGTGACAATGCTCACTCTTTTGCAAAGACAGCTGTATGAGGAAAATCTTCCTAACACAGAAATCTTAAAAGAAGCATGCCTATCAACAGGCATCACTTTACAGTCTCTCCCAGATTCTGAATCTTAGTTAGGGAAGTTAGCTGTGTTTGGTGCTGCAGGTCACATTGACTTTTCCTGTAAAAACTGAGAGGCCATGGAAGACTGAACACAGCACTGGAAGTGTTTAAAGGGTTCTACTCCGTTATCTACCTAGTTGGTAACCCAGGACACATCCTATTCCAGCTTTCTGAAAAACAGGAAACAACACCTATTAGCTGCCCTGTGAAGAGTCATAGTAATGCAGTACAATAAGGAGCATTAAGCACCAGTTAGGGATTATTATTCCCCAGTGCCAAGTCATATATTTGTTTCTGTACTATAGAGCAGAAATCAGCTTTAAATTCACTGCAGAAGTAGCTGTTTATGATGTAAAAAATGCATTGCTTAGGTACTCGAAATGAGTTGCACTGTAACAACAAGCGGCCAGTTACAAACCACTTGAAAACAAATCAAACTTATAAAGGGTGAAAAACATCCCCATTTTTTTTTAGGAAGTGTTGATGTCTTAGGTGCCTACTTGCTTTGTGTAATCACTCAGAGGTGCAAGTACTTATGCTAATATGTGGTAACTGAAAGCGTCTGTAAAGGTATGTAAGTACTTTCTCCCCACCTCATAAAAGGCATTTACAGATACCACAGAGCTGTTTTTTAAACATTACTAACTGGAATGCTGACAGAAAACTGAAGCCACCTGAAACGGCTGAAGCACAGCATTGTTTCCCCCTCCATCAATATCACACACAGACCAACCCAACCACTATCATCCATCAGCCCTGCATCTACTCCTCAGTGTGAGTTCCAACACCATGAGCATCCCCAGCGTTACTAAAGAAAACAGGATAATCATGACTGCCTTGGGAGATTGATGCAGCAGCTGGTCATGACCCTGACAATGATTTCAGTAATTACTGCTTTTTTATTAAGACCTTCAGAAAAGTTGCTTTTACTCTGAAATAGTCAAGCTACTTAAGAATGGATGTTGTTTCCTAAAATTTGTCCTTGAGTATACAATTTGTATACTCAATTTATTTGTATAGTAAAGTATAAAATGTATATTTGTATAGTAAAGTATAAAGTGTAAAGTATAAAATTTGACCTGTGAGTATACAAAAAGGACTGGAGTACCCATGATGGGTACTTCTTCATGGGGTGGCAAATATGCCAGTGGAGCCCCAGAAGATGCCCATCTTTCCGGAGCAGTACATGGACAGTAGTCAGATCACCGGGATGGGCAGTCAATAGCCTGGGGGAAGGAAAGTGAATGCCACCCTTCACAGCAGTGCAATTACACCCTGCCTCCCTGCTTCCTGTTGTCACCAACTCAGGAACGTTAATATTTGGGCTCCATTTCAAATACACAAGTCAGCCCTGAGGTCAACAGAAGGGAGCTTTGGTGGAGAAGTTATGCCTACATGTAAATATTCTCAAGACCAAGACTTAAGAGCTGTGGCCTTAGAGCTCCCACTTGCTGCAGCACTTCTGCAGACCTTGTGAAACTTTGGTGAGATGGGCTGCACACAGAAGTCCCTTGTCATACAGGCTGACTTCTTCTCAGAATGTGACTTTCAGCAAAAGGTGCAAGCCAAAAATAATAAGTATTATAAAAAGGATAACGTCCATGGGATGAACAACAGATTAATTTCGTCTTGATAAAAAAATAACCTGGAAAGCAAACTTTTTTTTTCCTGACACAGCCTCTGATTAAGGGCAGAAAGTAACAGAAAACTGGCTATAAAAATCCTGATTTCACAGAGGCTTCTCCAGAGGAGTCAGAGGGGAGCACAGCACACTCTTAAATATCACATCTTGGTGTGCAGCCAGAAGATAGATATGTAGAAGCCAAAACATAGCATGCTAGGAGTTGCCTTAAGGCAACTCTAACGGGGCAAGTTTCAAAGTGGTTCCAAAAATCCATCAGGAGTAACTACCTTTGCTCTATGGGGCCAATCACAGGTAGCAAAGCACACAGCTGGGCAAGTTGTTATCACCACAGTTCAAATAGAAATTGATTAACTTTTCTTTAGAGGTACCCACTGAAGAATACAAGCCTGCACGTTAAGACCAGGTAGGGCTGTGAAGGTGCTGTGGTGAATTTTGTAGTGAAGAACGGTATTTGTGTCCTAAAATGTGGTGATAATACACAAATCCTTTTCCTAAAACACACTTTGAAATTACAGTGTGTTCCAAGCACATTGCACAGCAATGTGCTTGGATCATCTCATAATTAACTGTAATTAATATACAATCATTTCCAGACTTAAATGTAGTTAACCATTACCTTGTATTTGTAGACTGTATTTGCTGAACAGCATGATATTTTCCTTCATTCCTCAATGCTGTGTAATCATGGGGTTACAGACCTTATCAGAATGCTCAACTAAAACAGTGTTTGCGGGGGTGGGAAGAAAAGCCACAAATATCTTGTTATTATTTAAACTTTTTAAAATAAAAATGACAATTTTTAATAGAATTTCATCAGGAAATGAATTAATTGAATGTGGGTCTGCTCATTTACTCCAAACCCCAGTTTCAGTCCTTGTGCCTACACCTGCATAGGAAAAAGTGGCATCCAGACAACTCTTCAAGTTTCCACCTGCATTTCCTTACTATGCCCGATCTGTGGATGTACATGTTTATTAGACAAAGTAAGAGCATACTGTGAGTCTCCAACTCAGCATAAATGCAATTTAGTTGGTTCTTACATAATAACAAATGTATTGTTACCATATTTTAAAGCATTTGCACTAATATTCAGTTGAGAAAAAATAATAATACAAGAACAATACAATGAAAAGAACATTATTAAGTATTTTTTACCCATTCTAGCAGCAAGATAGTCAACAGCAGAACATCAAGGATGATTGGAAAAACGTATACACAAAATTATGCATATTGTTGCCTTTTGGGGGGATTTGTTGAGGGGAGGGGTTGGTTTTGTGGTGCTAGTTTTTTTTCAAGCTTAGGTTAGGTTTTTTTAAAAAAATTTGTAATGAACAGCACCTAACAGGTTTCTGCAATCACATATATGGATGTTGCTCTGTAGTCTACCACAAACTGAAGTGCTACAGATCTCTACCAAATTAAAGCAAGTGCTTGATGCAGAAATATACCACAAGATAAACAGCTATAACCCATCACTCACCTGGATGTAATGGCTATTATAAACAAACAAATATCTAGTACTTTATTAGAAGTCTGGTTTGCTGCTTCTTTACAACTGAGGGAAAACCAGAAGCACTTCAGAAATCCATATAAAGTTCCAACTAGTTACCATCAGCATCCCACTTTCACACAGATCTGCCCATCTCAGGCCGTAAAAGCTCTGCCACAGATAGTCCATCTCTTTGGAGACTTGATCTACAACATTCAGCTGCTCTAAAAGGGCTTGGCCAGTGTGAGGTGTTATTTGTACGTCTCTAGTACCACCTCATGTAGAGTTTCTTCCACAACTCAGTGAGGGAATCAAGCCTTATTAAATAAACACAGCTTCTATATCCCCTCCTTAATTCACATGCAAAAAATTATGTGTCATCTTATCCAGCATGATGCACTGGCACAAGCCATTAAGAGATTGTTTAGTTGCACATTACCTGGAAATACAATGCAGGAAAGGAGACAGACTGAGATTATGACTGACTTCAGAGGATTCTCAATAAACCAGTGAAATTAGCACTGGTTTCATCCTAAAATGAGGTACTAGTACTAACAACTGCAATATAAGCATTTCAGCAGTCTTTTTCCATAGGTTTCCTGTTCTGAGAGCTAGGAAGGGTACAGAAGATGGCAGGAGTTCTGTCACCATGGCTGGGGAGGATACTCGTGCACTGTCTGGTGCCCTACGCACTTGGTACACAATGCACTGGAACAGGCTTTGACGCCAAATCCAATTCTCAGCAGTACAAAAAGCATTCTTCTAAAAGCAGCTTTGGGAGGATGAGGAAATCTAATCCTAGAGGGAATCCTGGTGCCCATGTACAATAGAAATCCCACCCACAACAAAACAATTTTCTGGATGCACATCAAAGGATATACCCTCTTCAGAGTGAACACTAAATACACCCGAATCACAACTGTGTCAATATTGGCACTAGGGAATGAAACCTGACTTCTGAAATTGATGCTGGGAAAGACTCCAGGTGACAGAAACTTTATGAGAGCACTAGTGCAATGTTCCCTGTGCTTCAGATGATGGTAATATAGTTATAGGCATAAACCTTTGCAAAATACAATGCCAGGGTATGACGATATCCTGAGGTTTCAGGAGCTCTTGTTTTAAAACACATTCAGTTTACAGTTATGTAATTCAATGCTTGAATGAAAAAGAAAAACTTTCTGCAAACCATCTTCAATGGGATTTCAAGTTCCCAGCTAAATCTTGCCTCATAATCAAATGCTTGTATTTGAGGTGAAAATAGGAGTGGGTAGGAAATACATGACGCTTTTATTCTTAACCCTAAAAGTAGTAACTTGCTTAAGTAAAATTGCCACATGACCTTGCCTCAAACAAAATTCTCTTCATTCAGAAGTTTCTCAGACTCTGAGAGAGTTTGTTTTTAGGTTTTCTTATAAACACAGTGCAGTTGTCATTATCTGTCTCTGCCTGACTGTTCTCAGTACTCCCTTCCCACAGTCCTTTTACAAGAAGACATAACACCAAAGTATGCCTATTCTGAACACTGACTATGCTAAGGGCTGGGACAAAGAAATATCAAGGGGACTGGCTATTCCATAACCAGATCAGTCAGTGAACAGGGCAGGCAGGCAGGCAAGCACACCAGTGGTCTGCAGGGAAACATCAGTGCCTTGCTCAGCCTTTCCCCTGCTGCCTGACTCAGCTCAGCCACTTCAGAGAGGAAGCTGAACATAAAATACGTCACCATCCCTTTCGCTTCCAACTGCTGCAGCAGCCCAGCTAATTCCTGAAATGCCAGATACACTCAGAACTGATAACCTGTACGTCCCAGCATGTCACTTGGGGCCCAGGAGAACGAAAAGAGGGACAAGGCGGAGGCTGGGGGAGATAGGACCCAAACACATGAACGCCTCTCCCTTTACACAGCTCTAAATAAAATTAAGCTGCTCATGTCATTTCCACTGCCAGCTTAGCTCAAGCATGGTAAATTTCCAATTCAGCTCATTCACCTCACTTTGATCCATGCTACACATGCTGCCTTCTATTCATATCTACAACCATCACTGACAGCAGCAGAAAAAGCATAGATCCAACAACAAAACACTTTTCAGAGTGAGAATCTAATGGGAACTACAGGATTATGTATTTTTTCCTTTAATTTTTTCTTTACATTTTATTAGCCTGATCTTAACATGGTGCAGCACAGTTTTATTTCTCTTGCAGCACATAAGAAAGCAATGCACTGAACACACCCAAACCAAGTAAGTTTAATAGACGGCCATTAGCTTTGCTCCCGGCCTTGCTCCTGAGTCTTCCTTCTTGACCTTTCAATTAGACCTACAGCTCTTAAGTAAACAGATAAAAACATGGACATCTCCGAAAACAAGTTAAACAGAACACTTAGTGCATCAAAATAACGACACAGCAACAAGACAGATGGAAATTACTATAAGCAAATGCCAAAAACCAGTCTCCTTTTTCAATATTTCTCCTCATCAATTCTGTCATAGTTTATTTACAAATGATTAGTCTAAATTACAGGTTATGCAGTTTCCCTTTAGAAAATTGCTGTATCACAGCTTTTAAACAATCTCAAAAACAGGGTCTTGGGGCAGAAAACAAGGTAGGGAGGAAGGGAAGGATACCTGTGCATATGTGTCAAGGTATGCATATTTGGGAAGCAAGAGACAAGGGATGTTTGCATATATTTATACAAAAAACTGTATTACATATATATCCTACATGCATAAATAGAAAGTAACTGAAAATCTCATACATGCTTTTCTATCATGTCTTTGTGATACATCCAAAGAACTAAATCCCAATATGCCACTGAGTAAACATAACCCTCAAAAGAGACATGGTTTGGGTCAAGAAAATTCTAGCCTTGATTTGCAAAGACTTAATCCAGAATTGCATTTTGGGAAGCTAATTCAGAAGGCGTTTTGGACTTATCAACAGGTCTTATGTATTTAAGAGAGAAAAGAGAAAACTTTAGCTGAAGAAAACTTCCAAACATGACACTCTCACTGTGCATTAAGTTTAAAACCAAGATTAGCAGTATGCTTACCACTAACACAGAAGCACTCAGACTTCACAACTTCAAAGAACAATATAAAACCTCCACAGATCAAGCCGTAGATCAGGCCAAGTCTTATCACTGTAAGATTCTTGGCTTACAAAAACAGTTTTGAATTAAAAAACTAATCAGCCATGGGCACATACTTTGCACCAGGAACTGGTCACATTTAATGGCAACTAGTGATTCATTATTACATCTCAGAAATAAAAACAGATGTGAGGAAATACATGGAGCAACATCAGAACCATCTCATCACCTAATTACCTTGAGAAAGGGACTACACACTTAGTACAGACATTGGCAGATGAATGTTCATGAAACTAAAGCACTGTCTGCACTCTCTCTAAATGACAGGAAGATGATTTAATCCTAAGCATCATAAGATGAGTGGACCCTCCACATACACAATGAAATTTGTAGCAAGTTTGCGGGGATTCTGTCTAGGCCTTAACTTCAGTAGAGTCTGTCTACATTTTCCCCAGCCTAACAGGATTTGTCTTGCCCATCTACAAGATGCAAAAAAGAGGCAAAAATAAGCATTATGTTGCTGCTGGTTTGGGTGGAGCGCTCAGTGAGTTTTCTTTTCATGAAAGCTTGCCAAGTAAGAGCCAGAGCCCCTCACAAACCCAGGTTTCACTTGCAGTCTAGTCAACAAGTAGTACAACTTGTAAAATTAGCTTTTTCACATGTTCACTGCCTCAGTGAATCCAGCCTGACCTTATGGAGGTTAGGACCCTTGTTTTGAAAATGCGGAATTATTAACAAACATCCCAAATAAGTGATCCAAGTGATCTGTAGTTTTATTACCATGAGCTACTTTAACTCAAACTAAAAACCACGTTAACACTTTCATCAGCTGGGAGATACATAACCCATTTATTTTAGTGCAAGTCTCTCAGAATGGACCCAGAACAGCCCCTCCTTCCTGCACCAGCTCTTCAGACTTTTTTTCAGCAATGAGTTTATCCACCAGCAGGCTGAAGGAGTCATCTAGTGGCCACAAACAACTCCTGCAGCCTCACCAGCTTCTGTCGTGCAGCTGCCAGGGCAAAACAAGGTATTTTACCCCTTAAAGCACACAAGCACTGACAAGAGTCCACTGCAGTATCTGAACAGCGACACGGTCCTTGCAGCCTTGCTCATGATGTTCCCTGTTGATGCTTCTTAGCATGCCCTAGATACCAGCTTCCCAACTCCAACCCATGTCAAGGACAAAATCAAGTTCTCTCCTTAAACATACTTGGGAGGAGACATGGCTGTGTTATTTCTAACCCTCGTGCAGCTGCCTGCTCCTCTTCGGGAGTGGGCAAACCTTTTCTGAGTAACATTGCTACCGCTGGGAAGCACCAGTTGAGGTGACATGGGTTAAACTGCTAAGCAGCAGCAGGGCAAGCCAAGGGATCTTCCTTGGCCCACATCCCTCCTCTGCCACAAACCCGCTGTGTAGGCTTGGACAAAGCACATGAGTACATAGGTAAGGTCTCTCAGCCATCGGAGAACTATCTACCTAACAACACGCAATACAAAGAACCATAATAGATGAAACAGGTCTCTGAAGTATGAGTTAAAACAATGCTTTGATAAACAGTATTAACATCTATAAGAATCTTACTAAGCTCCATAAATATTTGTAATGTGCTATCAGTTCTCCGTACAAACCCTGCAGCTGAGTACACTCCAGAAATTTAAGTGTGTAATTTCATATGAAAACATCAAATATTCATTCTTCAAATGAATGGCCATTTCAACTATGTAAGAAAGTGAAAAACCGGTACTGGTTTTTCCTATCAACACCTTAGTTTTAAAACAAACTCAGATTCTTTTTTTTTACTCTGTGTTAATCTGTGTTACCTGTTGAGTGACTGAATTGCAGACACCTAAACACACCTTAGGCAAGATTGTCTTAAGCTTTTTTTTTTGGTTCCTGGAAATCACTTTGCTGCCACACTAATGCCAGACTCTGGATGAACATGTTGCTACTCTTCTTTCACAGACTAGTGATTGCTACTTGCATATTTTCTCTTTGAATGTTTGCACTGTTGATCAGAGATGAGTCTAATACAGTGAGCATCAGGTGTTTACCACCACACACACAGAACTTCCACACCATTTTATAATATGTCCCCTTACACCCTGCCATGCAATTTAATACCCTGTAACTTAATCCCAGCAGCTGCATCTTCCCCTACTCACCCCCAAAATAAGGAGCCATAGGTTCTCCAAACCTTTCAAGGAAGCCAAAAGACTTCCTTAAATTCATACTTAACCTCCCTGCGATTCAGATTTCCCTTAATCACCTCAGTCACAAAGGCGTCACCTAGCTTTTTCCATCAATCCTATGCATCATTCAGGTAAAGCAAGTGAAAAATACTATAAAATGCAAATTATCATTCTGGTATGGTTAAGGAGCTCCAACCTATTTTTCAAGCAGCAGTTGAAGGCGGAAAACAGTGGTACTACAACTATACAAAGACGTGAAAGAAAAGAAAAATGATTCTTGCAAGCCCTAATGTCAGAATTAAACAGAGAAGATTCCTTCAAAACAGTGAGGGCATGAGAAGCAGTTAAGTGATGTTTATAGCTCTGATCCCAGCAGGCAACACCTCCACCTTGTTTCACATGTCTAACAAATTAAGTGTTGGTCAGATTCGCCCTTTGTGGAGGACCTGCAGAAAGACTGACTCTAAATCACATTTATTTCTCCAAGATGGGGGACACCTTATCCTTTTAGGTCAGTACATCACCAAGAGCTATTTCTTGCCCAGTGGTCCAGTCACAGAGGTATCTGGAAGTGAGACTACCCAGATCTATTTCTCTAGTTCTTAAATAGGCCTAATTTGTATTGTCAATAAAAATAATATCAGTATTTTGCAGCCTTAACTAACCAGAATCATATGAAAGATAAGGCCACTCTTAAGTCTTTATTTAACATTGACTTTATTTGGCTTTTTTTTAGACACAAATTTAACTCACTCTAACTTTATTTCTTTAGCTATATATTTTAAAAATAATACACTCTTTGGAAATAACAGTGAAATAGTGGGTTCACTACTGGCCTAAAACAGCATGCCAAAAAATGTCACTGACGAAATGAGTAGTAGACAGTACCAGAGGTCTGCTCAGGTCTACTGTGTTAGGCCAAATCTCATTGCCTTGTCTCATGTTTCCAGTGAACTGCAAGAGGGAATGAGGATCAGGAATAGCCACCAAAGCTCATTTTGTCCTGTTACTACAGCAAAGATGCACATACCTTTTCTATTACATACATATTCATGCATACACATACACATGTGTAGGTATCTATACATCCATTTCTGCAGGTACATGCAAGATAAAAGTGAATACCACACAGTAGGCCTGCTTTGCAAAGGCAACATGCAGAAAACAAAATTAGTGGCAGACTTGAAAACACAAGAAATTGAAAAATACCACAGCCACTTTTTAAGCCTCTCCCTTTGTGCATTAAAATTAAAATGGGAATATCCTTCTGAACTTCCTACTACTTCTTAATATGCAGATCAGCCAAAGCATGGTACTTGGTACAAAATATGTACTTTGTTAGTGCTGTAAATACGTAGGTTGGCATACTTTCTTTCAATAAACGGTTTATGATACTTACCAGGCTTCTATCACTCCAAAAGACAGCCATAATATGCTTTTTCTAGAGGTCTTACCACAGACTACCTGGGAACTTTGGTTACCTGGGTAGCTGCCTGTCCCCTTGCTCCCCACCAGGTTTGACAAAGGGAGCATATTATGCTCCTTAATCACCTTCAAGAGATGGCACAATGTTCAAGAATTAATTATGTCTAGGTACAAATCAAGGAGGTTGACCATCTTAAAACCAACACATTAGTGACTGAAGCCTAAGCATCTCTACAGCCTCTATTTGCACCTTAATTACTCAGCAGAAATGTGCTAAAGTGTTATCAGTCAAATGAAGACCTCTTTCTCTAAAGACCTGCAGGACAAGCTGAAATACCTCTTAGAACTGCCAAGAGCAAAGGATTTATCTGCTTTTATGTGCATTTGTCAACTGATACTGCAGAAAATTTAGTCACAAGCAACAGTGTAAATTGATGATAATATTTAGAGTATTCACTTCTTATGAAAGCTCACCCAGAAAGCATGTATTTTTCCTCTGCCTAACCACCACTTTGACACATCAATTTGGATTCCTTGTCTCACTAGAGGTCCACCAGAAAGCATATGCCAGCCCCTGCAGCAAACATTTCCAGGTGCAGATTCAGGATTCACAGAGCAGGGACTCAAGTCAGACAGCCAGTGGATGCCCAGCATCTAATTCAGAAAACCTCTACCAGAGTCTTACTCCTGTGACCATTTTGAATAAACCACGAGCTCTGCTGCAGACAGGAAGGCCTTATTCGTGTTGTTAGAATATATACCATTGGTTTTTTTTTTCAAATAGGGCCTGGCTAGATACCTGTCTTATTGGAGCCTTGAAGGGAGAAGGAAATACCTGAAATCCACTCACTCTTTACTGCTCCTGACTAGCAAGAACTTTCTTCTTGAGTGAGTTCCACCAAAATTCTGCTTACTGAGATTTTGTCAATGCACAATAGGCCCATGTGGAATTTGCCTGCATCTTTACCCAAAACACTTCCAGGTGTTTACACACCTGATTGCTACTTCCAAGCTACTCCATACATTAGCAAGCTTTGACAGGCAGCATCAGCTACAAAAAGAAAGTAATTTAATAAAGTATGGAACAGTTACAGACATTACTACAACTTTAAATTTACAACACCCTTATACATTCTCGTAGCTAGCTGGGAACAGGAAAACTCAAATTATTTTCATTTCTACAGATAGTTTAATTTTTTAATTCTCTTGGGAAAAATATTTTGCTTGAACATCTGCATAAAGATATCCCTTTAATTTGAAAGTATTTTAACCTCCTGATAACATAAAAAGCATTTTACTGCACAGTAGTGAACTAACAGATAAAAAGGGGTGGATACATTTTGAGTAGCTTTCACTTGCAGCAGAGCCTGCCCATCTTCAGCTGAAGTGCACAGGTTTTTCTGGCAGCACCTTTTGTGGCTGCTTTTGAAAAAAGAAGTAATCTCTGAAGTGTTACAAAAGCCATGCCCTTCCATACTCAAGTTTCACATCTAAAGAAGTTCAGATGCTGCCAGGGTTTCAACTCTGGTTAGCTGGCCATCAGGGAAGACTGTCCCAAAGCAGCACACGACCCCAGCTCCCTGCAGAGTCCCTCCACTGCTATGACCGTGCTTCCCAGCGAGGCTCTCCCAGCATCATCCCACACAGAAGTCCAAGGAGAACGCTCCAAGCTGCTGCTGTTACACCACGTCCATGAGGAGGGTGGACACAGCACTGCTAGAAGGTGCTGCAACAGGGGCAGCAACCCTGTGTCCTCACCAGCAGAAGCTATGTACTTACAGAGCCATGGTCATGGCCCAGTTGCATCAATTCTCAAGGAGTTAAGGTCCCTTGCATTGTACCATAACTTGGCTATCACAGAAAACATTATTTTTGTGGTTTACTCTCAATAAATACCTTCTCCGTTCACAGCAAAAAGAGAGAATCTTGTTTTTCCATCTGAAAGAAAGATACAATCAAACCAAGTTGCCTATTTTATAATTTTATCGTGTATGTGTTTCTAAACCCTTGTTTCAGTCCTTTTGGCTTTAAAAAACCTGTGCAGGCTTGACAGGGATATTAAAGTAAGGGTTTTTTCCACATCATGAAACTATTACTCCTCTTGTTATTCTCCCACAAATATAATTTTTGCTTTGTATAAAGTTTTCATTAAACAGTGTAATTTTGCAGCGTAAGGTACCCTAAAATATTTCTCAAAAATCTGAACATTCAATACAACACATTTTTCTACGGTTTTCAGTTTACTTTCACAGGGCAAGGGAAGGAGCAGAGATGGCATTTTCAGCTCTGAACTCTACCATCTCAGCAACTTCCAAGCAAAGTAAACATTGATCCTTTTATCCCTTGTCGAAATCTACTAGCATGGATTTCTTCTGTACTTGCATGAAGTCTCACAGAAATTAACAAGGCCCCAAACAAAAGGCAGGGTCTACTTTCCCTTGGGATGTAACATTCAACTTCCCTAGCCAAAACACAGCACCAGTGAATATGAAAGCATGCTGAATACCTTTTGTTGGTTTTGCCAGCACCTGACACGACAAAAGCTTGAAAACTACTAACAAAAACTTCCTGAACTCCACAAATAACACTTGAGCAACTAAAATCACCCTGCTATTTAAAAAACAAACAAAAAAATTAGAATATTGGCCAGAGAAATGTACTCTTTTTCACAGGCCACTTGAGGAGAAGCTATCATGCTCTTTTTCAGGTAGTCTACCACTAGTACCTCAAGAGTAACTGATGAAATGAACACTTCACAACACCAACGTCAAAAAGGATCAGAGGAGAAAGATAAAAACAACATTACAATTAAAGACATGTTATCTTCAGCATCAGTAACTAGCTGATGCTATCTGCTCTGGAAACCATCCAGATGGCAAAATCATGTATAAAAGACACATGTAAGTCCCTAGTAGAAGAAATAGACAGTAGTGCACTATTTCTGGAGATACATCCTCCTCTTGTACTTTACTTAGCCTGCCCTTAAGGCTCTAGCTTGACAAGCAGCAAGCATAGGCCAGCTCTTAAACCAAAATGAGTCGTGTCCCCTGTCCTGCTTTCTACTATGCACTCCTAGACCTCTTTTTAAGGGGCAACAGAGCTGTTCAGTTCTTAAGTCTGATTCACAACACATTAGCTGATCCAGCAAGTAGTGGTCAGTTCTATCTTTAGGCAGAAAGAGTTAAGCTAATAAAACCCATTAATTTTAGCTATAATCATTCCTCCAGTCCAGCTCATTATACAACAAAAACACTAGAATGGCCCCATGAGGTAAGATGCAACTGTCTGAGGCTGTGACTATTTCTTTCAGTAATAGTGCTGCCATTGAAACATGGTGATTCACTATTACTTCTGTCAAATATGTCTTATTCCACTTCTTTGTCAGGGAGCTGTAATTCAAATAATGTCTGTATCTCCTATCTACAATGAAGACAGGGTCAACATTACATATGTTGAAGATGAAAAAAAAATACTCTGGGAGCCATTCTCTTCGTTCTTCTCTTCATGCCTACAAATACAGAGCACTTATTAGTAACCCTCGTGATCTCTCCAATGAGGAAGTATCCAGCTTTCAGACACTCTTATCCAGCTTTCATCCCCTTTTGGTGGATTCCAAAATACATTAACCAATTTCTACAAACTAAGAGAAAACTAGGTTGCCAAAGTATGACAAAGAAGCAGCAAATGCTTTGACTCTAGCTGTCAGTGAAACGGGAGAATCAGTTATAAGAACCAAATGTAGAGCCACTGGTAGGAACCCTTTATTCATACAGGTTGCATTTTTCACAGCAGCCTCCTATCAATTATAACTGAAATGCTGAAAATAGGTACAAACTGAATAAAACAGCACAAAGGTCCAACAGTTGTTGCGCTTGATGCTTCACATGGTGCTGAGGTACTCAATGCTACAGTTTCTTTACTGGCAGAATGCACGCAAAAAGGTAGTAACTTTGACAAATAAGGGTTGATACCTGGGCCCACATAGGAAATACACTTGCATCTACAGCATAAGCACATTTACCACACATTTCTTGTGAAGACACTAGCATGTAGAATTATCTTCAGATTTAACATAATGAAGCATATGGACTTGTGTTGTCTTTTTAACATACTGATAAAATGCGCACAACACATAAAATGTCTTCAGCCACCGTTTTATCCCTCAAAGTAATGACGTAACACAGGGTTAATTTCTTGAGCACAAGTCTATACCAAGAAGCAGATTTAGCAGGAGTGAATTTAGAGATTGCATAGAGGCAAAACCATGCAGTGTAGTATACGCAGCACAAGAAAACAAATACAAAACATGCAAGGCCCCACTTGACTGGAAGTTTTATTATTACTTCCTATACAATGCTCTTCCACCAATACTCAAGTGAAGGCCACAGACTGGGCTTCAAAAGTGGTTTGTTGTTTTCATTTTGGCCTTACACCTTTACCTACAAAGCTGTTCAACTACAAGCAGTAAGTGTGAACATACAACAATGCCCTTACGACTTCTACTTGCCTTGAAACTTGAAGAATCACAGAAGCATAAAATCATAGAATGGCTGGGGTTGGAAGGCACCTTGAAGATCATCTGGCTCCAACCCCTCTGCCACAGGCAGGGACACCTTCAACTAGACCATGTTCCTCAGAGCTCCATTCCATCTGTTCTTGAATACCTCCAGGGGTGGGTCAACATCTCAGGGCAACCTGTTCCAGTGCCTCACCACCCTCACAGTGAAGAATTATCTTCCTAATATCTAATCTAAACCTACCCTTCTTAAGCTTAAGGCCACGCTCCCTAGTTCTATCACTACATGCCCCTATACAAAGTCTCTGTCGAGCCTTCTTGAAAGTCCCCTTAAAGTACAAGGCTGCTGGAAAGAAGCAGAGCTAACTTCTACCAAAGGAAAAATAGCAAGTCAGTCATAACCAAAAATATTACCAGAAATCAACCCCCAATTTCTAATTTACTGTACCCCTCATTTTTCACCAAAATGCATCAAACTTTAAAATATGTGTTTCTCCAGAACGGCTTTCAGCAAAGCTACTGGAGAACTTCACTGTACAATCTAATAAATAGTTCGGTGTCTTTCATTTTACAGAACAATCAATAAATTTCACTTTTCAGAACAGAAAACAGCTACTCAAATCACGCACTCTTGTCTGGACCAAGAGCACAAGCAATTCTGGTTAGGCCTCAGATGATCCTGATCAAGATCTTTGATTTGTTACTACTGTCCCCTGTCACCTGGGGAGCAGCCCAGACCTGTGGCAGTGTCCTGTAGCTGCGGCAGCATCCAGCACCAGGCTGGCCCACCACAGCTGCATGTTTCAGGGGCTTCTCATGAAGAGTCCTCTGCAAAATCACTCAGGGCATCACAGCCAGAGCAAACAAAGTTGTCCCATTAATCAGACTGCGAACAAGCAGTAATAAAAAGACAGCAAAAGCAGAATATGACAACACAAAGTATTTGTGTAACCTACCACCAGTTACAGATTAGCAGTTTCAGAACTTTATTTGAGGGAATACTGAGAATGGTGCTCATCTGTTTAAAAAGCTGAAAATTGATTAACGAACCTGTGATATTTACAGCCTTCACTCTGTAAAGAAAAATAATTTTAAAAAATCCAATGCAGTAATGTAAGAAGACGCCTTTCCATAAAAGCTGTGCATCTGTTGCAACTAAGATTATGGCAAACACTGTTTTCTCTCAACTAACCTGGCTTCCTCTCTGAGGGATGCTTGGCAACTGTAAAAAGTATTTTTTTCTTTTTTGCTTTTCATGTCTATAATTTTATTTCCATGTTATAACATCACATAACTCCCTCAAATACATCACACTGTTCTAGATCCACAGTTATTACTAAACCACTGTGAAGTTTCTTCTCTTGCATTACTCAATCCATTCAGAAGTTCTGAAACAAAGTAAGTGGGTTTTTAAAGTTGTTTAGAGTAAACTTTACCTTTATGGCTGTATTTGTGTCATAGCTATTTGTACTTTTCAATGAGAAAAAACCAGACATTTATGAACTGTAAACGTTCATTGACTACCGATCTTTGCTACAGCAAAATACATCATTTCCTGAGTATACTCCATTACAGTATTAGTAGGAGCAAAACCATCTAATCAGAGACGGTAACAACATAATTGCTCGTTTCTTGTTATTGAGCCCGGCTGTGTTGGTTCCTCCTCCGACAGCTGCCCGGCCCCAGGCGCGGTACAAGCGGCACTCACCTCCTCTGCCTGCCCGGTCCCAGGGCTGGCACACCAGTGTCGTCGGTGCAGCACTCTGCCATCCTGCCTACAGCCCTGGCGCTCTGCAACACACCACGACCACCGCGATACCGCTTCTCCAGCCCGGCGTTCGCCTGTCACAAACAGAGCCCGCAGCCACACACAGAAATTAACTCCAGACCGATGAAAATAACTCTTTCGGGGGAGGAGTAAGAGCGCTGTTCCGAGGGAAACGAAAAGCAGGAAGCTGATCTCAGCAGCGCGGGGAGCACGGACGGGGCGGAGCAGAGGCACGGAGCGAGGAAAAGTGGAGCAAAGACTAGCTGCTTATAGCTTGGCTTTGGCAGTATGACCAACCAGCACGGCATTACTGAAATACCAGCGCCGGCGCTGACACGGACGCCAGCTCCCCCTCGCCCAGGGGCACAGGCCCGCGGCAGCCCCGCGCAGCGCACTCGGCGCGCAGGTACCGGCCCTGCGCAAGCGGCCCCCACACGCCGCCCGCCTCGCTGCCGCCGCTGCCCCTGGACCCGCAGCGGCCCTGGACGCTTCCCCGCTCGCCCCGGATGCTTTCCTGCTCGCCCCGGCCCGCGGTGAGGGCTGCTGTGGGCGCCGAGCCCGCTGTCACGCGTGAGCCGGTTTGAAAGGGCACGTCCTGCGGGACGGACTCAACGCTCCTGCCCTGCAACTGCGGGAACTCCTCTGGCGTGCTAAAGCAACAGATGACGGCATCTTCTAAAAGACTGAACTGCCGTATCTAGCGCGTAAATAACTTCTTCTGATGAAGTTTAAAAGAAAAAGGAGGGGATTCTTTAGGAAAACAGCTTCAGCAACGGAGAGGCTTTTCAAGCTAAAGCTCAAACTGACTCCAAGTAGGGCTTAACCTCGACAATAGCATCTCCCACCCTGTAAGAACTTCCTCTACCTCCACGGGGCTCGCGTTCCCACGGGAGGGCAGGCCACGGAAGCTCGCTCCCCGCAGGAGCTGGCTCCCCCAGGAAGGCCGGTTCTGCTCCTGCAGCAAGGGACACGCTGCCGTCCTGGCCTCTGCAAGAGTCGGGCTGCCTCTGCTGCCTGCCTGTCCCCCACATTCCTCAGCAGCAAGGCTGGTTTGTATCATTAGAACAGCGTTACAAAACCACATAGAAAACAGTGATATTTAACGTTCTAAATAGAAGTGATCTTGGAAAACGAAAGCCAAAAAAATACAAGGGAGGGTGGACTGACTACCATGAGAGCCATCAGCCAGTGTTTCAAAGTAATAATTAAAATTCATAACAGGAAACAGCACGGCAGTGGATCTTCGTAACACTCCCACACCCAGGATCTGATCTATACCTCTCGGCCTAATGGAGGCAATCCCCATGCATTTAGGGCTTTTCTAAATGAGGCTGTGGAGGTAAATAGGAACACTGCATGGTTTTTACGCTTGTCTTGCCCTCTTTCAGTTCTCAATGTTTTGCCACATTAGCTCTGTATGGCAAGATGCAGAGTGTTTTGGTGTACTGGAGTATACTGGTGGTTACAGAGCAGATACAGGGCCAAAACGAAACCGTAAATCAGGTTAAGTGAAGTCCTTAAACTTTCAAAAGTCCCATCTGATGTCCTCTACATTATACTGACAGCAAAAGGGAAAACAGAGGCAAGCTGGCCAACCAATTTTATTTTAACTGCTTCTGTCATGTATTTTCTCTGGTCTGCTCAGTATAGGAACCTGTAGCATGTCTAACTCACATTTGGAAGATTCTGTTGCAGATTACAAAACTCAACAACTTCTAAGAAAGCATTTAATGACTCCTTTTAAATACACTGTGGCTTCTTCACTTTTTGACACTGTTTCAAAGTATGTCCTATACTCAGTCTGCAGACAGATCCACACTGAGCTAGAAACAGAATCACACCTCTCTCCTGGCCTCTCTCCAAAGCCTGTGGCCTTCATTTCCAAGAGTGGACAGCCAGGACCCATGCCTCTGTCCCAAGGTTTCCCAGTTCACAGGTTGCCCGTGGTGAATCCTCAGGCCATAAGCTGAAGGTCACTGATGCAGACATTCATCCCCATCCACAGCCCCTCCGACGGAGCAGTCAGCTCCCACCGAGCGGATGCAAAGCCTCATTGCAGCAGGATCTTCAGGTGCCGCAGCAACATCACAATAGCCACAAGGAGACTAAAGGCAGTCTAAATCTCAGCATGCAGGCTAGGCCAGCCAGTGTATGAGCAGCAGCACACCACATCCTATCCTCCTTAATATCAATGCCATTTCTGCACTACTGTCCCTGTAGTTTGGCAGCTTTAACCCTTTTTAATTGTAAGCTGTGACACTAGTTTCACGAGTACTTAATGAATCCTTTTGGGGAAACTATTAGCACTGGAGAGATACATAGCTGCTTCCTTACTAAGGAAACATACAGCTTAAAGCCAGAACTGTATCAAAACTGCAAATGTGATTTACACGTTAAGCCAAACAGATTTAATGAGCACTTAAACCAAGAAACCACAAAACCTGCATGGAATATTTTGCTGTAGTGGTGTGTGGAGCAACAGCAGACAAGGTGAAAATACAGGTAAGTGCTCTTAATAGTAAACAACTTAAGAGAAGTAGCAAAGATACTACCAAAGCTCTTCTGATACAATTATTGTTGCATAAATACCTGGGCTTCTCTTCAAAATCAACACTTGTAACGCATTACTCAGAGTTCTGGGAGTCCACAACACCTAAAATAAATGAGCTCACAAGCTCACCACCAGTTTCAGCGTTATTCTGTATATTTCAGAGAAGCTATTTCCTACCTGCTGTATAGAAGAGATTCTACAGCAATGACAGTTGTTTTCCCCCTGATTCTCACTTTGATACTCAATTTTGAAACGGCACTTCTTAGTCCTCACTGGACAGGTATGCGTTGCTGCAGTGTACAGTGCACATTACAGCATCCTTCCTTCCCTCTACTTCTTCAAGTACACAGGTACACCTTAGAGTGTTTCACTAGATACAGAAGAGCAGTCTCTGGCACTCCTGACACAACAGACAAGGACAACTTATTTCAGCAACCTCAAAAGCAACAGAAGCCCCTTTTTTTTTTTTTTTTTTTTTCCTAGAAGAAGTACTTCTAGTAGTAAATAAATATCATTGACCATTGTTATGAGGTTAACTAACAAATCACTTAAGGCACATCTTTAACAACTAAGGCACCTCTTCAGTCTATCTTGACTTGGTAACAAAATAAAACTTTCTCACCTCTTTTTAAGTAACCTGCTATTATTTGTTTTGCAAATGACTTTAAACTATTCTGAAAGACCCTCCTCTACCAGCCCACTTCAATCTTTTACTATTAAAAGCACTTCATCCTTCAGATGACAGGTCATACAAAGAAAAAGCTGGAAAGACAGGCATTGTTTTCAGTACAAAAAGCTCCATTTCTTTAACCCAGCCTTTCTATGCAAGAAACTTCCTTGAGAAACTAGAGTAGCATCTGCTTGTACTCTCTGCTCCTTTGTCTCTCCTAAGTCTCCTTGACTGAGGTCAAGAAAAGAACAAGTACATTTTAAAATCAAAGTTTGCCATTTCAGTAGGATTTCACAGCCAGGACTGTTAAAGTCATGTTATGCCACCATTCTTCTCAAAGCAAAACAGTTTGTGCTTAACACTTCCAAACAGACTTCTGTCATTATCTTTGCTGACTAGTGTTATTACCCTGTCTAGAGGTCTCCAACTGCAGTACAGATACAGCAGTACATGAGCAGTTTTTAACACTGCACTCATTGCTTCCTACAGGTCTGTAAAAGGAACTAAGAAGATTAGTATACTGGTAGGCTTACATTCATTTTTCAAGCATCCATATCATCTACAGGACAATGTTTTAATGTCTTTAAAGTAATCCTGGAAAAGTTGAAAACCCAAGACTTTAAATTGTGTCAGCTTTTTTCTTACAGGGAGATACACTTTTTTTTAAAGCCTGAACATGGTCCAAAAGGATCATCCTTCAGCTACTAGATAAAAAACTACCTCAGAAGAAGGCATAAGGAACGAAGTAGCAAGCACTGCAAGTGTGGGTATGGACACATTTAGAAGTCCAAGCACTTTCAGTCAAGCAGTTACTGCTTTAAAACTATCTCGATATTTTGTACTGCTTAAAGTACAGTTGTTAAAATAAATTTCTATGTGACAATTTCTCGCCTCTCATTCCCTACATTAATGGCTGGTGGAGATTAGGCACCAAACTGTCTCTATATTTATTTAAAACAAGCCAAGCCAGAGGTAGTTTGATCACACATTTACTCACTCCATCAGTTTATCTATCTTGTCCTGAACTGATATGACAGGATGACTTCTGGCTTGTTGCTCTGGTACTTTGTGAGCATTAAAATTACTTAGTAAGTGACCAGGATGGAGCAGATCTGGTCAAAGATGATAGAAAGGAAAAAAGTAACACTGATTAATCTTGCTTGGGTGAAGGCTTTCTTCTGCTATATAACAAGAAAATACGGCAGCAAACAAAGAAATTAATGAAACAAATATCTTGAGAGTAGGCTTAAAACACTCCAAAACTTAACCTGAAAGTGACTATCAGTGAAGACATCCAAACAATTCTCCAATCAAATCTACAATTTCAGTCTACTATTGTAACCCAGCCTCCTTGTAAAATTCAGACCAGAACTGTGCTCACATATATAGAGTATTGCTGCAATACTAATGAAGTAGCATCTCCACTGAAGCTCCTCATTTTATTCCAATTCCTTGAAGAAATACAATTTTAATGGCTAAATCTAAAGAAAGTGACTATTCACCTCAAACCAGATCCAATCTCCCAATCCACTGCAATACCACACAATTAATACAACACTAAACAGATACATTAATTCATAAAACATTCCAGAAAACATCGACAATCTGTGTATTCAGAAATAGCAGAATCACTGTTTCTATAATTCCCAGATCTCAGCATTTCTTAGAAGTTGTATCAAATATTTTCATATATGCACACGTACACAGCAGTGCTCTCTGAGCTATGCAGTACATTAACAGCACATTTCCATCACAGAAAGCCACTGCCCTGTTACCTACTGCACACACCCACACATCTCAAACGTCAGAAAAACTTCAGGTACAAATGTCATACCTAAATAATGTACGAAATACCCAAGCCAAAAATCCTACCAACAAGCAGCATGCTGTCTCTTCTTATCCCTCCCCCACACTGTTATCCTGAGAAGGTGAATCCCAGTTCTTCTCTGCTACAGGTAGAAGGTACTCAGATACTACATACAGTGTGGCAGAATAAAATCCTATTACTGTTGCCCCCTTTTTAGAATTACGAGAATAAGTTACTGGCAAATTTACAGATGCAGAAGTTTACTTCTCACAGTGTAAAATCACCTATTATTTATAGCAAAAAACCACCAACACATTTCCAGTATCAGTTTCTTAAAATTAGGAGGGTTTTGTCTAGTTTACATTAAGAATAATGACAGCTGTTCTCCATGAGGTTAAAATGGTCAAAATTCATATTTTTCATCAAAAATCAAATGGTCAAAATTCATATTTTTCATCAAAAAACAAAGTTTTTAAAAGAAACTTCCACTAGTATAATCTTCTCTATTTTCTAGTTCTATCAGAAACAATTTATTAGGACATACACTTCTGATTTCCAAAACAACCCAGTTTTCTTCCTAGATGTACTGCTGCAATATTTTCTAAACATATTCTTAGAAGAGGTGCAAAGACTCAAAGAGCAGGTGAAAAGAAAACTATTTCACTCTGCAAATTTGCATCAAGTTTTATAGTTCCTATCCTCCCTCCTAAATGGAAAACTAATTGTGATAAAACATCAAGCCCAATTAGAAACAGCCACTACACACAACTGTTTATTTGAATGATTTCCTTTAGAGTATGTGTAATTGTTTTTTACAGAATCCTCTAATGTTTGGGCTAATATTGTCATCTTTTCTGCAGGGAAAAAAAAACCCCACTCCCTCCAGTTTCACATGTCATTCACTAAGTACTTCATTGAATTCAAACCCTAATATATATATAAAAATAAATCTTTCAAATTTAACTTATTTTAATGAAATGCTGAAAAACCATTACAGCAGCTTGACTTCTGCTTTCAGGATACATTTGCAATTTTTTTCAGGTTTCAATATTAGCTTGCACATTAGAAAGCCCAAGTTGGGCAACCTATTTGTACATTAAGACAGTGATCAAGTGCCATGTGAGACATGAGCACCTGAACTAGAGCTCAGATTTTTGGAGCTTGATCCCACTGGTGTCACTTTTGCCAGCATTCTGAAGCTTAGTTTTGTTTGGGGATATAATCTGTGACCTTTAGATTTCCTTTTACATTTAAGGTCCGAAAATCCGACAGACGTCTGTAGGCATGGAAAAAAGTTGGAGAACAAAGTGGGCAAGATTCAGAAAACAAGGAAGTGACTTAAAGAAATATATTTTTTCTGCATCTGTGGACAGCTGGTGGCTGCGCCAGCCACGGCAGGAGATGAGATCAGTCTCTGTGGCAGCACTGAGTGAGAGGGAGCAAGCATGGAGGAGAGGTCAGGTCCCTGCAGGTGGGTTGCCATCCCGTCCCTGGCATATTCAGGTTATATTTTCCTCCATAAACATGCTTGCTGGAAAAGCGAGCAGGGCAGCAAAAGCAGCAGGGAAATAATTTTCATTCAGTTTTACTTAAGAGCAAACCCTGCCTGACCTTTAGCTGTGCTTATGCTGCTTTAACCTACGGCTGCTTTCCCACCTCCACAGCCTCCCCTGCCACCCCTGCCCTCTGGCAGAAGGGGCCAGGCACCCACCCTACCCCAGGGTGCCCGCAGGGGTACATCAGCACACATCATGGTTTTGGAAACAGCTGGCCTGGCACAGCCATCCCTGGGAAGCAGAGCTGCAAGGAGGATGCCTGGCCCCAGCCAAGGCCACCACAGCTGTGAGCAAGGACAGAGGACTCCTCCCTGGAAACATGAGGAAGGGGGAGTTATGCCAGCATGAAAGCACCATATGAATACAGTTAGCCAAAAAAAATCCAGTGGAAAAAAATGATTTTCAACTATCCCTATGGATTTGTGGGATGTCACCCAACCTTTAGCTGTTCTTTTGTTTTACCAACAACTAATTCCTCTGAATAACTGCAAACAAACTGAACTCGAGCTGCTTCTGCAAAAGCAAAATTTGCAAATGCAAACTCACTTAAAAACCAGCATCATTTCATCTCCACTAGTAAGTGCTGCTTATTCTTTCTTACACCAGAGCAAAATATCTGCTGCAACATCCCTTGTGATGATGTCTGCTCTTGTCTAAAGACCTGACATCAAAGCCAGATGTGATTCAGTGGCTATTATATGGTCTCCTCTAAAAGTTTCTCTACATTTTGAATGCATACTATCTAAAACTAAATGAGAAAATTTTCTTATTCAATTAAAAAAAGGCATTAGTTTATCCTCTGGTCTGGAGTTTTCTCCACAGTGTTTGTGTGGGACTCAGGGTTAAAAGAAGTTTTTACTTGGCAACACTTACTTTACTGTAAAGAGAACACAAAACAGATTACCAAAAGTCAAAATTCATATTTTTCATCAAAAATGCAACTTTCTCTGCCCCCCCAAAAAACTCTCCCAAACCAATTTTTTTTTCTGTATTCTAGGTTCACCCACCAGAAGTTAATGCAGTATGCAAAGTCATACATACATACAAAGTCATACAGCAGACCTCTTAATCAAGAAAAATCATACAGGTTCCTTGCATTCAAGTCTAAAATACACGTGTGGGACACCACAGAAGAGGGTGGGTCTCTTCCTGCCATTCCAGCATGAATGCAAGGAACACAGATTCCAATCTACATGTTAAGATAGCTGCCCCTATAAATACAACACTGTAACAGCATTAATATGTGCAAGCACTTTTTTTTTTTTTGCTTGTTTCTAACTGACAGGAAGAAAAGGTTTAAGATAGGCTACCCTTTACCAAAGGATGGTTTATTGGATCCCAACCATGTACTTGTTTTATGTGCAGAAGAGCCACTGTACTTGTCAGGGTACAACACTGGCTTGCCCGTAATACAAACGCTCCTATTCCAGCACTTGTCCTGCACTCCTTAAGGTAAACACAGGTTAGCAGTAAGAGCTATTTACACAAAAACATCATGCTGTAAAATGCAGTTGCTGCAGAGCTGACCCACTGCTACTTTTCCAGCACTGCATTTTGAACTGCAACAGAGAGGTACAATGGCCCATAGGAGACCAAAAAACTCCCAGATGCTGCTGTTAAACTCTAGACAAGTCATCAGTTGCATCCCTGCATCTCTCAACTAGCTGATCACCATTGCTGCTCTTTGGGACCCTGCCTGGTACAGCCCAGGAAAAGGCAGGAGGACAAAAGCAACTGTTAGCTTTGGTGCTGAAAAGAGCTGAGCAAGGGTAAGTGTGCTCCTGTAGAAGCAAGGAACTGTTGTAACAAGTAATCACTTGTAGTAGTGATTGGTCAACATTTTCTCCAATATTTACATTTGTATCAAAGTGATTTCAGTATTACATTTTGATCTTCTGCTTGGGTGAACATGTGGCCTGTGAACTTAACAGCATCACTTTTAAACCAATGCAGTATATAAACCATGAAGACACATCAACTCCCTGAAAACATATACCTATGTACATCTTCAGCACAATAATTGTTCCATTAGGTTTTTTTTAATGTAACTTTTTTACCAGAGTGGAGGGAGGGTTGGGGATACTAAATGGGCAGGCAAACACTAGATACTTAACAGAAGCACAGGCAACTTGGTCTCAGTGCTGAGACCTTAGTGCTTACTTCTGTATTTCCCATACATTCCTAAGGACTCTAGTTTTCAATGACAGCTTCTTTAAGGGCGGGCAGAAAAACAGGGCAAAAATTCTACCCCAAGCACCAAAGGCAGTAAGCTCATCCTCCCCTGCCTCCCCTACTCCTACAAAGCCCAAGAACAAGCCTTCCAATAAGCAGATCTTATCCCCATCTAGTTTTCACTTTCAACAACAACAAAACTTATTATCAAAATAAATACCCAGTTAATTGAATAATCATTTCCCAAGAGAAAGTACTGTTTTCAGCATCCAGTGCTCTAAAAGAAATCCATAAACAGGATTTGCAGCCTCCTAGCACAGGGATAGCTGTTACTGCAGCCTAACCAGATCTTGCCTCCTGAAGGAATGTCCAGGACACGTCCTTGTCTCATCAGCACCAACTGTCAGCAACTGGCCCCAGAGACTCAATAGTTTTGGTAGCTCCCAGACACAGCAACCTGATTTAAACCAACTAATCAAGTACCAGGAACTCTAAGTGCAGCAGCCCAGCCCCACTCTGCCTGATCTAACCTCCCCTTACCTAACGCAAGTTAAACTAGTGCACACAGAGCTCCATGCTGTCACTGCCAAACCCCTTCTCCCCTCCTGATACTTGTTCTGCCTTATTGAAGGAATCCTTGGGTAACCACAAGACCATGTAGAGACATAGTCTTAAGATTTGAGATGATGCCAGGTTTTATCAATATGTATTTTTAAAGGCTACATTTTAGCCAGCTGTTTCCAAAAAGTTGATAATAAAGAATCTCTTCACTTTTTCTTTAAAAGACCCTGCATGCTGCACAGCCATCTCTCTAGACCTCAAAATCCCTAAAATCAGACTTGGGAGGGATGGACAGATTCTTATATTAGTTACTAAACAGGCAGTATATATTTGCCCATTTGTCTGGCTGGACTCTTTTTTGAGTTGGGCATTTACCAGAGGCCAGTGACGCCCTGCATTCCCAAGTTGGTCACAGAGAAGAGAAAGCACTCAGCACCTCAGCAGGGAATTGGGTGGATGGGGCAACTCCAATTGTCCCTGAATTAACCACAGTCAGCAAGCAGTTGAGGCATTTAAGACACTGTTTGGCAGATAGGGAGGCAAGACCATGGGTTTCCTGGAAGAAGATAGCTATGTTGGAGGGGCACATACCCTGTGCAGTCCCCTTCATCTCCCACCTGTTTCCTCTAGTAATACTGTGATTAATTTGGAGTTATACAGCAATTGCCAAACTATTCAATAATCTTTACTAAGCCTCCCCGTTCAGTATAACAATTTTAAGTACACCACGAAGCAGGTATCTCTCATGATCATTTATTTGCCACTACTGAGAAACACCGACCCCCAGCATCCACCATTCTCTGGAAAGCTACACCTCTGCCCAAAAGGACATATGTCACCATATGCTCCAGAGCCTTTTTTTGTATTGACTGTGTGGTCAAATTAAAATGAGTTGCTTGCACTACTCTTTTTAACCCTGGTATTATCACAGTCGCTGACTTTTTGTGCATAAAGAAATATGAGACTCAAACTTCACTCTGACGTAAGGGCTGAACAGACAGCAGTAGCAAACTCCCTGCAAGCCACATTAAGGTCCACACTTAACACTGTTGAACACAGACACCACAGTAACACTGTGGTAATGTGGTAATTTACAGTAATGATGTCCCATCCTAAAGTCTGAAACTGATTTTTTTTCATCGTATTTACATACAGGCATGGAGGGTTTTTCTCAAGTATTTCACACCAGCATAAGTGACCCACTGCTTCTGAGTCGCAATGAATGCGAGGCATCCGTCTCACTGGTGTGACTGAACATTTCAAACAGAAGAAATGGCAGATACAGCCTGGCTTGTTTCAATAAGCAACAATCACTCAATAATCCACACCTGAGAGCCCTGATCCTACTGGCACATTACTCTGTAAGTCATGCACCTTTTCAACTGCATTGAATGAATTTCACTAGTACACTCATCAAATGCTGAATCCTTGATAATTATGTACTTTCTAATCATTATTTTAGGACGTTTATGTAAGAACTAGAATTTCTTTCAACTTAGAGGCAAATGAAAAGTGCAACCATTGAAAATCACAGAATTTTCACGTTGAAATTTTAAGCATCATCTGACTGCAGCCACTAAAATTACTCATGTCAGTTCTAAACCCAAAGATTTTTCTAAATTTCAAGCATTCCTGCAAACGAGTATAGAAATGAATGCTTCTGAAGCTTGGATATTTTGACAGGATCATTGTTTATGCTACCTCTTTGTGGCAGCTGCTGAGAATGCTCATCTCTATCTCATCCCATCATCCCTGTCACTAGTGAGGTGTAGGTGTTTTACTGGGCAACAGCACTAGTGCAACAGGTCTGCAAGTCAAGAACATTTAAAATCAATTGTGTAGCAAGTTCCTTCCATCAATACTATTTCATAGCAGGTGTGGAAGGATTTTCACTTCATTCACCTTATATGGCTATTACAGATATCCCCATAACAGACTTAGAAACCTCTTCTAGATCATCATGACAAGCAACTGACACCAAGTGGCATGGAACTTTAAATTTCTTATGGGAGTTGAATTACTTTTACTCCTACTATCTGTCTGCTGATTAAGAGAGCTACCTTATCTGTTTCAACTTAGTCCTACTGAATTGCATTGTCTGTCCACATAAGCAGCACTGTTCACATTCCCTGAGATACCCTGGTTAATATACATATTTGTACTCTCATTCAAAAAAAAAAAAAAAAAAAAAAAAGNTCCTCTAATAAAAAAAAAAAAAAAAAAAAGGACATTAGCTAATTTAAAATAAAATCTCTAAACACAAATCAAGAGATTCACAAGTCTCAAACCAACACTTTGTGGTCCACTGAATCAGAGATAATCACTTCATCTTATTACTGTTTCTTTCAGTGTTACTTCTGCCAACTAAAGCCCTCAAGTCCATGGATTTCTAAGGCAGGCCAGAGATATTTTTTAAAAAATAAGCCTTGGAACTCAAAGTGCAGGTTTAAGCAAGCATGGGGATATAACCACAAGCCTCAAATCATGCTTTTGAGAAGACATACTTGATTAACCCCCTTGCTCTTTTGCTGTGCTTTACATCCTGATCACAGAATGTTTCAGGAAAGTGCTGACCCATCAGCAGGTACATGGAAACAAAAGCAAGAAAAGTGGAATAAGAATTCCAGCAACCTAAATATAGATTGGGGCACTGGGAAAAGAAAAAAAAAAAATCAGCCTTCTGTTCTGTACACTAGCCAACACCGTCTCCCTAGTTAGGACAAGCTATTTCAATCATTGCCAATAATCATTGCCATCCCCCAACTCCGACACTTTTAACGGCGTTTTGATTCTTTGGTTTCTGAAGTAAAATATCTCTGCAGCAGCCTCACTGAAGCAGCAGAGAATTCCTTTGCTTCTTCAGTTGCTCAGCCCTTTGTCCCACCTTATGATCAGCATTCCCACAGTGTCAATGTGAATTTACAAGTTAAAGATGCTCACTGCCAATTTGTTAAATTGTGAACCTCATTCATCACCAAGTTCCTGAATGGATTAATCTCTGTTCTCCATTTACAGTGACAATGCACACTATAAGCAAATTACCACCACCTACTGAAAATAAAGGTCCTGTTTTGTTGACAAAGAATGCTTGAATTTTCTGTGTGGAATTAAGATTCTTGAGGACAGAATCTTGTTCATTTGCCAAAATTATTCAAAAGTCTAAGAAACAAAAAGGTGGGGTTTTGAAATTTTGGCCTAACTGGCTTATGAACTGAATGCATGCCACTAGCAAAATGAGTTTATTACCTTTATTTTCCTTCAGATCATGTAATGGTCTAGTATAGAACAGTTAGCTCCTGCCACCTTGTGGGACTTCATGGGTTTCCATGAAAGCTTAGATCATGTAAACTAGTGAGTTAAAACAAATAAACATTTGGGAGTTACTTTCCCTTGTGATCCACCCTGGTGAATGTTGAAATAAGAAAGAAATACTTATAGAGAGGGTAGCCATTTTGAGTATTTTCTGGTTCATTATCCCTAGCATTGTTTATATAGTTGAACTGCTGGATTTAGTAATCTTATGGAGGATGTTTTAAATATTTAAATATCTGTCAAGGATCCTAAGTTTTGGAAGCTGATGCGTCCAAATTTAAAATAACACTATGATCAAATACTTGTCACCACTAGCAAATTTCACATATTCCAAACAGATTCCACAGAGAAATAATACAAGTTTAGACTGAAAATCCTTGCGTTCAGGTGCAATTTTGAAACCAAATAATAAACTCAATCTCAAAGAATTACATTTATGCTTAACTTTTTATATGGTGATAACATGTCTAGTTCTCCCAAAAGACCCGATTACATGTATCTATTTTTAACAGCAATTTGACTTCCTGTTTTATGTTTCTCCTCTCCTCATTCAGCTCCACCTTTGCCATACACAGCCAACTTAATGAATGAGTCAAGTTCTCCAAAGAAGAATAAGACAGTTGGACTAGAAAGACTTTTTCACCATACTAACAAGAAGGTGACGATGCATGGATCCTCATCCTCGTGTCTTACATGTTGTCTACTGCCCCTCTAACAGGTAATTTGTCACATCTACTTTGTGGAGATGCAAAAGACAACAGCAGCTGCAATCACTGGGCAGGGATGAGGTTCTCTTTTTATTTAAGCCAAACCTCTGCTGCTCCAAATACCAAAACTGAAAGAGCACACAGGATTGCAGATGATGTGACTCCAAGAACCTGATGAACAACCTCAACAAACCTGCTCCTGTCTATTCTTGGAGTCGAGTGATTTGTTACAGACGCACAAAAATGCAAGGGAGCACTTCTTCCCCCCCCCATCCCACAACTGCTTCAGCGTACTTGAGACATCTATCACGCTGTGTACTTGATGCCAACTGTAGCAAACTTAACTCCTTGGACCTTCCTTCTGCTAGAGAAAAAACTGTCAACCGACTCAAAACAGGAATAGTTCTTCCTGATGTCAAAAGCAAATCATCTCAACTAAAGGCCTTCAGTGGTTCATAAATGGACTCATGAACAATAATTACAGATCCACAGCCAAAGGAAATACAGCAAGAGTATCTTCTTTAATCCATAAACAGAATGAATTTTTGCTCAAGACTGAAACAAAAATGTCAGGCTATGAATCAATTGGCACAGCATATCTAAGGAACATAAACTGTATGTTCTTTAATAAAAAGTTTCAGGATCTCACTAGCTTCCCTGGTGACTTCAGAAGTGAGGTTGTCTCTGACAGCCATCACAGTCCCTTACACACAACCCCTTATCTCTTCCTACATATTTTTAAGGTCCTAGCAGCCACACAACTTACAAGGCAAAACTCATAGGTGTTCATGACAATCTCTGACCACACCTCCGCTGCAACACTGAGAATCTCTGGCAGACTGAGGTACGTCAGTGTCCTGAGTGGACGGCACCAACACGCTCCTCTCCCAGCTGTCCTTATCCATCCCATTCTCCACTACAGGAAATCCAGACAGACAAACTGGTAGGGAGTTCTAGAAGAGTCATCAGTCTGGACGATGAGGGAATCAGAACCACAGGGCATATTCTACCTGACCCCAACACAGCCAGCACCTTCCATGGACAGGACAGGCACCACTATTCTCTGCCTCACTGTGGGTGTTAGGAAGATGGACACCTCCTTACCCAGAGCTTATTTGCTTCAGATTTTTCCCTGCTCTGGAGCACCCTGATGTTATGTCAGTCTCACTGTAGCTGCAGACGTATCTAAGAGCCACCTTCAGTCCTTGGCTACAGAGAAAAAGAAATAGCATGCTCTAGCAACAGAATGGATCGGATCCAACACCCATTGCAGGTCTCAGTAACACCATAAAGCATAAGAAGTAAATACTAGGACCTTACAAGAAATTCCATTTTGATGCAAGTGAATCATATCCTGCCATATCCATTTATTTTCATTTTATTTCTCTAATAGTCCTATATTCTGCAGTGTTACTAATCCAGCAGGAAGATCCCTGAGCTAACTTTCTGCTTGTCTGCATGCCCATGGCAGTCAAACTGCAGTACCAGAGAGTTGAGCTAGTACCTTATTCTTCAGGATGCTTTGAAACCAGTGGAAGCATAAACACACTCCTCATACCCTGACGAGACATGTTCTCCTTGGTAAGTGTAACTCAGTTGGACCTGACAATACAGAACTCCCAAGCAGCAGCAGCAGACTGAAAAGCACCTGATGATTTTTCAGTTCTTCCTGAACGTATTGCACATTATTCTGAACACCAGCAGCAAGAACTGACCAGCATTAACTTTGTTTAAAGTTGTGAATTCTCCAAGGAGACAGAAACATCTGGTCCAGGTCAAGGAAGAGTCACGACATGGCTTGAGCCTGGTTCCCATCTGAAACACTATTGCCTAGCTATCAGGATAAGATTTGTTTTACATTTTCTCAGAATATTTATTTTTTCTACAAAAACATTATTTGACTTTTGCAAACTTTTGTTGAGGGAACCTTCCAAGAAGTTACATAAATTAATTACTTTATTCATGTACTTACTGGAGAAAGAAGTATTTAAAAACAAACAAAAACCCACAAAACAAACAAAACACTACAGGGCCACTTGCTCCTTCTGCTTTTTATTTTATCTATACTCTTATTGATCTGCTTTCACTGTCAACTGTTTAGCCATACATTTCAAGAAGAAGAGAGGAAAGATTTGAATTTAATTGTCTTATTTCTTGAGAAACACCTCTAAAAATCACCCAGGTTACAGACTGTACAAACTTCTGTACATAGCCCGCTTTATGAGATTTCCAAGAGGAACCTCACTGCTTCATAAACCAGAATACACAATCAGATCCATCTTCACCATTGTTTCATTGATGCCAAGCCACAAGAGCTTACCCAGAACTGTGCACGTGCCCAAGGATCTGTGCCAAAATGGCTCAGAACAGGATCAGGCCCCTGTAAGCTTTGCTGCATGCATGGCTTCAATGCTGCAACTGCAATAGCTCAAGGAGACTGCTATGACAGAGGCATTGCAGGACTGGGTCCTAAAATAATCAAGTATATAAAGATCTTTGTGCTCTCCACAACTGAGGCACAATTCTTAAAAATGAATGGAACAAAAAACTTTTGTATTTGTGAAATAAAAATCAATTATTTGGACAACAAGCAGGACCAGCATTCTTCAGGACAAGTTCCTTAAAAACCTATAGGCCGTTTTCCCTTTTTTTTGTTTTGTTGGGTGTTTTTTTAGAATTTTTTCTTCAGTTGTTTTGGGTTTTTTTCTTGCAGACAGAATTACTAGAATAACCCTGCAAGGCCCCTGTCCTAAGCCTAAGCCCAACAGAGGAAAAAACTCAGTCCAAAAGACGCAAATTTGTTCACATTTAAAAAAAGGTCAGCAGTTAAAAATCCTGATAGTGCTGGCTAGGACTGTAGAGCAAGGAGGGGGCATAACTCCCTTGGGATCTACAGATGCACAGTATAGCACACAGATAGCTGGATTTGAAATCAGATGATGAACAAGATATTAAGAGTTCTCTGTAAATCAGATTGTGGTATGCTCAAGACTGTGTACCAACTGAGAAAACAGAAGTTATTTAAAACCCTAGGTGCACCCAAGTCCACAGTTTGGAACAGTACTAGCCTAAGAAATGAAAGCACAAGATCCATGGATTCTCAGTCTTACCTGCTTTGAAAGATGGTCACTAGGCTTGCTTGTTACTGACCCAATACGAAACTGCAAGTTCCAACTTGGCACCTGAATTACGAAGTACTCCACAGAACCCCCACACAGCCACAACGCTGACTTCCTTCCAGGCCACTTGTGCCAATCCTTCGAGCAAGAAGCTCTGGCTGAAGAGCTGAACTGAACACACTGAAATATGTAGGCAGAGACAAAGCCTGACTTTACTAAGTCCTTCTGAGCAATAAGACATTTTCAGTCATTCTTAGAACCAGCAAAATATGATTCCATCACCTTCATACATCTTGTACAATGAACAAAACATGCCTATGTATCCTTGCAAAAGTAATTTTCAGAGAATTAAGAAGAACAGAGGGCAACATTCACACAGCACTACATTAAGAAGAGACCTTGGCTTGGAAGAACAAAAGACCAGGCCCAGAAGCTCTGACCTGCAAGGGTATTTTCCTATCAGGAAGCACAGGCTCTTAGATGTTGAGAAAGAATCCTGAATTGAACTTGGATGCAAACACATTTCTCAAGTCTCTAAGTTCACAAGCACTCAACCAGTAAGCTAGAAATTGACAGGTAACAAACAGTTCACCACCATTTTTTCACCAACTGGTATCAGAAAGTAATGTGCACTGGGCAGATATTTTAGTAACAAAGAGGTAGTTGGTGTAGTAAGTTTCACAGTCATGTAAGAACCTGCAGGAAGTTTAGGAATTCTGTACTTGATTCTGCCACCAGTCCTCTGGCCTTACCTGAATATCCCTGAGTCTACTCTGCAATCTGCAAAACGGGAGTGGGTAGCACTGGTTCTGAAATGTTTATAAAATGTAGTTAGTTGATGCCTGCAAAAGCACACAGCAGAAGAGTAAAATGTTATTACACCCTAAAAACATGCTGTTTAACAAAATACATAATACATAAATGACAACACTATCTGTGTTCTACAGTACACACTCTTAAAAGATTTTGTTATATACCAGTTTAGAAAGTGAATTGTTTTGATTCTCTGGTAGGGTGGACCTGAAGTCCACCTCTCCAGAGAAAGAAGCAGAGAAAGATATTTTTCTAGATCTTCACAATCAAACAAAACTGAGCCTCAGTGTAAAATTTCCCCCAAGTATTATCACACAACTACAATTAATACAACTGCCATTTCACCCTGACAGAGCTAACAACAACAACAAAAAAAACCACCAACAAATGTGGATAACTCTTCTCAACTTTCTGCCCTGCTACTCACTAACAAGTTTTTCTTTCAGAAACTGCACAACATTTTACACAGGAAGAAGCTATTACCACCCCAAGTTTGTAAATGGTGAAACTGCTTTACTTGGTCCCTGTAGCTGAAAAGGCTGTGGTGGCATACTCTTCCTTTATTCTAAGGCTACCACATACTTTCAACCACATTTGTAAAACCGGGAAATTCACACCAATCACCAGTGTCATACTAGTGAAGTAGTACAGATGATCCTTCAAGAAACCTCAATGAGATTCGTGATTTCTGACTTGTAAGAAAATCTTTATTTCCATGGAAGTGTGTAACAAAATTCTCACTGAACGCAGCATGACAGTGATTACACCTAATGGTGTGCAGCTCCTGGGCAACAGTATAGCTCTTTTTCGGATGGAGATGGGGGAAATCACACATATGGTAAGCTGCCCCCATCACTTTTGGTGTGTGGGAGAAGTACTTGGGGAGGCAACAGAATCTGTTTTGTAGACAGTGCACAACATGTATGATAGTTTGCAAAGGACATTCCTCTGCAGTTTACCTTAGACAAACTTGGAGTGTTCAGGCTAAGACAGTGCACCTGCTTTTCCACTCCCTCTATGCTTGGCTAGGGCCACCACGAAAGCAGACTGCTTGGCAGAAACACTACTGTGGTTCAGCGCTAGCAGAAATGCTTCTGGTTCCTCAGTTTAAAATTGTTCCAAAAAAAAGACTGGCCCATCATCTAAATATGGACTGCCGGTTGCTTATTTCACTAAGTTCATCCATCTCAGACTTCTCTAACTCTCCAGAGAAAAAAGTGAGTTTTAATTGCAGTGATGGGACACCACCACCAGTATACACTGCCACCTCTTCCCCTACCCCCCAATAAAAAAACAAAAAGGAGTGAGGGTGTCTCATTCTTCTGATCCAGTGCTACTGATGCAGTTTCAGCAATGTTTTAAACACACACTTCTTCTATCTGGTTTTGCCACAATCCCCCAAACTAACATAAGCAAATTCTGTTCAGCAGCCTCTGTGGAATTGCACAAGCTCACATCAACTCTCCTTTCAGAACAAACTGAATTTTACACCCAGATTTTTTAGCCTGACCAGTAGCCCATTTCAATGTAACCTAGGAGGAGAATACTGCTAAGCACATATAACAGGTTCCTCTGAGAACACTTTGACAGACAGAACACTGTCAAAGATACCAACTCTCCTGATAAAATCTTGGCTCCAATACTTATTTTCTGAAAGGAAGGAAAGCCTCAACATTTTGCATGTCTAAGGGGGGGTGTGGGGAGGAAGAAGCAAGTTGGGACAAGAATAATTCAATCCTATGAAAATGCACTAATTATAAAATCAGCCACATTCTAGAATCACAAAATGGCTTGGGTTGGAAGGGACCTTAAAGGTCATCCAATTCAAACTCCCCAGCCATGGGCAGGGACACCTTCAACTAGACCAGGTTACTCAAGCCCCATCCAACCCGGCCTTGTACACTTCCAGGGATGGGGCACCCACAACTTCTCTGGGCAGCCTGTGCAGTCATCCCATCACAGTTAAGAATTTCTTCCTAATATGTAATCTAAACCTACTGTCTTTCAGTTTGAAGCCATTCCCTCTTGTCCTGCCACTACCTGCTTTTGTGAAAAATCCCTTTCCATCCCTCTCATAGGCCACATGAGGTACTGGAAAGCTGCTACAAGGTTCTCCTGGAGTCATGTCTTCTCCAAGTTGAAAAATCTCAATTCTCTCTGTCTGTTCTCATAGGAAAGGTGCTACACCCCCCTGATCAACTGCATACCCCTCCTCTGGACTTGCTCCAACATAAATGCCTATATTATACTGGGGATCCCAGAGCTGCATGCAGTTCTCCATGTAGAGCGTTACAAGAGCAGCACAGCAGGTGAGAAATAAAGCATTCTGCTGGAACACTTATGTTAAAAAAAAGTTAATTGTTTCAGAGCAGTTCAAAACATGAATTCTTCAGCAATAAACAGCTCCTATCAAAAAAGTTACCTAAATATGTGACTATTTCTTACTGATCTCAAATCAAATGTATCTGAAAATGAAAACAACGACCCTTTCAGGATGAGTGATTCATCTTACTTTGGCTTGTTCTGTTAAGAGTAAGAAATACTCAGTAATTTTCCCGTTTCAATTTTTTAAGGAAGGTTTTCTTTTTATTTCTTCATAAAAATTGACCATTTTAAACATTTGCAACCTGCAGTAACATTTTGACCTTTGCGTAAATTTTCCTCTGATTTCTATTCAGCTTTCTAATCTTATAATATTTAGTTCTACTAGGCCACAATAACTGCTGAGACTTTGAATACCCTACACATTGATACAAAAGAATACAGAAAAACGGGGCAAAGATAGGATCGTGAAACCTGTTTGCACTGGGGAGTGAAGGTCATAAAACCACTTCTTGAAGTGTGCAACTCCTTTTCGGGTGGCAGGGGCAAAACTGCATTTGTACACTGTTTCTGTAACTGTACTACCAGGCCTCAGGCACACTCTGCATTTCCAAGCACAACTCTTCTCCTACCTGAGGTCGAACTCTGCATTCCTTAATGGTCACAAATACTGCTACACAGTTCCTCTGCTGCAGAAAAAACACCTGGAGCTGCAGAGTCAATACATGTTATCAAGCTCTTTGACTGCTCAGATGCTATTAATATTTTGGTAGGGTGGGGGTTAGAATTTGTGTCAGACACAGAGTTGCTATGGCATATATGCCAATTTTTTTTCCTTATTTCTTTTCCCTCTAATACATTAGCAATATATGCAGCATCCAGTAACAACATGGTTTCATGTTTTGCTTTCTCTCATCAGCAGTGCTAGATTCCTTCCTGGATGTTGTCAAGTACCCCCTCAACCATTAAGGTCACTATCACGTATCACACAGTCAAAAGAAAAGCTAGTAACAGCAATTTTAAAACAATTAAATTTTTTCATGTTAAGTGTGTATCTGTGTAAACAGAGATCTGTTGATCTCTATCTTTTAGAAGCTACAGAGACGTCTAGCACCCACAAAAAAAAAAAAATTAATATGGCCACAAGTGTTACCTAGTGAGTTACTCTTCATTCCTTGATGGCAGAAGATACTGCTCAAGGCATCTGCTATTGCAAACCAGGAACCAGGCAGTAGAGGCTAAAGTCATCTAAAATATATTCTGCTTAACAGAAACAGATACTGTTACAAACGAACTCTTTCTGAACGAAGAAATCATATCCACATTTCAGAAGTTATTGTTGCTACATGTATTTTAAGAAAAAAATACCTAATTGCAATTTGCCTTTAAATTATTACAAACCAATGTTCAATTCCACTGTAATATTATGTAACTCAATTTATATTAAATTAAAATAAATTTCAAATGTTTGATGTCAAAACTGTAAACAAAGCTCAAACACTCAACAGGTAAGTCTTCCTTGAAGTACCAAGAACAAGTATTAGGTTGAGAACTAAGTTACCTGAAACTAATACCTTCCATTGCATCTGCAGAGACTTTGCTCCATAATGGCATTTCCTGTAAAGCCAGGAAATTAACTAGGAATTGAAAGAGTAAGACTACTTGTTTTCTTTCTCTTCTGAGAAAACAAGCAAGTTTGAGTTCTGTTAGTTCTAAAAGCTTGCATTCGGTTAAGCAGAATCAGTTACCTTACTAGGGATAATACTTTACTCTTATTTTAAGTGCAAAATCTATTTGTATTTACTTGTGTGTTTGTGCATGAGTGCAATTTTATTAAGTAGGACATTTTTAAAGCCCACAATTAAAAAAAGGCATAATTTGCAATGTCCTAAATAAAAACTTTCTTAACAGTTGCAATCTAGATAGATGCACATAGGCCATGAAACCACTTAGGAAGTGCGCAGGTATACAGTGCATGTTCTGAAATAACAAAAAAAAGTAGTGTCTAATTTAGTGTAAAGGCTAAATTTAGCAATATATTTTAATGGTTGTCTACCAATAGAGACTGCTTCTGAAAACACAAAAATACCAAAGCAAAATGAGATTATAAGCACCAATTTAAACCAAGTGTTTACTGAGCGAAATCCTGATTTAAATCAGTTCAATAGGTGTAACTGGAATGTCAGGGCAGCAGACACGTGAGCGTACATATAGAGGGGCTCACAAGGGCCAGGAATAAGAGGCATAAAACCCTCCCTGCTTTCAGTGTACCTGCCCCCACTCTCTCCTTCAGCCCTACTCAATCTCTGCAAAGCCTGTTAGAGCTCCACAAAACACCATTCCCCACTCAAAGATTTTTTTTTTTCCCCTTTAGGATCCTTGAATAAGAGAACACATGCTGTCCCCACTGTAGATCTGAACTGTGCCCTTCTCTCGTGTAACCCATTGCATGGGGACGTCTGTGATGACAACCTCACCTCCCATTTTGATTTCCTTCTTTCTGCGAAGAGTAACAGTAAACGTCAAATGCAGCCCTGTGGGTCCATCCAGGAAAGCAAGACTGCACACAGAAACCAGATCAGCCGTGACACAGAAATCAGCAGAACTGTTCTTAGACAAAAAACGGTATCTGGTCAGTTTTCTCAGGTGCTTTCCTCCATGCACTCCAGCATCCTGTCACCCACTTCGGCCTCACCAGCACATGGCACAGCGAAACAGAAAGCTCGTCAGGGACATCCTCGAGAGTCCACTTCACTATATAAATAAATAATCCATTTCCTCTAGACATGTCTCTCAGGAGGGCAGGATCTTCCTTTGCCAATTAAAAACCAGGTACACGTTGCAGGCACACAGACCCAAAGCTTTGTTTGGAGCTCACACCTGAACAACAGGCCAGCCCCCAGTAGCAGCAAACTAAGTGATTTCAAAACCAGCAACTGAGTATCCAGACCCATTCCACAGCTTCCTCCAAAGGACTCTGAAGGACCAAACCATGGCAAGGGCCCTCACAGTGTGACATTTTGCCTGGGCCACTTTTAACCTTTTCATTTACCTTCTGCTGCTTCAGTACACAGTGCTGAGGCGAGACCGATGAGCACAAGCACACACAAGAGATGCAAGGAAAATACTTAACACTCAAAAATTGTTTTACACACACACACATACACAGAAACAATTTTCTCTTATTAATGGAAATCTCATAGTAATGAGAAATGGACAAATTCAACCATTACACTTAGTTATCTGTCATTTACTTCCCTTATTTAAAGTCTTCCATACTAAGAAATAAAGTCTAAAACTTCCTTCCTTTGCTCTACTTCTGACACTTGTGCTCTTTATTTAGCCAACAATTTAAAAAGAATAGCACTGGAGCTTCTGCTTACTCTTTTAGCGCTAAAACACATTTTTAATCTATACAACAGAGGAAGTAAATTGTGAATAATTGCCTGCATTAATATTTTTGCTACAAGGTTTGTCATTCTTTAATTTGCACACACCAAATTTCCCCTTATAAACACCTCTGTTTCTCCAAAAGCAGCTGGAAATTAATTATGCTGGTTTTATTTTCTTATTAATTCATATGCTATAGTTCTGTAATCAGTGCAGGATCACGCTGCAATTTTGCATACTTGTTTCAAAATACATTACGAGCACTTGAAGACTGATGTTTAACACAACGTATGAAAGACCATCTCAAACAAATTAGAGGGAATACAAATAAAGAAACTTAAATAAGAAAAAGAATTACACATGTTCAAACAGTAGCTAAACCCTGGAACTCACAAGTTTGTGTCATGGAACACTGATTAGAACTGAGCTAGACAGGAAGTTCACACTACTCAACACAACATTTGGATATAAAGAAACCTTTTGCAAGGAGAAAGAACAGCTGAAGACAGACATACCAATAAAGCAGAAGTGAAAATGGTGCTTCTTTCCAAATCTATCTCTGACCATCGATTTGCAGTACATCAGAATGCTTTCCTTCCCTAGACAGACAGCCAACTTGTGAAGCAAACATACTTGAACAAAATGGCTTACATGCCAGAAGACTTATCATCTACCAAATGGCATTCTCACACTACATGCTCTTCCACCCTCTTTTCATTTACAGGAGCTCAGCATGTTTCAGCAATGTCTCTCTCTATTCCCAGCTCTTCCTACATGGCACACCATCAGGTCAAGGATGGCCTGTAAGCTTGTGAGTACAACAGGTGCCAGTCCCTGGCAGGACTATCTGCACATCACTAAGAATAATGTGAAATCTGCAGCTTTCCTGAGGAATTACAGCCCACCAGGAACTTCACCCAGCAAACCTGCAAAGGGGTGCACATTGTTGATGCAGGTCTGGTTCTGGCTTTTCGTTCAGGAATTCACCTGCACAGCTGTAACTGCAGGATTGGGCTCTTCAGCCATGAGTTCAAGAGAAACTGATGTTCCTGTACTTCACCCCATAAGTCAGCATGATGCTGCTAACTGTAGCTCACTGTAGGCAGGATGTGGCTCAAAGACCACCACTTAGGGAAAGCAAACCCAAACACAGCCAACCACAAAAATGAAACGAGGTAAGAAATCAAGTCCTCCCTCACTCCTTCCATTCTCACCTAATGTTTTCTTTATCCAGCTTCACTTTCAAATTTCTCATGAAGTCTCTCTTAAATATTGCTTTGGCAACCACAAAACAATGCATTCTCTCACATACACAAAACCTTACAAACGTTATTTGTTTCATAGAAGAACACACAGGCTGTGGAGGGAAGCTATACTATTCTACTGCCAGAGACATAATCCCAGCTATTACTGTGTGACAGCTTTGCCCACTGCCATTGCTGGGTACCTCTTGACTGTGCAAGGCGTGAGTACAAATGAAAAACAAATACTGAAAACAAAAAGACAGACAACTTCTAACAAGGTTTAAAAGTCCTCATGTAACCAGCAGAAAAAACATACTGGGGAAAGACCTGAAAGGTATGGGTTGAAAGCCATCAAGCACTGAAGCATTGCCTGACACTGAGCAGCACAGTACAGTCACCAACCCTTGACCCAGCTCCCCAGAGCCACAGGACCATGCCTAGACTTGCCACCTGAATCCTGCAACGGGCCAGCTCAGTTCTCATCAACAGAACCAAGGAGCAGGTCTTTAATGAGTGTGCCTAACTCTGCCACGGGGACCTCGGGGTTTCCGAAGCACAGGACAAAGCCCCTCCCAGGAATGAGGGTGGCAGAAATCTTCCTGTTTCTACAACTGTGTAAGAGAAGAGTGATCCCACAGCCAGGAACGCACTTAGGGACGTTCCACAATGTCTCAAAGCAGACAATTTCCTATACACATAATGCCTTTCAGAAAGAAAATGTCATAAACCCCCAAACAAAACACCACACAGCCAGAGGGAAAACACCTTCCCACTTTCCCTCAGAAAGGGAAGGTGTAGACAGGACTTGATAAGCTTCTCATCAAGAGAGCTTCCACTTGCATTAAGTTCCATAGATCCCATATTGTGCAAGTCCACTGAATTATTTTTATCTTTGCTGAATGAGGCTCTGTGACATTAAGGGTCAATAAAATGCTGCTTCTTACTTTCAGCATTTGCTACATTTTATAAAATCTCCTATATAGAGACACCCACGTGGAAGATTTCTGACAATAAAAATTCCATGCTTCCTAAGCAACTGATTTTCTTAGTGTAGCCTCATAAAATCCTGTTAACTTTCCTTCCCCTCACTAAAAATTGAAATGTTGTTGTACTAGGTTTCTTTGTACTCAGATATGCCAGAAGCTAGTTTATTTTCACATGCTGAATTGTCCATGCTCATAAGGACTTGCTATTACATTATGCATTTGTGAGCTATAAAGGAAAAGGCACGAACACTGGAAAGTGTCAAAATCATGCTTTTCCTCTTTCTTGATTCATTTTTTTAGGTAATTAAATTTACAAATATTAGAAATAATAAAACGCTGCTACTATTGTGAGAATACTACAAATAGGTCTACACCCAGGCATTAAGTAAAGTGTGCTTCTAAGCAGCATTGTAACTCAAATTTTTACACCAGATTTTTGAGTAACAAAACACCAGTAAACAGCAAATCTGAAAATCTTACATATGTTTACTGTCTCTAGAAATAAAAGTTCAGTGAGCAAGTTGCCCTATTCACCACAATACTGTGAGAGTGCCAAGGCAGTTGCTTCTGTCAATTCCATGTTTTATAAGAAAATCAGTTGTCATTTTGCATTAGATTATGAATATGAAAAAAATAATTTAATTGTGAAGAACTATTTCACATGAATCACATTTTAGAAACTTCACTATGAAGAATCATTTTCTTCCTCGCATTAACTTTACAAAGTTAGTATTAAATAAATAGGGGTAATAAATACTGCAGTAAACAGCAGTTTAAATAGCATGTTTACTGGCAAAAGCTCTTAAGTAAGCTCTCCTACTTTACACTATCTTGTTAAAGAATATAACCAAATTGTAAGTCAGTAATTTCACAGCGTTCTGAAGGTGTTTGTTTTTTTTTTTTAAGCAGCATTGTGAATGAAAGTGGAGTATTGGCAGAACATGTCCAAGTGGCACAGAATTCAGTGAGACTACTCACATCTCAAGACAGGCCCTTACCAGGAAAGCTTCAGAGCAGTAGCATGTACCAAGGGAAAGGACACAAAACTAAGGAGTCAGATGCAGATTTTATTCCATTCCTTGCTAATGCTAACCTGCTAATAGACTGCAAGCAAGCCTACGCTCCTTCACAGCTTTTCATCTCAGATGCCTAAAACAAGGAAAAAAACTGATTGTTCCTCATCTTGAGGTGTGTGATTACAGTATGGCTTGTGTACTTCACCAGACAGGACAGAACTACACAAGTAAGGCAAGGCCTACAACTGCCAATTATTAAGAATACCACTATTATTGAGAAAAGAATATGTGTTTTTTTCTTTTTCAAGCAATGCAAAACAGCAGCCCATCAAGCCATTCTTAAATTTGGAGTAATCTTTAGGCTGGTTCAGATCTTACCCCTTCTGAAGCTATCAAGAAGGGTGACAGCTGTAGGACTCTTGTGAAATTCCCATGTCCACCAGGATCACATTCACCCCACCACTCTCAGACAGAAACACTGTATCATTACTGATCTTAAAAAAATAAAAACAAAATAATAAAAAGGAAGTAAGTCCTAATAATCTTTTGACAAGAAACAGAACGAAAAAGCTTCTGGCAGTAATACCGCGGGAAAGGGAGAAACACAGTAGAAGCAAAAGAAATAAACTTAATACTGTAGAAGTTAGAAGGATGACTTTAACCTATTTCTTCTCAAGAATATTTTGAAATACATATGATTATAAGTTCAATCCAGCTTTATAGACCCCTAAGTAATAATGAAAACATAAACTATAAAGTTTACAGTAAGCTACAACTGTATCTATACTGCTTTGAAAAACTTATGAAAACTGACCCAATATACAGGTGCCATATGATTTAATGATGCAGGGAAGTACTGCCACTCCCCATTTAGAAGTGACCAAGGGACACATGGCTATGCTTCTAAAGTAAAGATCTTGGAAGCCACCAGCAGGCCAAAGCTGCGCTGCTGATTGCACTGGTGGCCACAGCAGGCCATCCCCACAACAGGGCACAGGAAGTCTGACTTGGGCACAAAACTTGGAAAACAACTTCTGGTTTTGACTACATCACTTGCCAGAGCTCGCAGAGACAGCCTGCAACACACTAAAAACTAAAATAAGAGTTTCAGTTCAGTTCCAATTTTAATTTATAGTACCTTCCTCCACCAAGGAGCTGCCTTCAGATGAAGAGGGGGATCTGAACACTACACAAGCCATGTACTTTTGAAAGAGAAGCAGTGTCTCACCTCCCAGGTGTCCAAATTTCACTGCAGGTACATTTACAAATGTCACATCACAGCAGAGCCTTGCACACCACAGGTCTCATCAACCTTACCTTTTCCACCACCACACGTGGTGGAAGAGTACCTGGTCCCAGCTCACTGAGTCAAGATCTCCTCTCTTCACACCACTCTCTCCCAGCTCTGTGCCAGCAGACTGCCCTGCCTAACGCCATGTTCACGGGCTCCAGAGACACTGCGCATCCTCAGCCCACAGACCATGGGCGGCAGCAACCTGGAAGAACTTTAAGCCCTGAATGTGAGCAATCATACCAGTGAACTTAACAAGACTTGTCATCTGCTTCAAGATATTCACATGCTTACAGGATTGCCAGCTACTGAACAACTAATTTACGAACAAAGTCTATTAAGAGCATTCCGGATGAACAGGAAAAACATTAGTTATAAAATAATGGCATGATTACCTCTGATATTTTTATGTGGAAAACTGACATTTAATATCTTTAATTATTCACACAACATCTATGAAAGATAAAGGTTTACTTCCTTGAAGGGAAAAATAAACATGGACAAATTCCTCTCACCATCACTCCTACACTCCATTCCCAAATAAACCTCCTGCTGAAGCCAATGGAAGTTTTGCAGGCGATGAGCTTACAGCAAGCAGCCCCCAAAAAACTCTAAAGCGTCATGGGCAAGCCTCTTAAATATTCTGAGTTCACCTCCATACAGAAACCAGCTACGTTTCTGCTAAATTACATGCCTGCTTGACATGGTTTATCAGCTTGCTGTGCCAAGAGGAACACTAGTGTTCAACAAACTTTTGGGAGCTTGGGCCCATTTTTGAAGCATCCACAAGATTCCTTGCTCATCACCTTCTATCTTGTGACACACCAGCCCTGCAGTCACTCTCCAAACAAAACAGAATTCCTGTACATCAAGACTGAATGACTAAAATCCATTCATGAACAGTTATTTCAGTGAGAACTGTGTAATAAAAGAAATCTTACCTTTTACCAAAATGAAATCTCCCTAAAGTAAATTGAGATTTCTAGTCATGGACAAATCTAACAAAATCTCTGTTCTCACCTTAACTAGGCACATTTTTCATTGCCTTTTTTTGAGCTACAAGCAAACGTATTTCTTCTCTTCCTCTAAAGCTCCTCTTATGCCTTTTACTAAAAAAGATACCCTACCCTTTTCTTTGCGCAAGCCAGTGCAACATCAGGTGGGACATACGTTTAGCACTATGCACAAACCAAGGTCCACTCCTCTCCAAGTGTGGGAAGATTATGATCACCACTTCACTGCCAGATCAACATTCTATGCATCCAAAAGACTTTACAACAAAACTAAAACGAGATAATGACTCAAGACCTGAGTCAAGGTCTCTGAGCTATTCTTGTTCAGTATCCTTTACCATTAGTCGAAATAAAGGAAATGTCCTTAGCACTTACAGCACTCGCATGTGACTCTTACCTGAAATCACTGAAAATTAAGTTCAGAAATCAGTACATTTGTATTCAGGCCTGATCAACATTTTGAAGTCTATCTGCCAGTTTTGAATTTCCAGATGCATTTTTACTTGGAAAAAATCGTTGCACCGATTACTCTTCACAGAACATGATCCTTGCCAGTAATGCTATAAAACCAAAAGCAGTATTCTCCTATGCAACTAGTCTGTCATAAAAAAAATGCAGTAATTGAATTTGGTGTTTATACTCTGAGACCTGCACATATCAACTACACTGCACACAAAATCCGAAAATCTGAAATTTGGGTGCAAATCTGCAGGAACTGGAGAACAGCAGAATTCTCCTTTCAAACCAACTGCTCACAGTGGTTATCCCAGCCTTAACACTAGCTTTGTGGTCATAATATCACACCAGAACAGCTGCTCCCAACAGCCCCCTTCAAGTCAGCATGTTTGGGACCATCACTTATCCTATGTCTGCTATACACTGCCTGCAAAAGGTCAAAAGAATGTTATTATTCATTTGCATTTATGACTACTAAGCTTATCCCAAATACATGTCTTGTTTTGCTTTTAATTATGTGTAGAATAGTGGCAAGAAGAAATGCTGCCTCCCACTTCAGGCCAAATGCAGGTCAGTGACTCCACGAGCGATTGTACGAGAAGTGCTCAAAGTGCCACTCATTTTATGTCATCTATAAATGTGACCCCGAAAATTTAGAACCTCTTCTTTAAACTATCACTTCCACTTCAGCTTAAAAGGTGTCAAACCCTTCAAAAGTTATCATAACTTTTCCCAGCATGGAGATTAAAAAAACCCATTGTTGTGTACCCGAAAGCTTAGGGATACTAGTAAATTAGTCAGTAAGATACATATTTCAAATTGATTGGTATCTGCATTCATAAATGCCAAAAGAAAAAAGAGTAATACAGAAAGAGCATGGATGGAATTCTAATTAGCTCTCAGTTTAAGTGTTAAAACTGAACGAACTCCTGTTGCAGCAGCATTACAGTTCTGCTAAACTTCTCACTGATTCTTGACCTCCAGAGTTTTCTAATTACCTACTCAGTTTACATTCTCATACTTTTCTACCACTGATTTTTAAAAGGACTTTACACACTCATTAAATTTTCGACCTGTGTGTTGCACTTTGCATATTCTAATGTTAGTTTGGTTTAAAACTTCTGTCCTAAGTCAATCAGCTGATTATCTTGACAAAGTTTAAGGGAAAAAAAAACACTACAGAAAAAAAAAAAGTGAAGAAAGCTCTGAATATGCACAGCCTTTTAATTCCCAGGTTACTTGGAAGCACCTCTACATACAAACTTTGCATTCTAGCAGTTGCTATTAGCACTTGGAGAAGACACATTTTCTGAGATGCTAAAACCAGAATAAGCATCTTCCTCACAAAAAGTGGCAGCACGAGGACCTCTATCTTACCAAAAACCAAGTTCTTTTTTCATGTGTACAGTTTACATACTTACCCAGGAAGGCAAATGGAAATTACAGACAGACGAAGATGAAGCTGCCTCAAAGCCTTTGTCATGTGATAGTGACCTATAAAGTATCAAATAAAGGCACATCATCAGCACACCATGATTTCACAATATTGTAACTCAGCACATCGCCAACAAGAGGAGAGATCCCAAAACTTGAAACTTGCTTCCACCTCACCCCCATCCCAACTAAGTTGTCATTAAAACAAGATGACAGTCGCAGAAAACCGTAGGGAGCAAACAAAAGATGCATCATGTCTTTAGAGGGCATTAGGAGTGGGCAAATGGAGCAAATCATCTGAGTGTGCATCAGCAGGGTGGGTTATTTTTCCTCTCTCTCTCTCTCTGTCACACGGATGCATGTTTATGAGCGCACACAGACAAATATACATACACACAGGGATGCATCACGTAATTATTTACTTGCACACACAGTACTGCTCGCATGTATTATCAAAATAAAAGACACAAAGTTGACCACCATCTGCAAGGAGGCATACATAACAATAACCCCCGGGAACTTACACAAGTGAGCGATCAATCCCCGCGCGTGGATAAGCCAAACAACGCAAAAATTAACAACAAGAATAAGCCGTCAGACCGCAGGTACGAGATCCACCCGGGGAAAGAGCCAGACAGACAGAGTGACGGACGAAGGCTGCGAGGCTGGAGCACAGTTCCAGGTAATGCCCGCTGCCCCCCGGCAGAGCCCAGCCGAGCCGCCCGGAGTGCTGTGGCCGCCCAGCCGCCCCTCCGCCACCGCAGCCCGCGGGGAGCGACCCCCGGGCGCCGCGGGGGGAGCGGCGCTCGC
>VXBB01022903.1:22666-47618 GCA_013399915.1 Illadopsis cleaveri
TATGAATGCATGATGCTCCTGCTGTCCCCATTCCTACAATGAGGAGCCAGGAATTCAGGAATCCTACATGACCTGACCCAGCCTGAGTTAAATCCAGGACTGGACCTCTCTGGGCAGCCCCATCCCCATCCCCACCTCCTCCCAGTGGCACCAGTTTGGTTTCCAGTTCCCGGATTTCTGCTGGGGGTGCCTGGAGCCATCCCAGGGGAGCCCTGGGAGGAGATCCGGGGCTGTGCTGACGTTTCTATGGACACCAGCACACAACCCATGGATTGTGGAGGAAGCTGAGATGATCATTACTTGGGGCTCCACGCTCAGATAGGTTCTGCTGCTCTGAAAGGAACATGGCAGAGACAGAAAGAGCTTTTTATCCTAAACCCCTTAGGTTTTGGGGGACCCACAGAGCTGGAAAAAAAGAGCTCCTGAATTCCTCTCTGTTTGTTTCAGGGTCAGGGGGGGGAAGCCTGATGTGAATCATCTTTCAAACTGGCTTTAAAAAATAATCAAGCAGAGCTCCAGGAAAATAAAATCTTAAATTCTTGAGCCACTTGCCATGTTAAAAAGATCTGCTGTTAAAAGAGTTTTTGGCTGATAGTCAGATGGAATAAAAAGAATCCCAGAATCCCAGACTGGTTTGGATTGGAAGGGACTCTAAAGCTTTTCCAGTTCCATCAGGGACACCTCCCACTATCCCAGGCTGCTGCAAACCCCATCCAGCCTGGCCTTGGACACTGCCAGGGATCCAGGGACAGCCACAGCTCCTCTGGAAATTCAATCCCAGCTCCTCCCCACCCTCCCAGCCAGGAATTCCTTCCCAATATCCCAACTAAACATTCTGGTAATGTCTGATGGATAATTTGACAACTGAGACAATTTAGAGAGGGAATAAGAACGTGTCTTTCCTCTGTTGTTTTAATTTTTGGCTGCTGGTAATGAGATCTCCAGATAAAATGGGATTGGGAACAGCAAGGCCTTGCCTGCCTTCCCCTTTCCCTCTAATGAAAACGGGAAACTTCCCTAAAGCACAGGGAGAGAAGTTGGAGATCCCTCCTGGCCCCATTCTCTGCCCTGGTACAAACCCCGTGGGTTTTTGGGACCTTTCACACCTCACCCCTTCTGTGGGAGGTGCTGCTGCCTCCTCAGGGCTGTTGGGAATTTTGGTGCCAGCATTCCTGTGGTCCCTGAGTGTCCCTATGTGTCCCCACGTGTCCCCACTCCAAGTCCTGTGGGTTGTTTGGTGAGATCTGTGTTAAACACTGAAAGGTTCAGGGGAAAACACACCCTGGTAGTGACACCCATCACATTCCCACTGATAATAAACCCTCGGCATTCCCTTTCTGGGACACTTCCATGATGAGCATCATGCTTTAGGGAAAACCTTTTCTTGCCCCAAATAAGGTATTTAACACCCTTAGGTAAGAGTCTCTTGAATCCTGACAGTTTGCAGTGCTCAGCTCGGGGCCGTGACACCTTTTCCTGCCAGGAATAATCCATAACCTCTGCTTGGTTTTCCTTGTATCCCGTTTTTCCTGTGGTTTGTGCTTTGTGGTGGTCATTCCCCGTGCTGGTGGTTTCAGAGCTTACGCAGGCACTCTTTTCCCAGCTTACATAATGCAGCATTTTCCCATTTATCTGTGCAGACAGCGGGAGCTGCCCCCGTGCCTCCACATCTCCACACGTTACTGCACTTCATGCAGTTTGATATCCTTGGAAAAATCAGAGATCCCCAGCCAGGCAAGGCAGTAAAATAATTCCAGGCTGGAATTTTGCAAAAAACCTTTTGAAAATGCTCCGTTGGAAGTCAAGATGATCTTTTTTTGGGGATAATTATTGGGATTTGCTGAGTGACCTGAAGCAGCATCAGACACCTGGATTTAAGCAGGAGAACCCCAACCATGTCCTGGAGGAAAATCTCAGTTATGCTCCTCACTTGTGACTCCAGTAAACCTTGACAAACACAGTTACGTGTCCATTTCCAAAGAAAAAGGTGGATTATGGGGGGATTTTCCAACCCAATTCCATTGCTGGTTTGGATTTGCTTTTTGTGGTCAGTTACATTCTCCACTTCTGCCTCAAGGGCTTAGGGGACCTTCTCCTGGATGAGACCTTCTTGGGGACAACACTTGACATGTAAATGTTCACTCCCATTTTTGTGAAGTGTTTTTGGAGCCTTTTATTCCAAATTCCCTCCACACTTCAGAGTTCACGAGTGGAATTTTTGTCCCAGGAATTAGTTGTGTTTGTTCCTTGGGTGATCTCTTCTGAGCAATGGGAACTGATTGTCCCATTAGGAGACACTTCATAACCTGGTGGGTTTTTGGGGTTTTTTGGGGTTTTTTTTGGTGGTTTTGTTTTTTGTTTTTTTTGTTCCTCTCTTTTATTCATCAGCAAGTGATAAAAATGCCCTCAGCACTTGGCATTTCTTAGGCCTTAATGACCAGTCGAGGTTAATGGCCCGAGATGATGAAACCTCCAGCCAGGCATTCATCTTCCCAGAGCCTGCTGGCAATTAGGGCTGAAATATTCTCCTGCTGCTTTGCCTTTGAGCATCTGGGGCCAGCAGCAGCAGCTTCTCCCCCCTCTCCCTGCTCCCCACACACCAGGACTGGGGGAGGAAAGCTCCATCCCATGGGACAGTAACCCTGCTTTGCTGTGGGTAAAGGAGATGTGTGACTTGGGGGTGGCAGGGGGGAGAGCTGCTGGTGCTGGGCTGGCTGGGACATTTTCTCCACATTTCTGGGAGGAGAGGGAATCCAGGAATTCCAGATGGAATTGGAGGACAAGGTTGTGTGGGAGATGCACAGAAGTGAAGGATGAGCTGGGGTTAAGACACTTCAGGAAGGTTGGGAAGAGGAGATGGGAAAAGCCAGAGCCACGGTGAGAGCTGAGTGGGAAGGATCCTCCTGGAAATGAGTCATGGAATTGTTAAGGTTGGAAAAGATCTTGAAGATCATCAAATCCAACATCAACCAGCACCACCACCGTGGTCACCACTGGCCCCTGTCCCCAAGTGCCATCTGCACACGTTTTCTGAGCACCTCCAGGGATGGGGACCCCACACTGCCCTGGGCAGCCCCTTCCAGTGCTTTTCAACCCCTTCCATGAAAGAACTGATCCTAATACTGAACCTAAACCTCCCCCAGCACAACCTGAGGCTGTTTCCTCTCCTGCAGCTCATGGCCCTGCTCCTCTTCCATCTCCATTTCCATTTTCCTTCTCCAAAAGCTCCCTCTGGCCTTGTCTTGGCTGTCTCCTTTTCACCAGTGCCTCTCATTCCTCTGCACTGAATTTCAGCAGCTGCCTCATTACCCACTTTTGTACCAGACAAAAAGAGTGGGAAGAGGGGAAATCCCAAATTTTTACTATAGTAACTGGTTAAATTCGGATAAAGACGTCGAGTGGGATTTTTTTCTTGTTGTTTGTTTCTGTTTTTCCTGGGAATGTTGTTACTCTCTTTTATTCCCCATTCCGTGTGTCACAGCTTGCTTGTCCCTTAGAAGTGACAGTGTGGGGACACTCCCTCCCCAGCTGGTGAGAGCTGCCCATGGACAGGGTGTCACATCAGCCAAGTGACAGGAACAGACTGAGGGGTAAAAAAAAAGAGCTCCCCAAAACCTGACAAAAACCAGGGGCAGGGAGAAAAGGGAGAGGAAGGAGAAAAGGAGGGGGGGAAAAAAGACCAAGAAAGGAGAGGTGGAATCTGTCTCTGGTTTGTGAGCACAAAATGTGGGTAGTGGCCCCAAAAAGTGGGTGACTGTCATAACTCATCTTCTGTCACTTCATTCCCCCATTCTGAGATGTTCTGGAAGGAAAATTTTCCCTTTTCCTTTAGAGAGCAGTTGGATGTGTCCTAGCCATACTCACTGGTCCTGGAGCAGCTTCCTCTGTTTTCATCTCTTTCTTTTTTGCCTTTCTCTTTTCTTTCTGGTTTGTTCCTTTTTCCTTTTCCTTTGTCCCTGCAGAGTTTGGGTGAGGATTGGTACAAAAAGCAGCAGAAAGGGAAGAGCAGAAGGGCCATCAGGAGTCACCTGCTGCCTCCTGCCACATAATTCCCTCTCCATGGACACTCTGTGTGTCTCCTCTGCCCCTCTCCTTCTTTCCAAGGGATTTTTCCAGGGATTTAGGATTTATAGGGTTTCTGCAAGGCACTGAGATTGTCTTGACTTCAGCACGGGGTCCCTGTTCTCTCAGGGGCCAAACATTCAGAAAGGAAATTTCCTTGGCCCCAAAGCCTCACCAAAGCCCATCCAGCCTGGCCTTGGACTCTCCCAGGGCTGGGAAATGTTTTATGGATTTATTTCAGGGATTCCTCTGCTGCAAACCATCTACAAGTGGGGGAGCAGCTCACACCCCTCCATGACAAATCCCTTGATATTTTAAACTTCTCCACGATCGTGTGCTCTGGGTGGTGATTGAGGAGGCTTTTGTGGGTCTCTGTAACCTGATAAGTAACTGAGAATCCCCCACGACCTCTCACCTTTCCCAGCTCCTGGCACCCCAAATTGAACCCACAGTTCTTTCACCTGCCAAACCCTTCCCTTTCCATTTTTCACAGCTGCCTCTGTGGTTTCTGTGAGGGGTAAATGAGAGGTTACCACTTCCAGGCAGGAGCTGGGGAATCACAAGCCGGTGTAATTATGCAGGAGCAGTGTGGGGGAAATTGCAGCCCACTCCTGTTCCACATAAATTATGGATGTACCTCCTTGGAAATAGCTACAGAGGGGGTTCAAGGTTTTGTTTTTTTTTTGGCTAATGAATCATGCCTGAATTTCTACAGTACCTACATTGACTCAAATGTCTCCTTTTGGCCCCACCTTTCTTTTTGCATCATCTCTAAACTTTGGCTGAACTCACAGCTCCGGATGTTTCTTTCTTTCCCTCACAACAGGCCCATTCCTTGAAGACCCTCTTTGGAAAAGAGGCTCTGAAATTTACTCCCAGAGCCTTCCCCAATGGGAGAGTTTCCATCTTATGCTTTGGAGATCTCTGAAGAGAGATCCTTCAGCTGCTTTTGAAGGATCTGTGGGAACAAATGAGTGGTGATAAATGATAAATGAGTGTTTAGGAAGGTGCAGCCTGCTCTTGTGTGCACATATCCGTGGATTTAGAACCTTTGGAGCTGTGGCCTTCAAGCCAAGGCTCTGGGCAACACAAAACCTTTGGAACTGAGTAGGGAAATAAAGGAATTGGAAGATATTCCTGAAGGAAGTGAAGGATGCTGCTGCCCACTGTGTATTTAAGATACCTACATCTAAGATATAGATATCTTAGATATAGATATTTAAAATATCTATATCTAAGATACAGATATAATATTGATATTTCTGCAAGCTGAGGGGGGATTTAGAGGAATGCCCCAGGAATTATCCATGAGGAATATCTGGGGGCTGGGATCTGAGCTCCTCCACTGCAGCACAGGGAACATCCACCAGCCAGGAGCTGCTTGGGAAGGGCTTTGGGGAGGATGTGGAATGATGAAAAGGGGCTGTTTGGAGCAGGAGGAGATGGAACAGCTTTGCACCTAAAATCAGCCTGCTCCAAGGATACAGAACGTTACGGGAAGAGGGGTGGAAGTGTGATTTTCATGATAATAAAGGAGCGGGCGGAGCGGCGTAGGCACCACGGGAGAGGGGTGGAATGAGGAGATGGAGGGGGGAGAGGAGCCTCAGTGCTGAGGGAGGGGGTGGAATCGTGGAAATCAAACCCCACTCCTGGAAAACCATTTGGATTTTGCCACGGATGCAAGCAGGCAGAATTTCAAAGATGGTAAAGAGAGGCACTAGAGGAATATTTTATTGTCTTGTGTGAGGAGCCTGCCTGGGCTATATTTAACTGATCTCATGTGTGCTTTCATGAGGAATCTGTGCAGTTTCCCCCGTTTTATGACATTTTTTAAGCACAATTATTTCTGTTCTAGTGGAAGATGACGCTGCCCGTGGCAGGGAGTGGAACAGGATGAGCTTCAAGGTCCTTTGCAATCCCAACAAGTCTGGTTTTGTGACTCAGTGCCACATGCAGCTCCGTGTTTGGCAAATACCAGAGGACTTCAGTTCAGGCCCTGGCCATATGCTAATGTAAAATATGCTAATGAGCAGCTAACGAGCGGGGAGGATGCTCTGCCTGAATTTACAGCATCGGTTCCCTGGGGTTTGGGGAATTTCAGCTAAGTCTGGCCTGGAGAGAGGTAACTTTGCTCTCCACAGCAGTTCCAAGCCTTTCTCCCATTCAGGTCTATTATTAGAACCTTCCTTGGTACAATGGCTTTTAATAAAATCCGCGGGTTTTTTTTCCTATTCAGTTCTATTCTTAGAATGCTTTCTTGGTAGAGTGTATTTTAATACAACCCCAAATCAAAGTGCACTGTGCTGATGGTTTCTGGCTCCCCAGTATCCCCAGTCAGGACTGTGCCTCTGAACTGGTCCTGCTGTGTCCATCCACGTGTTACTGCTTTGGAGGGGGTCCAATCCTTTGTTCCCAGAAAAGCCTTTTTTGGGTTGTACCTAAAAGGCAACATTTTGGGGTGGGATAAGCTTGCACTATTCCTATGGAAACAAAATACTGTGCAGAGAGAAAACCCCTGAATTTGGGAGCATTATTGGAAATCCGGGACCATCTGGAGGGAGAAGCCTGCAGGGAGGTGTCCGTTTGTTCCTCACAGATGTCACCACTCCTGCCACAGCAGATCCCAAGGGATCCTGAGGGATCTGCCTCCCTGACTTCCACGGTGGCCGTGGCAGCTGTGACTTGGTTTGAGCTTGAGGGGGTTAAGCTGGGCTTAGAGGGTGCCCTGAGCATCTGGCACATCTCCAGTTTGCCCTGCTCATCCCAGAACCCCGGAATGGGTTGGGTGGGAAGGGTTAAATCCCATCCCAATCCACCCCCTGCCATGGGCAGGGACACCTCCCACCATCCCAGGCTGCTCCAACCTGGCTTTGGACACTTCAGGGATCCAGGGGCAGCCACAGCAAATCTGGGAATTCCAGCCCAGCCAGGAATTCCCAATTCCCAATCTCCCATCCAGCCCTGCCCTCTGGCAGTGGGAGCCATTCCCTGTGTCCTGTCCCTGCAGCCCTTGTCCCCAGTCCCTCTCCAGCTCTCCTCCCCCCATCCAGGAGAGCAGACACAAATGTCCCTGTGTTTCCAGCTGGTATCCAGAAGTAATAATAATCTTTCAAAATGTAAAGTTTGGACCAAAATAAATCCTGTGTTTTCCCTGGAATGGGAGCTGGGACTATTTGGGCTGTGGGAGCACAACCATGAGGGGATGCTCCTGGTTTGGATCCTACCCCTGGTTTGGATCCTGGTCCTGGTTTGGATCAAGCTCTTGGTTTAGATCAGCTCTTGGTTTGGATCCTGCCCCTGGTTTGGATCTTGGTTCTGATTTGGATCCTGGACCTGATTTGGATCAGTCCCTGGTTCTGATTTGGATCCTACCCCGGTTTGGATCTTTCTCCTGCTTTGGATCCTGCCCCTCTTTGGTGGTTGTTCTCCCTCCCTCAGCCACTCAGATTTAATGCAGGGTTCAAGTACAAACACTTGAGTTGTTGTCCAAGCCATCAGATTCTGGTTTAGGCTCCAGAAATGCTGGGTTTGGTCCTTGTTGCTGCTTTTTCTCCTGTGGGGCCCCGGAGATTGGACTGGGTGCTATCAACAGCAGATTGCTGCAGTTTGTTTGTGTTGGTGCTGTCTTGTTTTATTTTGTGAGTACTTCCACCCTCGTGCCATCAATTGAGGCATTTTGTAAGAACAGACAACACTGAATTTCATGGGAATGAAATTCTTGATTCTAGGAAAAACAAGAACAGTGTTTATAAGAATTTCAGACCACTGGGACATGTATTCACTTACACAGAGAGTCACTAATTACCTTCTAAAAGCCCCTTTTGCAAGATTCTTCCTTATTCCTTATTTTTCTTCAGGCAGGACAAACCTGGCAAATCCTGGCTCATGTGGTGAGCCCAGTTTTTGGGAGGTGTTTGTGGGAGTGTTAGGATGAAGATCCTCTTGATTTATTAAAAGGCGTTTCATGGCTGTCAAATACACAATTCCCATTTCTTTACAAGCTCGGGTCCGTCGGAAAATCCTTTTCCAAGAGAATTACAGGCAGGAAAGTAACTAAAAAGAGCCATTCCACGCCCGGTGTGCATACAGACTCGTGTGGCAGCCGGAGCTGAGGTTCTGGGATGAAACTCTGCAGTTCTGGTCTGAGCCACAGGATGGGGATGTTGGATTGAGGCTCGCTGGAACAGCCCAGCGTTCAGCATCGAGTCCTCACGACTTTAAGTCCTTTTCGAAATTTAAATGTGGGGGGTTTTAAATAAAAAAATATTGTATTTTAAATATTTTTTTATTTTTATTATTATTTTATATTTTTCAAAGTCCTGAGCACAGAGCTCAGCTCAGGTACAAATACCACAAGCACAATGTGATTGATTTCCAGTGTTGCTCCTGCTGATTTTGGGGGAATAATTTGCAGTGCTGGATGTCTGTAAGAAGCCTGGGTTAATCCAGGAGAGATGAGCTGCAGGTACAAGGAATGCTGCTTCCAGGAATTCCTAAATTTTTAGTCCAGGTAAGAAAAACACAATGCTCTCTCTTGCCTTAAATGTAAATTTGTAGAATCCCAGGATCCCAGGATGATTTGGGTTGGAAGGGACAATAAATCCCATCCCAATCCACCCATTCCATGGGCAGGGACATCTTCCACTATCCCAGGCTGCTCCAACCTGGCCTGGGACACTGCCAGGGATCCAGGGGCAGCCACAGCAAATCTGGGAATCCCTAAGATCTTTAATAGGGAAAATGAAGTTATTCCCCCATCCTGCCCTTAAGATTTCTCTGGGGAGAGGCCACTTCCCCCTTTTCCCCCTGGAAGCTCCAATAAAACTCTCAATCACATCTTTTCCCCTTAAAAATTTTTCCATGTCCAGCTATCTACTCCATAATATTATGTTATATTTTTATGTTCTATTCTATTTCATGTTATTTATCTTTCTATATTCCCTTTTTTTTTTTTAAATCCCATTTTTTTAAAAGTTTGCTTGGAATCTTGCACATGGAAACCAGCAGAGGAAAAGGTCTCCCAAGGTCTTCTCTATGATGACTTTATAGATGAATAATTAAATACAAAAAATTAATTTATGATTTCTAAGCAGCCTAAATCTCCTGGGCTGTCTGCTCTCCTTATCCTGGACTGGTAGAACTGGGAATACTGGGGGGAATCTCAGAGCTGGCTCAGCCTTTGGTTTGTCTTCTCAGAGCCCTAAAAATGTTCTGCTGATGTCAAATCTCTGCTCTCTACCCCCACGTCGTGGAGCACGGGGAAAATCTGGGAAAAGCTCTAAAGATGGAATAATTCTGACTCATGGAGACACTAATAAACACTCCCACACGCTGGCAGGGCTTAGGTTTGGTTATCCTAAATAATCATAATCGCTGAAATTCATCATATTTGGTGATTTTGGGGGTTTGTTCACTAAATCAGGAGCTTCAGGAAAGCTCCAGCTCCTGGGTCGAGCTGGGAGAAATAGTAAGAGAATATTTATTTATTCCCTTTGCCCAGAATTGTGCAGCAATTATGACAAAACAAATTTATTCCGGGTTCTGCCGATTGCCATGGAAACCCACATGGAAAATAGCAGTCCAAGGCCACTTAGCATGAGGAATCCAGGGGTTCAGCCCTGATTAACTGGTTCATGCTCTAGATTTTGGGAAAGAAATTCTTAAAATGGAGACATTTCCCTGGTTAATGCAGCTCTGGTGGAGCAGTGGGAATCCTCCCAGGAGAGGGAGAAGATGCTCTGGCTCTCCTGGGATACCCAACCTTCTGCTTTGCAGAGCTGTGCTACAGAATTTTGACTTTTCTAGCAGCAATTAGTGAGGGAGGACAAGTGGCTGTGCCAGGCAGAATTCCCAGGTGGGAAAGGCAGGATATTTTTAGGTGTTTGATGAAGGCAGTGCTGTGCTGGAGCTCCAGTTTAGGGCTCTGGACTCACTCGGGCTGTGGGAGCCACTGGGATGGAAGGATCTGGTGCAGGTGTGATCTGGGAGGGTGTGATGACTCCAGGAATTCAGGAGTTGAATGTTATTGTGGAATCATTAGGGTTGGAAAAGTGCTCTGAGATCATCGAGTCCAACCATTCCCTCAGCACTGCCCAGGCCACCACTGACCCCTGTCCCCCAGTGCCACATCCACAGGGCTTTAAATCCCTCCAGGGATGGGGATTCCACCTCAGCACCTTTTCCTGATGGAATTGTCCCAAATATCCACCCTGACCTCCCCTGNTGGACATGTTCTAACTCTCAGGAGTAAAAGCTGACTTCAGTTGTTCCCAAACCAACTGGTTTGGAGCCACTTCCTCTCTGTGTATATTCATTTTTAAGTTTTTTGTAGCTGTGATTTTATTGAAATCAAAGAGAATTTTGTTTTCCCCAGTTGTGCTGGAGAAGCTTCTGAATTAAAGCTGGGACTGATGGATTTCTGCTGTTCCTCTGTCTCCAGAAATGGAAGTGTTGAGGAAAGCATTCAGTGTTACCCTCGTGCTAAAGACTTTCTCATCCTGTGCAGATTTTGCACATCACTGGTGGATAAATATGAGCTTTGTGCTCTGAGTCATTCCAGGGGGAGCTGCAGAGGAAGGGAGTCCTGATAATGCCTCACTGACTGTTCCATGGAATCACAGAAGTTTGGAAAAGAGCTCTGGGATTGTCCAGTCTGACTGTCCAACCATTTCTGACTGAGATCCTGAGCCCTGGCCTGGGCAGAGCCAGCAGGGAATGATGCAGGAGAGCTGCTGGAGGAGAGACAGGCAGGGAATCACAGAATATCCAGAGTGGAAAGGGACCCACAGGATCACTGATCTGCCTCCTGGCCCTCCACAGACACCCCAACAATCTCAGTGCCTGCGAACCCCAGAATCCCAGAACAGTTTGGGTTGAAAAGGACCTTAAAGCCCATCCCACTGATCCCATCCCATGGATCCCATCCCATCCCTGCCACGGCAGGGACACCTCCCACTATCCCAGGCTGCTCCAAACCCCAATGTCCAACCTGGCCTGAGACACTTCCAAGGATGGGGAGTCCCCAAGTTTTCTGGGAATGCTCAGTGAGGTTGAAATGCAGCTGTAAAAATACCTCCTGTATTTGATAATTCCTTTTTTTATCACTCCAAGACTCAATGCAGAGCTGGAACTCGAGTTCAGGGGGGGATTTCCCTCTGCCCAAAACGCTGATGTGGAAACTGCTTTGCCTCTACTTAACCCAACCCATGTGGGCTCCTGTTTGAAGAGATTCTTGGAATCCTTTGCTCCCTTAGATTGGCTCAGTGCAGGACACAGGACAGGTTTTCCCTCTTTGTGTGGTGCCATTTCCTCCTTCTGGGAGTTGATTTGGTGTGATTTGTGCTGCTTTGTAAGAGCAGAAGCAAGTTGGCAGATTCGTGTTCTCACCCAGACCACAGCTTGTCATTTTTTGGGTTCATTTTTCGGGTTACTGGCCCAAATCCAGCCTGGGCTCACCAGCCTGTCTGTCTTGCCCACGTGTCTATTCAGGAGTGCTGGAAATCAGAGTCCAGGTCTCCAGAGCTGCTAATTAATTCACCTCCATTAATTGGCACTTCTTTCAGGTGTTGGACTTCAACCAGCTCATTGGAAAGAAGAAAATGACACTGTGTGTGAAACATTCCTGTGCCACAAATGGCCGTAATGTCCTTATTCCATTCATTAAATGTATTTTGGGGATTTATGAATTGATTGGCTGCACTGGAAATTCCTGTGAATTACCTGTCAGGAGGATTCTGGAATCAGACATTGCTTTTGGGTTATTTGTTTGGGGTTTTTTGTGGTGGGCAAACTATGCCCATGAGTCTTGCAACACAACAGCTTTGTCTGGAAATGGCTCCTCTAATTCCTCAAGCTGAAGTTTAATCTGCATTATGGATGTTGGGAAGGAAATTTGGAGCTATTGTCTGTCAGTGCCCAGCAGGGAGAGGAAGAATTGTCTGCAGTAGAAGGAATATTCTCATTAGCCCTTCGTACCTGCTCATTTAAGATAAAGGCATTTAAGAGTCTGGTTTCGATTAGAGACATTGGGTATTTTAAGAAAATGTTTTCCTGGATGTATCAGCCCTGTCAAGCTTCCCCTTTGGAGCTGGATATTCCCAGTTCTGAGCATAATTCAGCTCCGTGCCTTTGTCACCTCTGCCCTTCCCACCCACTCACCACCCCCAAGGTTTAGGTGGGCTCTGCAGAAGATGAATAAACCCAAATTATCTGCATGAAGAGGAATTCAGGGCTCTCCAATTCCACGGGGAGAGCGGGCACGCAAGTGTGTGGGCAGGAATGAGTCCAGGGACAAAAGAACCTGTTAAATCCTTAATGCCTGCTTCCTGCTACTATGAAAACTATTGAAGATGTTTCATAAAAATTCTTTTATTTTTATTTTTTCCCCCATGACTAAGTCTGTAAAGCTGCTGTGCTGGACTGGGGTTAAATCCCCTGGCTCTGAGAGTGTGTGAGTCCAGCTTGAAGGACCATCCAGCCTTTGTGGGGGTCACTTCACCTCTGAGTAAGAGCATTTGGCCTTTCCACACCTTCCCATCAGGCAGGATCAGGGCTAGTCATGGATTTTCCACAGTGAGCTTTCCCCATTTCTTTTTGTTGTAGCACATTCCAGGTGTGGCTGTGGAATTTCAGTTACTCTGCGAGTTTTTGGTGACTGCTGGGTGTGGTTTGGGGTTGGGGTAAGAGCTGCAGCCTTCCCTGGGACTTCCTTCTGCTGCTGCTCCTTCTGCATCCCACCTGGATCCAGGCTGGATCCCCTGGCTGGGATGGGATCTAAGGAAGCAAAAGGAGCTCAGCTGATGTTGGGGAGAGGTTCTGGATGCTCAAAAGGGGATTGGAGTGGAATGGGGGTCCATTATCCCCCCAGTGGGGGTCCATATATCCCTCACCTGTGATACACAAAATCTGACAGCAGCTGCTGGAGAGGAGCAGAACCAAAGGCTCCAAATCTTCCACTGGAACAGTTTTCCAAGAAACTCAGTCTGCAGTGAGTGAGAAAGGCCAGTGGGCTTTGCTGGGTGCAAGACAGGGGAGGTTTGGGGTGGGGCATTCCTGACTCTGCCAGGCCACGAGGAGCCTCCAGCCCGTTCACATCCTGGTCCCTGTTGGCCAAGTGAAAACAGTCCCAGTGGGACATGGATGGGGAGAAAGGGACACTGCTGGTGCCTGGGTGGATTTCCAGTTGTTGGGAATTTGACTTTCAGTAACCTTTGATGTGTCCATTGATGCAGCTCCAAGGAGAATTTGAACAGTAAAGTCAAATTATGGCTTTTTTCCCTCCAAATTCCCTCCATGTGCAGCTGATTTTCCTTCTCTCAAGATCAACAGAAGTGATTTCAGAGTATCCCATTCCCAGCTGGGTTTGGAAAGCCATCCTAAACCCACAGGTTTCCAATGGCCAAATTTCTGACTGGAGAAAACATCCAGGAAAGCTCCACCTGCAGCTCTCTGGTTCATCATACCCTGCTATTTTCATCCTGCTGGACCAAGAGGTGGCAGCAATATTCCCTACTAAGACATTTTATGTCTTTTCCATTAATATAATGTTTAATTGCAATAATGAGCCGTTTTATTTTTAGCCTGAACTGGAACAAACCCAATTTTTCATCACTACAATGTATCTGAAAATTCTGCTTCTAAGTTTCTGGCCTAGCCCAAAAAGTTTGGGTTTCCTCTGGCTGCACAGGGTGTTGGACAAAGTAGTAACTACCAGAATGCAGTGAAGTATTGTGTGTTTAAGCTGGTATTCTGCCCATCACAGCAGAATGAAATGCAGTGGAAAACACATATTAAGAAAAATAAATCAACTTTAGGTCTCTTCCTAAACCTGTTCCTGCCAAGAGATCAAGGCTGAAAGTCAAAGCTTTACCTTTATCCCTAATTTTTGCTAAGCACAACATGGAGAGCTACAGCAGGTGTAACATTCCAATTCATGTCCAAGCTTTTTTTAAGGATCAGCTTCCAAGTTCATCATTCTAACAGAGCCTGGGCTTTTTCTCCATGTGGGATAAATACGTCCTTTTATGAATTTTGAGTTCTATCACCTTTTAATTCCGTGCTCCCTCATCTGGACACTGAATTAAATGCTGAGAACATGAGGTTCTGATCTGCTCCTCTATTGCTCATCATGATTATAGGCAGGGATGGCAGAGCTGCCATTAGTTATTATTCTCCACACTCCCAATTAGAATATTCTGTTTTCTGCTTGTAACTCTGTCAGGCTGAGCTGCTTAGGCTGAATTTTTCCATTTTTTGCTCTCAAGTGAACTCCTGTTCTCACTTGAAATATAATGGAAATAAAAGTCCCCCAACTTTTGGGGGGCCACAGAAAATATTAGACACTGAATATTAATGCTTTCCTATTTATTCCTCATTTTTGCTTCCTGTTTTGTAGGCAGTTTTAGGTCTAGGACAGAACTTTCAGCAGTTTATTTAGAGTTTGGGGGTTTTTAAGCAATCTTTATAGGGATGTTGTAAAAGACTGGAATACACTTACGATTCTGTTCTTCTTTTAATGCAGGGTTTGAGAGATCAGGGAAAATACAGATCTGAACCTGCATGGAAGAGTAAGAGGGAAAAATATGAGCATTTTATAAGTGTTCAGAGCATCAGAAATTACCTGATTTAATCAAGTTTCTGAGGCTTGGAGCAGCCTGGTCTGTGGAAGGTGTCCCTGCCCATGGCAGGGGTGGAATGAGATGAGCTTTAAGGTCCCTTCCAAGCAAACCATTCTGGGATTCTGGGATTTGGGGATTCTGTGAACTACATGTGGCTTTTGGGATCTGTTGCACAAGGATGGACTCTGCTGCTGCAGGGAGTTTGGGAATGATATCTTTTCCTCCTTTGTAAGGCAAAGGCAGAAGGTATTTTCAGTCCCTCCTAACTGCCTCGGGTTTGTAAAAGGACTCACACAGAGCTGCTGGCAAGTGGAGTACTGGAATGAAGTGAGAATTGCAGGTGTTTCTCATCTGAGCAGAACAGGGATGGTGGAGTCCTGGAATGAAGTGAGAATTGCAGGTGTTTCTCACCTGAGCAGAACAGGGATGGTGGAGTCCTGGAATGAAGTGAGAATTGCAGGTGTTTCTCACCCCGAGCAGAACAGGGACGGCTCCTCCATCCCAGATTCCCTCCTGGCTCTGTGGGAGGATGGCAGTTTAGGCATCCCTAAATTCTTGTCCTGTCCCGAGTCACTGCTGTCCCTGGAGCAGACCTGGCTCCAGGTGTTCCTGCAGGGAGAGCAGAGGGAGGAACAGGCTGGATTTTTTGGCATCTGGGTGTCTGTTTTGAGCCATCCCACCTCACTGGCAAAGACCCTGAGTCCTTCTCCTGGAAGTGCTTCCTTCAAGAGCTGCCAGTGGAAGGGAATGAACCTCTCCAATGGAGGAACATTGGAAATACAGAAATGGGGTTTTGACGTGTTCCAGGGCAGTCCTGTCAGGAAGATGAAGAGTCATCATTTTCAGGATTTTTCCACAGATTGTGTGTTCTGCTCCTGGATGGTGAGAACATCACAGAGTCATCGTTTCCTCAGGTACAGAAGGAGAGGTCTCCCAGAGACTTTACAGGAAGGAACACAACTCACTTAAATATGCAGAGCTAAAGCCATGAATAATTGTTCTTCTCAACTCAGCTCCCCAAGCACTCTGACTAAATATTTCAGGAAATCAGGTTGGACAAGTGGTTCCTCCTTCATTGATCTGTTGTTTCTGGATCAGTTTCTCCACTTGGACAGGAGTCATGGAAATCTACTGCAGGGAACTGAGGAGTTTCCTGTCATCCCCTGCCATGAAATTCCAAGTGCTGTATTGCAGCCTATGGAAATTGGATTATAAAGCAGAGGGAAAGGCAATAAAATCAGCAGCCTCATCAAAGCATCCCTGTAAAATCCCAAGGGGAAGCAGCAAACTGGAGATGAAGTTGAGCTGTGTTTGCCTAGTTTTTATTTATTTATTTATCTATTTATTTATTCTTTTAACCTCTTAACAAGAACAGCAAATTCTTCTTAGCACTGGGATTTAAAAGCTCTGTGTCTGACTCTTCTAAACACACCCTTTGCAGTACTCCTTGAACCTAAAAACAAAATAAAATGTGTAGTTTTACCAGTTTAGCTAAAGAAAAAAAAAATCTCCATGAGGTCCTGTATTTTACAGAAGCTGGAATTTCATTTTAGCTTGCAGGGTTGTCTTTTTGCTCACGCAAGGCTTTGTTTTCTCTAAAGAACTATTATATGATAATCATAATTTATCAAAAAATACATTTCAATCAACGTTTTCATGAGTGCTCACTGATAAAACTGCAAATACTTAAATGCACCTGGGAAATTAACACTGACCAGGAGCTTTCTGGGCTGTTTGTCTATTCTGAGACTGGAAAATCTTTCAGTTCATTGCTCTGTAGAGGTTGGATCTTCAGTAATGGGATGTCCTGGCATTCCCAGCACACTTCCAGCACTCCTTCTCCCTGCAGCTTTGCTCTTCCCAGTCCCAGGGGGATGATTGCAGCCCTGGTGGGGATGTTCCAGTATTGATGGGGTTTCCAGGATGCACTGATGCCTTTCCCTGGTTGGGTAAAACAGCAGCAGCTTCCCATAAAGTTTGTAATTGGCTTTTAGAGAGTGTTTCCCATCATTCCAACAGTTGCAGGCTAAAGAAACTCGACATCAGCACTTATGGCAGCTAAGGAGATTGATTAACATTCATAAGGAAAGCAGAGGAGCTTAAAATAAGGAATAAAACAAGTGCTTAATCCTTTGGCCCAGATGGTTTTTGGCAGGGCAGATAAAAATGTGGATCTTCCCTAAAAACAGAACCCCTCCCATCTCCCTTCCAGCAAGGAAATCTGACACAATTCCAGCCACAAATCCACTCTGGCTTTTTGGGTTGGTGCCTGGGGTGTGGCTGAATATTTTGGACCTTCTCAGCAGCCTGGTGGACACTGGGAGCTGCTGGAGGGAGAGCTCTGTGCTCAGTGTCTGGGGGTATCCCTGTGTTTGCCCGTGGATCCGTGTAGATCCTCCGTTCCAAGCTCCAGCTCTTCCAGAGGGATCCCTGTGCTCACACAGGGCTGTTCCTGCCCAGTTCCTGAGGTGATTTGGGATTTGCTCTGCTCAATCCCGTGCACCAGTGGAAGCCACAGCTGGAGCTGGCTGGAGCTGTTAAACCCTGGGAGCACATCCCTGCCTGCCTCTGGAGCTGGGGATCATCCACCTTTCCCCATGAAAAACCCTCTTGGAAGGCCCTTGGCTTCCCTGCAGCTCGGCTCCCTGCAGATCCCCACGGTGCCCGTGGGGAAGAGGCATTTCACAGCTCGTTAAATATAGAGGGTACCTACAAATGTAGCCCAGTTACCTCTCACTGGAGGTGCTTCCAACCAAGAGGAAGTGACAACCGAGCCTTCACACTCTTTAATTATAGCAGCCTTTACATAACAGTGTCAGATAAATGTGTTTTAGGATAGGTGGCACCTCGCTTCCTCCAGAAGAACTGTCAAATTAGACCAGACTAATTTATTACTTGAAATTCCAAGGATTAAAGCACGCCGTCCACCCAGTCTGTTTGAATAAAACCTGGAAATTCACCGAATCCTCTGTGCCAGGATATATCCCAAGCAGCACAATCCCCCTCTCTTTTGAAACAGAAACACATCCCTGTTCCTCTGGTGGCTTCAAGGACTTCCAGGTCTCACAAACACCATCCCATTCTGCTGGAAAACAGGGTTAGAGGGGTTCTCAGGAGGTTCTCCTGGCTGTGCCTCCACCCAAGGCAGAAGCTGCTGTCACTGCACCAGATTCTTACCTAATCTCTATTATAAAACAGAGGAGGAGAGAGAGAGGCAGAGAAACTGCTTTAGAGGGAGAAGGGGCAAGGAGTGAGGCTGTGCCAAGTAATTTAGGGGAGTGAGGAACTGGCCTCCTTCCCATGGATGGAAGCAAGGTGGATTGCTGGAGATGGTCCTTTCCCTTTCTATTCATGAAATCCATCCCTGGGCTCTTCTGCTGAGGTCAACAAAAGCAGCTTTCCATAGAGGAGAGCAATTTTCTTCAGCAGGCCCCAGAATCCAGGCGAGGGAAGATGAAACCCAAAGTTTGTGTTTCATGGGGAGGATGCTGATGGAGATGGTGGGTTTTGGAGCCCTCTGTGTGCTGGAAGGAGTGGATCCATATCCAAGCCTGCTCTTAATGCAGCCACTAATGCTCTTTGTTAATGTGCCCTTGCCTTCTGGGGGGGATTTTGCCTCATTATCCCTAAGTGATGTCAGGAATCCAGGACCTGATGTGAGAGCAGGGAGAGGCCATAAAGAACTTGGCTGTGTTGGTGTTGGGGTTTTGCTGCTTCAGGGTTAACAAGCAGCAGGAAAAGAGGCAGTGCTGCTGCTCCACTCAGAGAAATCCCAGGTGAAAGTGGAATTTGTTGAAGTGGGGAGAAGGGAGAAGTTGCTGACTCCCATCCCGGCTTGGCGCAGTGCGGTGCCAAGGCGTTCCCTCCTCGCCTTGGCAATCTGGATCCTGCGCATTTATTTATTCCAGCAGCACTTCAGTGTGTTTATGCAAATAGTTCATTGCTCCAGCTCCTGAAAGAACCACACAAGTGCTGTCATTTGATTGAGGAATCATTAGATCGGGCTGGAAATAAAATTTTCTCTGGTTCTGTATTCACGCCCTCAGAAAAAAAAACCTCCAGTGTTCCCACTTTTGGGTAGCTCAGGACTGACTAAATAATGGATATTTTGGGATAGATGGATACACGTCTCAGAGAGATTTCCTTTGTACTCTAATTAAAAATAAAGAGGATGTGAATAATCTCTAATGGCAGCAGAGTATTTGGAGCAAGCCAAGTATTTTGGAGGACTGTGGATATTCAAAGTGTTGTGACTTCCAAGCTCTTCTCTTCCCACCACCTCCAACCTGAAGATATTTTAGTCTGGCTGCTATCCTCAGTGACTTGTTGGGCATTAAAAGTTTTGGATGATTCGTGGTCTTTGTTTACATCTCCTTCAGAATCTCCCGTGCCCTTGGAAACGTGGAGTTGTGGGTTCCAATTAACATCATCAATGAATGCTGTTTAACAAAAAAATGCAGCAACAGAAGCCATTCAAAAAATGCCATTTTTTTAAAGGTTAGACTTTAACAAGGCTCATTTCAGCTCTTCGGCCATTCCATGCTTGGAGCAGGTTGCTCCTGTAGTGTTGGCCTGTGGCCTGAACAGTGGAATTACCTTCTGGATAATATCAGTTCCATTCAGCCCCCCATTCCCTCAGCATATTTCTTATATTTCTATTTTTATACATTACTTAATATATTTACATATTACTTTCTAGTCAACTTAAAAGAGCTGAGTGTCTTCCTCCATCACGTCAGTGTGTGTTTCTTGGATAAATTACCTCATAATATTCAAAACAGCCTTTGATTTAGAATTCCTCTCTATTACAGCGATTTGTATTTTTATAGCATCTTTTAGGAGCCTTTTGAGTTGAGTCATTAAATATATATTTTTAATAACCTCTGTCTCTTAAAAGGACAGTAATTGAAATGTAAGGACTGGAAATCAAATAGTGATTCCCTTGACTTCCGAATTAAGTTGTTTCATTACAAATCTATGTAATGTTTTTTCCCCTTCATCTTGTGATTTCACAGCCTTTTTAATTTTGAGCAGACCAATGATTCTTGTAGTTGATTCTTTCAATCTGGGACATCACAGGTCTTCAAGAGCTCTGTAGAACAGGCTGCAAAAATTAACTCCTGGATTGGGAGTTTTATGAACATTTTAAAGATTGTCTTGGAATCTGAGATCCTCCTCCATGAGAATTAGTAAATTGGGAATAAGACGTAGTATAACTTTGGGGAATCTTCAGTTGAATTTGTAAGAAACTGTGAATATGGGAATATTCACCTTTGGCTTTGCTTTAGGCATCTGTTGGACAATTCCCATGGGATTAGTGGTAACTTTGCAGAACTGAAGGAAGCTTTTGGAAGGAAAAGTGGATGAAGCAAATGGAAAACACAAACAGGATGCGTCTGTGAAACTGCAGTGTTGTTGAAGATGAGATTTTAAATAATTGTTTTAATAAGGATAGGAAGTAAATTGTAAATTAGTTCTGTCATTAGTGTTTAATTATTTATTGACTTTTTAATCACGTAGTGTTACATCAGAAGTTTAATTTGTAGAGCTCCAGGAGGCACCTGTTTAGAGGTTTTGTTTCTTAATTTAGTTGTAAATCAGGTTCAAACTTCTGTTCTTCTAATTCTTGGTGTTTAGGATTTGGTTTTCTTGTTTTCAAATATCGTGTGTGTGTTTTCTGTTAATTCTTAATGTTTAGTCTTAGTGTCTTCAGGGTTTAATTGTTTCCAAATATTGTCGGGAGGTGGATGGATGGTTTTCCTTGGAAACCACTCACTGTTCTCTGGAATCTTGAAGAAAAGCTGTATTTTATTGTAAATAAATCACAGAATTGGGCTGGAGGGGAATTCTGGAGACCATCCAGTCAAGGCAGGGTCACCTGGGGCAGGTGACACAGGAATGTGTCCAGGTGTTTGGAATGACTCTGGGCAGCAGTTCCAGTGCTCTTTCACCCTCATGGAAANCTCCGGCCCCGCACCGGCTCTCCATGTACGACAACTTGTACCTGCATGGGTTTGAAGACTCGGAGGCGGTGAGTGCTGCGGGAGCGGGGCGGGGGNTTTGGAATGACTCTGGGCAGCAGTTCCAGTGCTCTTTCACCCTCATGGAAAGATGTTTTCCCTCATGTTGAGCTGGAACTTGTGTTTTATTTTATGGCCATTGCTCTTCAACCTGTCACTGACACAACTGAACGGAGCCTGGCACTAGCATATTTTGGAGATATTTATATGCATTAATGAGATCTCCCCTCCGATTTCTCTACAATATACGGTATTATTTTATTGTAAACCAGTTTTATTATAAATAAGCGGGTGACCGCCGCCNGGTGACCCTGTGCTGCCCCAAAGGTGCCGGGACGGGCTGCTGTGGTTCCCTAGGGAATTATCCCTCCCCGGCATCCCTCGCAAAATGGTTCTCCGGCAGCACAGAGCCCCCGGTGCCGTGGTCAGACGCCTCGGTTTAGGAGCGTTCCCCGCCGGTGTGCCCGTGGGTGTTTTTCGCCGCCCGGGAGAATGGCCGGGCTTGCCGCGGCGATGGACACGCCGTTCCATATTAAACAGGCATCCGTTACATAAGGCGTTGTGGACAGCTCGTAAAATACACAGATAACAACATAATATAGAGTGTACGTCAATGCAGACGTATGTATGGTATGATGTGGTGTCCTCAGGAGAATGGATGGGTCCTGTAGGGCTTCGGATGAGGAATTTTTCGTGCCTGTGTCAGTGTTGGTCTGGAAGTGCAATCCTTCTTAAGTGTTGCCTCACTTGTTTTAGCATCTCTTTATTTCAGGGAGATAGGAGCAACAACTGTGCAAAACTGACATTAATGCAGTGCACCATGTTGAGAGGAAATATTGTATATTGGAATCCTTCCGAACTGGGTATTTGAGTTATTTCAAAGCTGTTTAGAAGCCTGGAATGGTTTGGCTTGGAAGGNCCCCTCCGATTTCTCTACAATATACGGTATTATTTTATTGTAAACCAGTTTTATTATAAATAAGCGGGTGACCGCCGCCGTGTTGGCCGCCGCCATCAGCCCGTGAGGCGGCGCCAGCGCGCAGCGCTGCTCGCGGCCGGCGCGTCTCAGCCAATGGCACGGCGGCGGCGGCGCGTCCCGGCCAATGGCGNTGGGCAGGGACACCTTCCACTATCCCAGGTTGCTCCAAGCCCTGTCCAGCCTGGCCTTGTACACTTCCAGGGATGAGGAAACGCTCTGGGGTCAATTTAGAAATTCCTGCCCTTTTGGTATGTGTGTGTTAACTTTTCCTTTGGGTTCTCTCTCGCTGCTGCTGCTGCTGCTCACAAGCTGCCAGGCCAAGTGCAGATGAGTGTGTTGGTTCCTTCAGGGATGTGTTTTGGGATCCAGCTGGATGTTTCTGTAAACCAGGCAAAGCATGAGTCCTTGGGAGCTGTTCTCCATCCCCAGTCTGTCTTGTGCTGGTTTAATGTCTTTCAGCAAAGTCTAACAGTGCTCTTAAGAAAACAGCTTCAAAGTGCAGTATTGGGGCTGAGAAAACTGAGTTGCTGGATAGTGTGTGTGGTTGGTGTAGAAGAAAAGTGTTGGCTCAGAAATTTCATCAGAGAATGCAGGTAAATGTGTGGTGGATTTAAAAGTGCTTCTGAGATGCTCAACTCTGTGCACTCCCAGAATCCCAGGGGATTGGAAGGGACCTCTGGAGATCACCCTGTCCAAGCCCCTGCCAAGGCAGGGTCACCTGGAGCTGGTGACAGGAACACATCCAGGTGGCTCTGGGATGTCTCTGGAGAGGGAGACCCACATCCTCCCTGGACAGAGTTCCAGTGCTTGGCCACCCTCCATGGAGAGAAACTGTTTCATGTTGAGGTGGAATTTCTCATGGTTTAGCTCATATTTCAGTAAAGAGCTCTTCCAAGAACGTTCTTTGGGAAAAGCAGCTTTAATGGCAGCAGAGATGTACCTGTTGCACAAACATCTGGATTAGGATTTGTGCTGGAAGAACTGTGTTTATAGATGAGGGGTACTTGGCCTTTAGATGTCCATTTTGAAGGATTGGGATGAACAAGTCATTTCCAGATTCCTTAATACTCTCTTAACCAGTTTATGATAATGCAGTTTAACAGCTTTTTAAATTTTACAGCCTCTCTGTAATGGAGAATGCTTTTGATAGAGCTAATTTCCAGAATCACAGCAATATGTGAGAACCTCCCTCTCCTTAATAAAAACACCCCAAACCCTACAAGAAATCTGGATCTCCCAGTTGTATGGAAAAACTGGAGGCCATAAACCCCAAAGGCTCAGTCACAAGGCAATTAAAATTCCCCGAGTGTCTGTTTGCTTTACGCTCCTGAACCACTGGCTTAAAACATTAAACCTTATTATTTTAGCTCCTGACTCAGGGATTGGGAATGCCTGCTGAGACAATATCCTGGCAGGCAGGTACTGGGGATGGGTCACATGAGTGCCACTTTCTGGCCAGAGAGAAGCCAGGGACAGAACTGAGACGGTGGAAAACAAATGGTGGTGGAATTCTGCTTCCCCGCGGTGAAGAGCAAATGAGTGTGAGCGTGCGGAGCTGAGAGCAGGGCCTCTGCTTTGTTCGGGGTTAGGACCTGCACGGCTCATCCCAGAGCTGGAGCAGCCCCGGGCTGGGATCCTCCTGCCTCCCCTGAAGCCGCGGGAGCTGGGAGGGAGGGCTGGTGCTGATTGCAGCGCTTCCAGCGCGGAATAAAGCGCAGCCACGTGAGTCACTAGCACCGGAATGTCTGCCTAAAGTGGGCATTTGCCCTCAGAAAACCCGGACAGCCCTGCGTGCAGAACGCAGCCTGGGATCTGCATTAAAGGCTGAAGTGAATGGGCAGTGAGTGGCACTTATCCCCACTTACGGAAAGGTACTATAAAATTTATACCTAATGTCTCCTGATTCACTGCTCAGAGAACACCAGGAGAAGTGTGCAGGTGAAATTTTCCCGTTAAAACCAGCGACAAACGTATTTTTTAACAGTGAACGGGTATTCCCATGATTTTTGTAACAGCAGCTCTCATTATAATGTGTTTGTGTGTGTATATATAGATAAAGCATGCAAAAATACCATTTTTATTGATGGATATGTAAAGAAATGAGTGTGTGCATGGTATTACAGTCCATTACCAACTGTGATGATTAACGTGAAATAGATGATGCAGTAGCTGGTGTGAGGCTTTTTGGAGGAGGAAAATTACACTGCTGAAGCTGAGAAAAATTCCCAGTGATTGTAGATAAAAAGTCCTTTCCACATTTAGGAAAAGAGGTGCAGGGATATGGAAGTGAACAAGTTCTGCAGGGACAAGTGTCTTGTCAGGAGCACAGAAAGATGGAGAGTGCATCACTGTAGGGAGAAACCTCTTCCCACTGAAGATTTTTGCCTTGCTTGTTGTCCTGCCTTGTGATTTTTTATTTTTTTTTAGGCCTTTTTAAAAATTCTTTGGGTAGTTCTAAACAGGGTCACCCTTTTGGGAATGAAAGCTTATTTGCCTTGTAGGGATGTATTTCACATTCTTGCTCATGAGAGGATATAAAAGCCCATTAGCACAGGGGCTTAAGGCAGTGAGATCCTCTGGGTGAGGGGATGATAAATGAATCTTGTTTCACCTTTCAAGATCCCCTGGGTAAGGGAATAATAAATGAATCTTGTTTCACCTCTCACAGCTGGGAACTCACTGTGGTGTGTCTGTGGTGGGGAGGGATTGGCATGCTGCTCCACTGGAATGCAGTCCAGAGTTTCTTTTTGGTTTCTGGAAAGACTCCTCCACCTTTTTCAGAAACAAACTCCAGTGAAACCTTCCCATAAGAGATCACTTCTTCCTTCTGTAAAATTACATTTCCATTAAAGCAGCATGTCATTAAAAAATTATCTACAGGAGTTAGCAACAGCTGCCCCGTGCTACAGAGCCCATGCCAGCCCCAGGAATAAAACCTGCCTCAGGTCAGTGTTTTGTACCTGCAGAACTGTCAGAACAGCCCCTTTTAGGTTGTTCACTTCTATTTATCCCTTCAGAACAACACCTGAGCACGTGGAACGCCTTTCTTCACCTCTCGGGGTGTCGGGTTAAGGCTTGTCAGCACTGAGAGGCTTTATCTGGAGTACTTCAGTGCCCGGGATAGGGAACTTCAGCTGGCTCTGCATCGGGCACGGAGCGAGCAGGGGCCGCTGTGGGGTCAGGAGGGGCCGCTGTGGGGTCAGGAGGGGCCGCTGTGGGGTCAGGAGGGGCCGGTGTGGGGTCAGGAGGGGCTGGGGGTGGGGTGACGGCCCCAG
>VXBB01022903.1:47632-83832 GCA_013399915.1 Illadopsis cleaveri
TGGGTGTGGGGTCAGGAAGGGCTGAGTGTGGGGTCAGGAAGGGCTGAGTGTGGGGTCAGGAAGGGCTGAGTGTGGGGTGACAGCCCCAGGAGGCAGTGACAGTGACAGCCCCAGGAGCTGGTGACAGCCCCAGCAGGCACAGACACACCCCGTGCCTTTTCCCTTGGTCACCCAGGGCTCCCCAGGCAGGGCAGCTCTGCCTGCTCCTGGCCCAGCCATTGAAACAGGCATTTCTCTCGTGCCTTTGGCTCCCACCTGGGAGGTTTTGGTAGGGAAGTTCCTACTGAGATATTGATTGCATTTCCATGTGGTGCCTCTGACCCCTACAGCACCAAGAGTGGTGGCTTTGCTTGCCCTGCTGTAGTAGATTTTATTAGTAACTTCTTTTACTTATTTGCTCTTTCCCCAGCATCTCCTCCTCTCCTGAGCCTTCTTTTCTAGACCTCTTTTAGCTGTTTGACCTGCATCTAACCCAGCCTGGCTTCCCTTGGCAATTCCCATCCCTGCATCCACAGCCTCCCTCCTAGTGCTGGTAGCAGGGCAGGCTCTCAGCTCACCAGGGAAGCAGGACTTGGCTGTACTGCTGTGGAAGCCAGAAGTAAGCCAACTTCTGTGCAAGTCACCAAGAGTTAGACAAACACTTGTGGTGGGATTGATGCCCACAGAAGTATTTTAGATTCTGAAAGTCCTTTGGTGTTTGTATGGATTGAGTAGCAGTGAGAGCAGCCCTGGTAATTAATGGTCCCAGTTTGCTGTGTAAAGGGCCCTGAGCAGGGCTGTGTGTGGTGCTGCAATATTCTAGGGTTTGTCTCCAGTTACTCCATACAAATCTTGAGAGCATTGCTGAGAATTTTCAGGAAAAAGGTGATGGGAATAGTGGGAAAACACATTCCTTTCCCCATGAGAATGGTCAGCACAGTGTTTTGAGGACACTGTACTCCTCTGCTTTTTCAGTGCCATTATTCCTCAAACCTGCCATTCCTTCTGCTGCCAGTGTACACTTTCCTCATGGCACCTGAGACAAGAACATCTCTGTGTGCTGCACAAGCAGAAAAAGTGATTATAGAAAAACAAACCTTGGTAGGGAAGTTCATATCCAGATATTGATTGGATTTGTGTCTGGTGCCTGTCTGCTGAAGGGGGAGGAAAGGTGGGCTTTGCTTGCTCTGTACCTCTCAGTTGTTGTGGGTGGAGTAACAATCAAAATGTGTATTTAGAGGTGGTTTTCATGCTGTCTCTTCAGTGATCATGTACTGAGTTTTGCAACACCCAGTTCATTCTGTAGAACATCTTTGTACAACAAGCAGCTGAGACCCAGCAGAAGCTTTATCCAGCTGCCAGATAAAACCTGCAACTTCCAGTGGGGTTGCTTAGAAAGCTTTCAGTGGTTATTGGGTGTATTGTGTCCACAGGGCATTTCTGAGATTGTCAGGCTGAAGGCTGAAGGTTGGTGGTTGAGATCTGATGGTGTTTTTACATGTCTGGATGGATTTTGCAGGCAGGGACACCTTCCTGTATCCCAGGAAGCTCCAAGCCCTGTCCAGCCTGGCTGTGAACATTTCCAGGGATGGAGCAGCCACAGCTTCTCTGGGCACCCTGTGCCAGGGCCTCCTCACCCTCCCAGGGAAGGATTTTTACCATGGGTGGGAATGTGAACTGGGAGAAGTGTTTGCAGTGCCATTGGTTTGCTGGAGACACCCAGCTTCTCTTTGAGCTTAACTGTTCTTAATTTCCCCATTTCAATTAGTGCAGTTTCTGATGTTTCATCCAAGAAGGCTGAGTGATGTCAGGACCCAGGCATGCAGGATCTTTTGCCTAATCAATTACCTACGTGCTGCTTGTTTGTGTTGGATTTGTAGTTTCAGATGTGTGTTAAACTCTGCCTGGATTGGGACAATAATCAATATTTTCTGACAAAAAGAGATTATGCTCTGCCCGTTATGTATGCTGAATTCTCATTGAAATTTGGCTTTTACATGGTCAAAGCTTTTGTGTGTTTTTGACTGTTTCAAATCTGTTTTCATTTCTATTAGCCCTTAACAGACTGCCTTGACTAATGAATCATCAGCTGCCTGATATTTATCTCGTGTGGAAAGGGCTGCCTGAGAGGGCTGGAAGGTGGTTTGTTTGGGGGTTTGCTGGGGTGGTTTTGCTTAGATTTTCCTCCTAAAATATCCAAAGTTCTACTACTACAGCATTAGCTATGCTTGCCTTGTTTTGTGCTCTTGTGAGGATGGTTTTCTGTCTGACTCAGATCTTCTGTTCGTTAAATGCCACATTGTGATTTGATAGTATAGTAGTCAAATAAAACACTCAGTGAGAATCAGAAGTCATTTTTATAAATTGCTGCTTGCTGTTTCCATAGAGGTGCTTTTTTTATACCAGAATACCAGAAATACATTGAAATGGAAAAAAAAAAAAGAGAGAGAAAAGCTTCAAGTCATCTAAAGGAGAGACATGATGAGGAATAGGTAACAGAAATGGATAATTTTGTGTTCTCAGTTGCAGCTGCAGGTCAGGGCTCAGCTGATGGGACAGGGTGTGGTTGCTAAAACTGTGAGTTTATTCGGAGCACTAAGGTGTGTGATTAACTGACTTTATCCTGCTTTTGGATTCCTCCTGCTGAACTCCTGGCTGGCTGTGTGTGCAGCCCAAACCACAGGGTCTCTCTGCTGCTCCTGGATTGCAGATTGCTCTCCAAATTGCCCAGTGCTTAAGGAAATGCTGCTGCTGGGAAGTGCAAGCAGCTCTCCCTGGGCTCAAGGGCATTGGAGGGAGGAGAGTGGCTCTTGGTGCTGAAGGAGCACATCATAGAAATAATAAATAAAAAGGAGAGAAGCTTAACCTAGGATTTGTTGATGCCATGGCTTGCTTCCCTATCTCCCAAAAACACGCTCTGCTTGGGAGACCCTGAGCTGTTGGATGTTCTCCCTTGGAGCATGCATTTGTGGAGATAGGAGAGCCTGATCTTCCCAATCAGCACTTCACCCAAATGCAGATTGCTTTACAAACAGGACAACTGTTCGTGGTCATTTGGAATGCAGTAATTAATTCCAAAATGTCATTTAGCTGGCGGAGTGCTGAGTTCCGTAGGGATCACAGGTGGTGGCAGGATTTGCCTGCAGCCTCTCCTCAGCTCCTGCTTTGTATTTTTCCACAGTGCTTTGTCACTGGTTTTCATGCCAGCAGTGAACTGGTTTCAGTTCTAGAGTGGTTTCTTTTGCCATGCCCTTTCCTTCTTTTCATCTCTCAGCATAAATATCCATTCAGCATGTGGAGCACAGTGAGCAGCTTTGTTTGCCTGCCCCATGGTGCTGATGGAGTGAACTGGAGTTTTGATTTGGAGAATATTCCAATATCCAGAGCCAGCCAAGCTTTTCCACCAGCATGGAGAGCTGGAGGAAGCCAGCAGTGCCTGACTTTGGGAATGCACAGCACAGGCTGTAAATCTGCTTTTTCTCTTTCTCTCTAAAGCCTTGTCAGAAGGGGTTTGAAATGTCCTGAGGAAAGGACTCAGAGAGGGCAGTGCTGGCTCCAGGCTCTGCTCTGCTCTGCTCCTCAGGAGGGTTTTCATTTCCACAAGGGCAGAAAACCCCGGGAGAGGAGGACAAGGGGCTGCTCTTCTGATTTGGTTTGTTTGGGTTTTCTTTCCCTAAAAAGTCACACAGGACAAAGGCTCCATAAGTTACAGAAATGGAGCTGTTTGGTTGTGCTGCTTCACCAGCGTGGGGAATGCAGCCTGGCAGGGCTTTGATTTATTACAGCAACAAGGGAGAAATCATGAGGAAAAAACACTCCCCATCACCGTGCTGAGTACTGGAGTGCGTTTGAACGAGCTGCTAACGCTTCACATAAAACTTCACAAGCCTTTCTATTTTGAGAGAATTCTGCTTATACCAAATATATTTTTCCTGTGAGTCCTCCCTTGGTTTTTCCCCCGTGCTGGGACATTTCCCTGCAAACGGACTCTGCTCAGCTCATTTGTGCTTTCTGCCTCCTCCCAGGGGCTGTGTGTCCTTGGTAGAGGCATCACAGTCAGTGAAGGCACTGGCAGAAATGTGCTGTTTCCTTGGGGAGTGTGTTGCTGTGGGTGCTGTGCTCTTGGTGTGGAGGAGGCTGGAGGATTTAGTTTTTAGTGGCAATGTCCTTTATGGCCCCTCAGCCCTGGTGGGACAGGCTCTAGGGTGAGGTGGCCAAGGCACCCTCCCTGTCCCTTTTCCTGTTCACACAGCCAGGTGCAACCTGAATATCCCTGGCCTAAGAGTTCAACCTTTAGCACAGCCTTTAATCTCTTAGAATAAGAATAAAATCATGTTTCTAATGGTTACTCCCCTGTGCTGCTGCTTTATAAACCTCTCCTTTCTGTGCACGATTTCTTGGCAATATTTTAACCCCCATTCCCACTGTGGTTGGTGGATTCCCTGAAGAATGTCTCTCCCTTGCTTGGGAAAATGATGTGTTTGACAGATCATCAGTTAATCTGTGATATATAGGTCATGAGACACCGTGATAAAATTTTATGTTCCAGGACAATTAGTGGTGAGCTCATCAGGTCCTGACAAAACAAGCCCCAACATAACACTTAGGCAGGGATGTTTCAATTATGACCAATAACTGGAAAATCCCATCAAGGAAGAAAAGCCAGTGGCAGCTTGGCCCTGTCTCTGGCAGCTGTGGGAGACCTCAGAGCAGCTCCTGGCACTGAGGGCTCCATCCTGAACCATGTGATAAAGCTCAGGAACAAATCTGCCATGCTGCAGGGGTGACAGATCCCACAGAAATCAGGGTCCAAGGGACACCACGCTGGGAGAAGAGCTGGCTGGGATTCTGCAGCCCGTGGCTCTACTCACCTGCCCACGAGGCTCCAGCTGGATTCAGGGGAGGCTTCTCCAGTGTGGGGCACGACCAAGCTGCCAGCTCATGTTCTGTAAGCAACATTGCTTGAACTAAAATGTGCCACTGAAGTGTCTGTTGGAACAAGAAGAGTGGGCAAAACTACTTCAAAGTATATTTATTTCCAAAGCTTCTGACAAGTAACAGAAGTAGCTTTATCCCCACTGTGCTGCTTGTTCTGGTTAAAATGTTTTCAAGATGTTTTTGCACGCCATAAAGCAGCAATGTTGGAGCTGTGCACTTGTTATCGATCTCTTATTGGAAAATGAACGGGATATTGACAGATGGAAAAAACAGACAAATGAGTTACACTTTGCCTCCCTCCGGTTTTCCATGCTAATGACAGCTCTCTGTTGATTTTTACTTGCTGCCCCAAGGAGTAGAGTGGTAGTAAGTGCAGGAGTACATTGCTGAGTAGCTCCTGTTCTGCCTGGACTGGATTAATTTCAGGAATGCATTAAGTGATATTTCCCTTTAATAGATCAATGTAAACATAGAGCCTGAGGGGGAGTCTGGGAGGGAAGGAGCCAGGCACTGGAATGTTTCCCATTACACATTCAAAATTCATACACTGCTGGTGGGTACATAGAGGTTGTTTTGGGAAGTTGGCTGAGGCCTTCAGACTTGCCATCATATGTCCTTTTAGTGCTGATGCTGAAGATGTTTTGCCTGTTAGAATATTTAGGAACCCTGTTAAATGTTTAGCTTCACTACTCTGTACTGAATATATCACATAGGAATCTTTCTTTTTTGTTGGCTTTCTTAGAATCCCAGAGTGGTTTGGGTTGAAAGGGACCTTAAAGCCCAGCCAGTTCCATGGGCAGGGACACCTTCCACCATCCCAGAGCCCCATCCAGCCTGGCCTTGGACCCTTCCAGAGACAGGACAGCCACAGTTTCCCTCAGCAGCCGCTGCTGCTTGGATATAACACACACAAACCCATCAGATCCCACAGACTCTGTGTTGTCTGCAGGAGGGAACTTCTGTCTTGTGATTTCCCACTCAGGTTCTCTGCGTGCAGGTGGCACCTGCTGAGGGGGAAGATGCCTTCAAAGGGATGTAACTTTGCACAGATATTTTGTGTCTTCCTTCACAAGCGAGGATTTAATTGATAAAAGATGTATGAGATCTCTTTGGTATCAGAACGGAATGTTTTACATTCCACAACAACATGTAATTATGCATAAAGCTTGTCTGCCTTTCTTCTGGATGGTCTGATCTCGTACAGGTAAAGAAATCCCAGTTGTATCCTCAGAGTAACAACCACAACAATTCAAACAAATACAAACACCGCAGTGTTGTTTTGCTGAGAGCTGATCAGTGAAGAGATCTCTCCAAAGGCATCACAGCTTTTCAGGCTGGTTTTGCTGAACACTTTCAAAGCAATCTAAAACAGAAAGACATGTGCCTTTAAATCTGAAATCTGAACTGAACAGAGGGATAAACCCAAATGTAGGTTTCAGAGGAGCTGCACTGATGTATTTCAATGAAGTGCAGCCCAAAACTCCTGATGGCTGCACGTTTCTTTCAGCTGTTAAATAATTCCTCCCTTTGCTTTTTCACCCAAGTTGCTGCATTAGTTGCAAAAATAAAATAAAAAAAAAAAAGGAGAAAAAGCCACTTCCCAGCAGCTGGGAGCTGAAGCAGCTTTCTCCCATCACAGTCAGCAAAGTGGTTTCCCAAGTGGCTGCTGCCTGCCTGGGTCCTGCCGCAATCTCTGGAGAGCTGAGGGACTGGCAGGGGATTTACGTTCATTTTTTTTCGTTCCTTTCTCTTCGAGCAAGTCCCTGTGTGCCTGTGGCCGGCATTGTGCTGGTGCTGCCAGAGGGGAGGGATGAGGCACGTCCTGCTCCCCCCCGGTTTTCCTGCCGGCACATCCAAGGGAACTGGCCGGGCTGCACGGGCAGCACTGCCCGGGGAGCAGCAGCAGCCCCTCCTCCCGCAGCCTCAGCACGTTTTTCCTCTCATTTATTCGTGTCCCTTGACTCATGTGGGGATGTCAGCAGCGTGCCTTGCACAGCTCTTGGCGCGTTTTGGGATGAGCTGCAGGGTGGAGGTGGGGAAGGGGCTGTGTCAACCATACAGACACAAATGTGAACGGGAGCCAGCTCTGACCCTGCCTGTGCCTGTGATGCTCTGTGCTCACTGTGCACTTCCACGCTGGAAAAGGTGTGCAGGGGGCAGGAACTTAATAGGAATGCGGGAGTCATGGAATGGCCTGGGTTGGAAGGAACCTCGAAGCTCTTCTTCCACCCCCTGCCGTGGGGTGGGCAGGGTCACTTTCCACTCCAGGCTCTATCAAACCTGGCCTTGCACTCTGCCAGGGATGGGGCAGCCACAGCTTCTCTGGGCCATCTCCCGGGACTGCTGTGCCTCCAGGGATTGGGGAGCCCAGGATTTTGTACTTTCACTCTGCTGCGTGTCATTGGTGGGGCTGGGGGAAAATCCTCCTTTGGGGATGGAAGGTGAGTCTGGGTGCCCAGACCTCACCTTGTCCTTACATCCAAGGAAACACAGTCCGTGCTGGGGACACAGCAGGTGCACTGTCCCCTCCCTTCCCTGTCTCAGGAGGGTTTGGCTGTTCCCAAGGGAGAACAGGGCACAGGAGAGGCGGTGGCTCATCCCTTGGTGGGAGCCCCGGGGGTGATGATCCCTGCGGGATGAAGGTGCTGCTGGAGCCGCTGTGGCACCTCCTCCTGCCCGGCACTGCTCCCCGTTGCTGCCTGCGGTGTCCGCAGCATTCCCACCTGCCGTGCACGGGGAGGGGGATGCTGGGCACGGGAGGGAGCTGCTCTGGCAGCGGAGCACACACGGAGCTGTGCCCTGCTCACGCCGGAGGAGCTCCAGAGCGGGAGCACGGACAGCGCTGTAGGAACTGGATCATCCTGCAGGGCTGTGCTGTGGGAAGTGCGATGTGCACAGCAGGCACTGCGGCTGAACACAGCCCTGATCCCTCAGGAGCCATCAACGCTACAGCTTCCAGGGTAGAGCTGCTGGCACGGGAAACACACGGAAGGGAGGAAATAACAAGCTGCTCGTGCTAAAATGCACCAGAGAAATGGGAGTTGAACAGAAGCCTTTCCTTCCTGCCGGCAGCTCAGGGCACCGGCGCTGGCAGGGAATTGTTCTGGAGCTCTCCTGGTGATCTGTCCCCTGCAGGAGTGCCAGGGATGCACTGACACACAACCTGTGCCTGTGTCCATCCCCAGGGATGGGCTGTGTGGGGCTGTTTGTGTGCCTGGCTCAGTGTCACATTGTCACACGGGGAATCTCTGCTCCAGCAGCTGCAGTGCCAGGGGAGGGCTCTCTGCTGCTGCTGGGGCTTTGCTTTGTTCAGCCCAGGGAAGAAAAGGAATTGGGGAACTTCCTGAGGTTCAGCCTGCTTTTTGATTGACATCCTTCCCTTTCATCTTTCTCCTTCTTTGGAAATGCAAGGAATGGCTTTGCATCTCCAATGTCACCCACCACCTTCCAACCTGGGGACGAGTTCCTTACTTGGGACTTTGGTACTCTGGCTGCTCATCTTGGAATGTTTTTCTTCCTCCTGCTGGATGTGTTTCTGTACCTTTGACCAGACTGACTTCACTCATCATCCCCATTCCCTTGCTTTTTGATTGCATTTCAGTGCAGATTTATAGGGCACCAGCAGAACCCTTCACATTTTCTTTTGTAGTGGATATACCTCTGCTACAGTATCCCAAAATAGTGGCAAAGCTTTTGTAAAGGTTTTAAATCTTGACAAGATTGAAAGATTCTGCTCTTGTCAAGGCTTTTTTTTTTGCCTTCTTTCAGCAAAAACCCAACATCCATGTGTTGAAAGCTGTCCTGTTTGCTCCTGCAGATTTGTGTTTCCTGGTGCATATGAGAACTTGGATGGACAAGGAGTTTTTGCACAGAGTGAGACCATCAGGGTCTTTCTCAGTTATTGCTTGTGCCAAATCAGAAGGGCTGTAAGACAGTGATTCCTAAGGGATTTTTTTCTTGATTGGAATGCTTGTTGGTTGCTAGCAGGAAGGAATATTAAACTATTGTTTCTCCTAAGATATTTCATTAAGAATCCATTTTGAGATAAAGCTGGAGGCAGTTACTAAAAAATAATTTTAAAAAGTCTTTGAATTTTTAATGTTTAAATTACTGCCAATCATTAAATCTCAGAATGGGCTGGGTTTGAGGGCCCTGATGAGCAGATAGTCATAAGAATTTGGGAAAATATGTTCAGACCGTGTAAAAAAAAAAAAAATTATGGTGGCTGGAGTTGAGATGTAGGACAAAGTTCTGGCTGTTCCCTCCTCCTGGATTTGCATTTCCACCTATCATTATTACCTTCCCATTCATCCTAACAGGGAATACATGGAGAGACTTATTTTGCCGGTGGCATCCCCAGATTTTTTTTAAAATCTTGGAGTATTTATTTGTTCCTGCTTCTCACTTCCCAAAATAACCTTTGGTTGGATGTTTTTGTTTGTCCTGTGTTTTGTTGGTGCTCACAAACCACCTGGGAATACCTGATAACAACAAGTCCATCTCACAGCAGCGTTTTGTTTTCAGTGTGTGGAGCAATATCCAAGCAGGAGCAGATATGGAAACCACAGAATTGTCAGTGGGGGATATTTCCCCCCATTTTAAGCAGTGATGATAAAAACCAGCCAGTTTTGGGGGGAGTAGGTGAGCTCAGAGTGCTCTGAGAGCTGCAGGATTAGGGCAGAGCTGCTGGAATTGGGCCCACTGAATTCCCAGCCCTATCCTTGTGAATTCCCAGTGGGCAGCAAAGTCCTAGAAAGTCCTTGGGCTCCCTGGTTGATTACAGCAATTAAGGACCAGAAAGTGTCTCTCAAATATTACCTCAGCAGGTGCCAGCAAAATCTCCTTTCTCTTGTATTTTGCTCTCAGCACGCTGAGATTTTCGATTGCAGGGGCTGGGGGGAAGGAGTTGCTCTTTACAGCCTGCACAGCACTTGGAAAATTAAGGCTTTTCCTTCCTGAGATATTCCAGCAGTCCAGAAGAGCTTCTTGTAGGTGCAGCAGTCGGGGGATTTCAGGATTTGCTGCAAGAAAAGTAATCGGAGATCATGGCAGCTCCTTGGACGGGAAAAAAAAAGGAAAAAAGTACCAAAAAAGAGAGGAAAACATAAAAAAAATAAAAATGCTTGTAAGCCTCATTTATCAGTGTTTAAAGCAGCTTCTAAACCTCCTGGTTTGGAAGCTTTGGGAAGGAAGGAGCTAATTAAAACCATAACATAGCACAGCATAGCCAGCCTAGGCCCCAAACTCCATCAGCTGCTTGGCTTAAATGAAGCAGCGTGAAATTCATTTCAACAATGCCCTCCCAGCATGTCACAATTCCTTCCCATTCACTACCCAGCGTGAACATTTTCAACAAAGGAATTTTCCTCTAATTCTGTGCAAGATGGGAGTCTGCTTCTGTGATTCTGTGACATTCTAAACCACTTCTGTTGAAAAAAAGTAAAATAAATATTCAGGGTTATTTTGGTTGTGTAAAGCCTGATGGTGTGGGAAGTGGTGACACCACTCTAGAAGAAAATCAGGACACTGTAATCATCAAAATCCTTTAAAAGGATGTATATTCTTTAAATTAGCTGTTGGAATTAGGAGGAACATGCAGTGAAAGCAGACAGGTGGCAGGGATCTTCTCAACCCTGAGGAAAATTCCACTTCATTCCTCACATGTAGAATACCCTGAAGATTATTGTACTGCACATCCCTGCTTTGGATATACTGAATAATACACACTGAAGGATTCTGTGTGTATTTGAAAGAGATGGACTGGTTTTATTTGTTGAAAAATCATTTAAGCTAATGAATGAGTGCTGCTGAACAGTTCTCCAGGAAAATAAACTGAATTTTTTCCTTTGTTCGACCTGGAGAAGAAAAGGCTTTGGGGACACCTCTCTGTGGCCTCCCAGTACCCTGAAGGGGATTGTGAAAGTGAGGAGGGAGAGGGACTGGGGACAGGACACAGGGAATGGCTCCCACTGCCAGAGGGCAGGGCTGGATGGGCGATTGGGAATTGGGAATTCCTGGCTGGAATGGAATTCCCAGATTTGCTGGGGCTGCCCCTGGATCCCTGGCAGTGTCCAAGGCCAGGTTGGATGGGACTTAAAGCAACCTGGGACAGTGGAAAGTGTCTCTGCCCATGGCAGGGGTGGCACTGGATGGGCTTTAAGGTCTCTCCCAACCCAAACCATGCTGGGGTTTTGGGATTCTGGGACTCTGAGCCCCAGCTTGGCACAACCTGGTTCTCCCAAAGGTGACCCAGGGAGAGCAAACCAAGCTCAGCTACATGAAGCCAAAAGGGAAATAAACTGGAACAGAGTGAAATGAGAGGAGAAATGGGAGCTGATCCTCTTGCAGCTCCCAAGTGAAATGTTCCTGTTGCAGTGACAAGGAACTAGATGGAGGTGTGATTATTTTATTTTTAAAAGAAGTGATCCACCCCTGTCAGCAGGAGCTCTCCATCCCAGGCAGCACAGGAGGGTGGCTGGAGGCAGCTTTAGGAATACACCACATTATTGCAGCACTCCCTGGCTGGGGGCTGCCTGTCTCAGGGAATGCTGTGGCAGACCACATATGGCAGCCACAGATGCCTGTGGAGTTGGGAGGAGGGTTAAGTTTAGTTTGGGGGCAGTATTTGTCATTTATTTATTTTATTTTTTTTTTTCCTGGAGACTTATGGAACGTTCTTGACTTCAGAATGTGTTATGTGGGACAGACACAGAGCATCCTCCTCACAGGAGAGCTCATTTAGGATACCAGGTGCACTTTTATTATCAGGTTTCATCAAACCCAACAGCAGCAGCTTCCCCAGAGCCTTGGGAAGATCATTCAATGCTTTCAAGAGCTGAAGTAATTAGGAAAAATAAAGCAGTGTCTCTGTGCCGTTGCAGCTTTACTTTGGTGCCTTTTATCATGGAAAAATAGCACCTTTTTTTCCTCTCCTGGGACTGCTGAATAGCTTTCCTGGAAAAGAGGAACCAGCTGCAGAGGGTGAAGCAAAATTCAGGCTGGAGGTGTTCAGGTGTTGATTCAGTCCCAGGTCTCACAAGCTGCATTTGGAATGAAGCACAGATCAGAGCATTCCCAGGCAGATCTTTGCTGCTTTATGGCTGAGCAAAATCATGGGATTTGAAAGGTTTGTGTGTGGAAGTTTTGAACACTTTGTTGGGTGAAAAGCACCTGAGCCTGTAGCTGTCCCTCTGGCTGTGATCCTCACCTCTCCCTGGGCTCTGAGACTGTGGGAAAAATGCTTTGGGTGTTATTTGGTGGAGGAAGAGCTGAATTTAAAGGAAAAGTTCAGAGCAGCTCATCCATTCTCCAACCATTACCTCAGGCTTTGTGTGTACCTGCAGTGCCTGCTAAGCAAAATCTTGTGCCTTGCATGTTCATTTGAACATTACCAAAAGAGATGGGAGTATTTTGGCAGTAAATAGAGATATATATTACCAGTATTTTTTTAAAACTCTGTTTCTTAAATGTAGCAACACAATCTGTGCTGAACTGAAGGCAGCTGGAGAAAGGAGATAGACTGCAAGATTTGAAATCCAGGGTAAAATAAAAAGAGATCAGGAAATGTTGGAAAAAATGCCCTATTTTCTAACAATTAGTATTCCCAAAGAAAAAAAAACATGTTCTAACTACCTAGTAATTTCCAAATTGCTGAGACACCTAATGAGTTGTCTTAAATAAATTTACCAAACAGACAGAAGGAAATAATTGCTGAGCATTTGATTCTGAAATCACAACTCAATGCCAAGCTGTTATGCAGCTGCCTCCTGTGTGTTGGGGATTCAGCAAGAAAATCATTTGCTTGGGAACTGAACCTTGTCCTGGTTGGACTTGCAGTGCCACATCCACATGGGAATTTGTGGGAGAGTCCCACTGAACCTCTTTGCTCCTGTTTAACCCTGCAGTAGCAGGAATGGGGTTTGTAATTGAGGGGGGATGTTAATAAATAACCCCAGGGGATATTAAAGCACAGTGGGGGCTGTGCTGCCAGGGGCATCTCTGCACCCCTTTGCACAGAGCAATAACTGCTTTGCTTTCCCTGCTGCTCCTGCCTGCAGCTCCCATGGAATGCTCCCTGCAGCCTGGGCTAGGACTGCAGTATTTTACTGGGCACACACAGATTTTGCTGGCCCTGCTTTCCATTGCAGCACAGCGAGGCTTTCATGCCAAAGGAAGAGATCCCCACTGGTTTGTATTTGCCTTTTCATTAATTACATCACCTGCCCAGTAATTAAATTTAGCTGCCCACCCTGAGTGCTGGGATGAGGCGAGCACCAACTGTGGTGGCCACTGGTATTTAAAACGTGGGGGTTTCTTAAATCCTCAGCTTCTGGTTCTTGTTTTCATGTCAAAATGAGTTAACACTTAGTTTCTCTGACCCCCATCTCCATGACATACTTCTAGTAGTAACCTGTGAGTTCAACCTGCTCTTGTGCACCTGGGCCAGGGAGATCTCTGTGCTGGGGCTTGGAGTGAGCTGCTTCCCCAAGGAATAACTCTCCTGTGGGTTTTGTGGGGTTTTTTAGGTGATTTCTGGAACACTGGTGGCATATGGCAGCATATGGCCCTGCAGCCATCCCTGTGCCTGTTTGTGCTCCCTGTGCTGTGTCAGGAGCTCTGGCAGGGCTCTGGGAGCTCGTCAGGGAGGGATGTGGCCTCGATTCTCATTTACAGAGGAATTTACAGAGAATTTACAGAGGGCTCCAGGGAGAGCTCATTTTTTCGAGTTGAGGCTCCAGTTTGTGATGAATTTGTCTTGGGGGAAAGGGAGGATGGGCTGATGGAAGCTTCATCAACCAGTGAAAGGGCTGGGAGAGCTGGGTGAGTTCAGCCTGAGGAAGAGAAGGCTCCAGGGAGAGCTCAGAGCCCCTGGCAGGGCCTGAAGGGGCTCCAGGAGAGCTGCAGAGGGACTGGGGACAAGGGCTGCAGGGACAGGACACAGGGAATGGCTCCCACTGCCAGAGGGCAGGGCTGGATGGGAGATTGGGAAGGAATTATTTTCTGGGAAGGTGATGAGGTTCTGGCACAGGTTTCCCAGGAAAGCTGTGGCTGCCCCTGGATCCCTGAAAGTGCCCAGGGCCAGGTTGGACAGGGCTTGGAGCAGCCTGGGCTTGGGGAAGGTGTCCCTGGCCTGGAACAATCTGAGCTGTAAGGTTCCCTCCCACCCAAACTATCCTGGGGTTCCATTAGTCCATCTCTGCTAAAATATGTTTAGTTGAGGTCCTGACCAGTTTGAAAGCATTGGAGCTACCTCTGGTTCAGCTGTTCAGTTTCCTGGGTCATCTCTGAGTTCAGGACCTTTGGGATCTTGGGGAATTTGGCTTCCTGTGGCTTGAAGGATGAGACTGCCTTGAGTATCTGAAAACCTGTGAGGCTGGAGGTGCCAGGTGGGATTGGTGCTGGGGAGTGGAAGTAAGAGGAGCACAGCAGGAGAGGATGGGACAGAAGGGCTTTTTTTCCCCATGAAGCATTCCATGCTGTCCCCAGCTCACACACTATCCCAGCTCCACCATTCCCAAAAATTGGCTGCCTGGAGGAGCGCTGCCACTTCCCATCCTCTGTGTCCCTGAGTGCTGTGGGTGCAGAGTGAGCTCTGTGCTCCTGCCCTGACATCTCTCATCTCTGCTGTTCTCAGCTGAGCACAGAGCCCTCAGCCTGCCCCTGGCAGGATATCTGCACGTTCCAGGCTCCAGGAATGCATCCCAGGGGGCTGCCTGGGGACAGGGATGCTGCAGTGAGGCACTGATGGAGCAGGCAGGAGCTCTTGGTGAGCAGGGATGTTTTCCCAAAGGCTCTCTGCGTTGGGATGGACCCCACAGCACCCTAAATCTTTCCAGGAGAAGCTGCCTGTCATCTGGCTGATTGGAGCTGCTAATGGATTGCTGCTTTAATTGCACAAGCAGAATGACAGAGCATTCCTCAGGGATGGAGGGAGAGCAATCAGGAGCTGGGGATTTATGGCACTTGGGGAAAAAATATTTGCAAGCTCAGTAAGTCTTCATTTATTAGCTGTAACAGCTAAAGGTTGATTATTCCTTCAGTGAACACAAAGGCTGCATGTTGTAGTGTCCAGGAAGAGGATTCATGTCACCTCTTCCTCCCTAAAATGCTGGGGCATCCCCATTCACCAGGAATATTGTGTCACCTTCTTCACCTCGGCACACGTCCTCCAGCAGCCTCATGTGTAAGACCAGTCAGGGAGCAGGAGAATAAAAATAAACAGACCCACTGTTCTTTCTTGCTTTACCCTTCTCCTTGGCATTTTTGGGATTGCTTCAAACCTCCACAGGCTGAATGACATTAGCTGATGGGAGAGGGAGAAAATAAATAATAAATTGCACAGAAGTGAATTCACAGGAGGCCAAAGTATAAAGCAACGAGTCTTTCATTGCCTTGAATAATGTAATTATCTAGAAAAGCCTGTTTCTTTCAAATTGCCAAATCTGGTGTCACTTGAACTCACTGAAGTCCCACTTGACAAAGTTCCTCTGTCTCCCAGAGGGTTGTGGGATTGGGATTAGGTAAGGATGGGATTGGTAATTGGTCCTCAAATATTATGTGTGAAACTGTGGGCACAGGTGATATCCCCAGATGACCAGGCTGCTGCTCTAAGCAGTGTGAAAATAAAGAAGTGAAAGGGTCTTGTTACAGAATCCCAGAATCACCAAGGTTGGAAAAGCCCTCCAAAATAGAGTCCAACCTATGCCCAAACCCTCCCCTTGTCCCCAGCCCAGAGCACTGTCACATCCAGTCCTTCCCTGGACACCATTCCCTGGGCAGCCCCTTCCAGTGTCTGACCACCCTTCCCATTAAGAAATTTTTCCTTTAGGAACATCTTGGTGTACAAAAAAAGATGGGAAATGGCTTTCCTCTTTCTTTTCCTCTCATTCCTTATTGCAGTTTCAGCAAGTAGGAGCTGTCAGAGCAGAACTCACTGCACTTGGTGCTGAGCAGACAGCAGTGTTTGTGTTGGATTGTTGGGCAATATTCTGTCAATATTCCACAATATTTCTGGCAATAATTCTGATCTTCACTCAAACATTTCAAACAGAACCCAAAATTCAATACAAGTTTGGCTCCTTTTCTGCCCCTCTCGCTGCTATTTGCAGAGTGGTGCCTGGTTTTCAGTGTGATGCTGCAGCTCAGCACCATGTGAGTCACAGTCCTGGGGCTGCATCTTCAGATAAGGCACTCTGTGTTTGGGAGAGCTGGGAGAGCTGGGATCCTGCAGCTGTGTTTGTCCCAATCCCTGGCCCTTGGCACACGGGCACTGCTCAGCCTGCCACAGCAGCATCAGCTGCTCTGCCTGAGCCTGCTTCCTTCTGACAGCAGGAAATAAGTCACTGTTCAAACACACACCAGTAAAAACCAGTATGGGCACTGTGTGTCCGGCACTGGGCTCTGCTGCTGTTAAACTCCCTCACTGAGCTGTGCTAGATCACATCAGACCTGAGGGAATAAACAACCAGCAGTGCCCCAGGGGTGCCCAGGTGGGCAAGAGGCCCCTGGGCTGTGCCTGTCCCTGTGCTGGCACTGCTGGGGCACCTCCAGGGCTGGGGACACCTCTGGGACAAGGGGGACACTGAGGAGCTGGGAAGGGCTGGAGAATTCCTGAGGGAGCTGGGAAGGGGCTGAGCCTGGAGAAAAGGAGGATCCAGAGGGATCTTTTCCCTCTCTGGAATTCCCTGCCAGGAGGGGACAGCCGGGGGGGATTTGGGATCTGCTGCCAGGGAACAGGGACAGGAGGAGAGGGAACGGCCTCAGGCTGGGCCAGGGGAGGTCAGGGTGGACAGCAGCAGGAATTTCCCCGTGGAAAGGGAGGTCGGGCATTGAGAGGTGAGGCCAGGCCAGGCGCTGTGGCTGCTGAGTTCCCTGGTCTCTGCTCCATCCCAAAGGAAGCAGAAGGAAGAGCAGGATGTGCAGCTTCCCAGCTGGGAGAAGCTGAGCTGCTGCCAGCCTCTAATGCCAATGTTCAGCCTGGGGATGCTGCACTTGTTTCAGCTCAGGACCCTGAACTCCTGTGTCTTCCCAGCCCTTCCCAGCTCTCCATAGGTCCTGGAAGGAATTTTCTGGTGTGTTTAAAATCACAGCAGTGGGTGAAGCTCCTGTTGGCAAATCTGTTCTTGGCCAGGAGGAAATCTGCTTTTCCCTGTGACAGGCCAAGATATAAGTATGGAACAAGGAAAGAGCACAGGCTCATCAGTGGTTCTTAGCCAGAAGTCTTCTGGTGGATATGGATTCACAGGATGGATGGATCCACAGCAATGGCCATGTATTCACAGCAATATTTAAGAATATGTGCCTTTACATGGACAGTGACTTCTACAGTGCCTGTGCTGCAGGGTGTAAATCAATGTAAGGAAAACAAAAATAATAATAAGCATATAATGCTATAGAGTGGCTCTGTTGGAACAGACAGAGCCACAGACTGGTCAGGAGTAAATATTCTCTGTTTTGCAAGGTTAAAGGCCTGTTTTCCACTGGCCCCACACACATAAAGATCAGGTGTGTGGGATGCTGGAGTCAGGCTGGTCTCTACAAAGAGAGGAGCTCTCCACACTTCAGGGGTTGCCAGGTATCCTGAAAAATGTCCAAAAAATGGCAAAAAAATCCAAGTGTGGCAGCACCTTCTTTGCTCCCTCACAGACTGATGCTCTCTGCTGCTGCCTGAACGTGCTGGTTTTGTGTCATATCAATACAGAGCTGTTGAGCAGCTTTAATAATGTCATTTTTTGCCACTTTTTTGCCCTGGCAGCCCAGAACAAAGCTCTGTGTGAATGAGAACAAAGCCCTTACACAATGGAGTGTATTCATGGGGAGGGATGATTCAAACCAAGCTTTATAATTCCTTAATTATATTTGATGTGACCTAACCCTTGACCATCCTGAGTCTGAGGTTGTCAAACAGGATATGAGTATTACCAAGACTTTTGGACAGTGCCCACAGCTGAGCTGGATTCACTGTGTCAGTAAAAAAGTGAAGGAGATTTTTGTCTTTGGAAAACCCACTCAAAAAAAATCAAAAAAGAAGAAGTAATTTATTTTAAAAGTGTTTTTTAAATTTGACTGGGGAGGGGATTTCTGTTCCTTGCCTGTGTTTTCTTAGTGACCTGGATTTCCTTTCAGGGCTCAGCAGATTCATACACGAGCAGACCCTCAGACTCTGATGTCTCTTTGGAAGAGGACAGGGAAGCAATCCGCCAGGAAAGGGAGCAGCAAGCAGCCATCCAGCTCGAGAGGGCCAAGGTGTGTTCTTGTCACTGAGTCTTGTGCCAGTCACCTTCTGCCTGCTGCTAAAATTCACACTTGCTTTTGAAACCCTTTGGGAGCTGAGTCAGGATATCTGCAGAGAAGATGCTGGGGGAATTTAGTAGAAATATTCTCCTCTAAATGGGGATATTCTCCAGGGAGCTGAACTCTGTTGGCCTGGGTGAAATTACTAGGGCTGAATGTTTCTGGATGAAAAGTTCCCACTGTTTTTGATGTGGTTTTCTGTTTGTAGTCCAAACCAGTAGCATTTGCTGTCAAGACCAACGTGAGTTACTGTGGGGCTCTGGATGAAGATGTTCCTGTCCCAAGCACTGCCATCTCCTTCGATGCCAAGGACTTCCTCCACATTAAAGAGGTAAAACCAAGGGAAAGGGAATCTTTTTACAGGCCAAGGGCTTTGATTTGAACAGCTGAGCCATATCCAGGAGTGCTGAGAGGGTACACTGAGGATGAGGTGGTTGTTTATCCCTCATGGTGCTCCTGCACCCTTTTGGGTGCTTATCCTGCCCCTTTTGGAACACTTGGTGTTACCAACACGTTGGAATTTCATCACACAGGAAAAAACTTGTGGGTTCAGATTCTTTCCATCAGAACAAGTTTGTGAGGGATCAGAGATGGTGCAGCAGGAGGGGATTCCATGGGGCACAGAGGATTCCACGGAGCAGCACCAGGTCACACCAGGTCTTCAAAAAAACACCAGATAAGCTCCCTTCCAGAGAGGAAGTAACATTTAGGATAATAGAGTAAGCAAAGAAAATCCTGAAGAGGACAGATGCAAAATAAGGGGGAAAAATGGGAATAAATGAGCCCTGAGTATGGCTTTGGTAGAGAAAATTGCATTTTATTGCATGCTGAGCATATTTTCTGCAATTTTTTATCTGAAGTGAGCCCTCCACATTTGCATAACCCCCTCTTGTGCTGTGGATTGGTACAGAGGCTTGCAGCTTGCAAAAGCACTTTTTCATCTCTGCATTTTGGGTTTATTTTGGGGTGTTCAGTGCTCATCTGTGTCTTTCTTTGAACACGTGTTCATCATCACTCCAGAGCACTGATCTCCCTTAGACAGAGCACATTCAGGAGGAAAACACCTGCTGCTGCCCCTCCTGTGGTGCTGGAACAGGGAATTGCTTCACATCTCCTCTCCCAGGGAGGGAAAAGCAATAAATTCCCTTTTTCCAGTTTTTAATCTTGGTTTTCCTGGACTTGGCCACCTTTATTGTCAGGGCACTGAGTGAGTTGCACATCTAAAGCTCCTGTCATGCTGCCCTGGACATTTTTCCAGACAAGTGTCCTAAATCCATGTCTTGGCATTCCATGAGTTGTCTTCCAAGGTCTAAAAACCCAGGATCACACTGCCACTAAGCTGTAAAGCATCTGGCTTACTGGTGTTTGTCAGCTCAGCCTGCCTGGAGCTGGAACTCAGTGGGATTTGGGGAATGGTTCCCTGTGCTGCAGACAGGCTTTGTGCAGGATTTGCTTTTCAGTGATCTGGACCAGAACAATGGTTGCAGGTTTTGGAATGTTGCTAGGCTGGGTACAAAGTCAGGTCACCCTCTGGCAGGATGGAGCAGAGGCAGTGAGGGAGGAGCTGCTATTTTGAGGATTTGTCCTGTATGTCTCATCTGTCTCCTCCAAACTATACATTGTGTGCTTGCTTCAAGGATGAAATGGCAACAATTCCTGACAGAGCAGAAGGAATCATGGGCATGGCAACCAGGGGAGGGAATGTGCTCCTCCCACACACAGAGTGACACAGGGGAGGGAGTGACCTAATGCAGATAAATCTGTGTTCCTCACTGCAGCCTTGGCATTGGTGTGTTCAGAGGCTCCCAGCATAGCCCAGACTGCTTTGGGATGGAAGGGGCCTTAAATGGGCAGGGACACCTCCCACTGTCCCAGTACTCCAGCCTGGCCTTGGGCACTTCCAGGGATCCAGGGGCAGCCACAGCAAATCTGGGAATTCCAGCCCAGCCAGGAATTCCCAATTCCCAATCTCCCATCCAGCCCTGCCCTCTGGCAGTGGGAGCCATTCCCTGTGTCCTGTCCCTGCAGCCCTTGTCCCCAGTCCCTCTCCAGAGGGGCAGATTCTGATCCCATGTCTAGAGGCATCACTCAGAGCTCCATGAAGAAACATTCTCATGGTCAGGCTGTGCTTTTAGAGCCAAAATGGAGCAGGCAGTGCCCTTGGGACTCAGGTTTTGCAGGGATTGGTTTTGTAGAGTCAGACTGGTTTGGGTTGGAAGGGGCCTCAAAGCTCATCCAGTGCCACCCCCTGCCACGGGCAGGGACATTTCCACTATCCCAGGCTGCTCCAAGCCCTGTCCAGCCTGGCCTTGGGCACTTCAGGGATGGGGACCCCACAACTTCTCAGTTCACTGATTTCCAACAGCAGGAGGCTGAATCCTGAAGGATTTGTCTGGTTCACAGACTGGAAGTAGTTCTGTAATTTAACATACTTCAAATAAAGCTTTGCTCACTGCCATTGTCTGAATCAAGGTCAGAACAGCAGGAGGAATAAATACTTAGTTGGAATGATAAAAGAATGGAACCTCTTGCCTAAACATATAAAAGAGGATAAAGAGGTTTTTCAGGCTATGAGGATTGCATTCCCTTAGCTTTTACTATATGTTAATATTTATGATTGGGTTAATGTTCAGATATCTGGGTTGATAAAACCCCATTTATTTTTCAGTGGTGGGGCTCAGTGTTTCAGAGTCATCACCAGGCACTGCTGCACCTTTGACAGCAAGGGCTCAGTGTTTCTGTGTTCCTGCAGGAACTGAAGTGCCTGCAAATGTGGAGCCAGGAGCAGGGATGATCCTGAAGATGAGATCTCTGTGATGGCTTTTTCCTCGAGGCAGGCAAACAAAACCCATTCACTCGTGCTGCTCTTAATGACTCCAGAGTCAGTTGTGAAAAGCAATGTTTCTTTTGAACACTGAGCTGCCTAATGAAGCACAACAGACGAGAGGCTTTTCAGATACTTTTCTTCAAAAGCTCTGCTGGCAGCAGCTACAACAAATCCTTTTCCACTCCAATATCCACCAGGATCCTGCTTTTCATCTTGCCATCATTAGGGACAGACCAGACTTTCAATAAAGCAGAAAAATATATTACTAAAGGTCAATGATAAAATGCTATACTTTAGGTATATATTAAAGTTTCTTCCTAAAGGTGAGTTTTTCCTGATCTGTCATAACCTGTTAATACCTGGAAAGGAGGAAGAGAAAGTGATGAGATTTTGTCTAGACCATTAAATCTGACAAGCAATATTTGATGGGGAAGCTGAAGGTGTTATTTTTATGTTTGCTGCTGGGAGGTTGTTTGGTGGCTTCAGCTCAAAGAAATGAGTTCTGCTCATTAAATCAACCTCGAAATTAAATCAGCAAGGGACAGGACGAGGGGAAAGGGCCTGGGTGCTCTGGGAGTGAGTATCCAGTGTGGAGTTGATGAGTGTCGTCGCCCTGATTTTTCAGCCTTCTGTTTTACATTNGGAGTGTCCTCGCCCTGATTTTTCAGCCTTCTGATGTTTTACATTTCTACTGAAGTTTTCTCAGGCATATTAAAATAAAGAGTGATGTTTAGTAAATAATACATTCCTTTCCAGGAGGAAGGACAAATTGATAAACTTCTAAGTTGACCAGTGGGGTCAGAGAGGTGTTACCCTCATCCCCCAATCCCTGATCAAATTCCAAAGACTATATAAAGTTGAGATCCCAAAATAAACTTTTTCTCGTTTCACAACCTGACAGGTGAGTGTGGTTCTTTCGTGCCCTGTGGTGACAGAGTGTGGATAACAAAAGGAGGAGATCTGGGAGAGCTGGAGTAGCCAGGAGCCTTGTCTGTGTTGCAGAAATACAACAATGACTGGTGGATAGGGAGGCTGGTGAAGGAGGGCTGCGAGATCGGCTTCATCCCCAGCCCGCTGCGCCTGGAGAACATCCGCATCCAGCAGGAGCAGAAGAGGGGCCGCTTCCACGGAGGGTGAGACAGCCCTGACCTTTGCAAACCACCTTCCAATCCTTGCTCACACCTGCCAATATCTGCAAAGGTCACCTGCTGCTGCTTTATTGCAGGGCATTTGCAGTGTTGGGTTTGGGATTCCCCAGGGGAAGAAGGATGGATTTGTGGAGAGCGGGCGATCAGAAACAAAAGATGGGTTTGACTTTAGGAAAGAGCAGTGAGGGATAATGGCAAGAATTCCTGAGAGTTCTGTGAGCCCATGGCCTTAAAGTCAACTTGGTGCTCAAAATCTCCCAGATTTTTCCCAGCTTTCCTCAGGTTGTGGTTTTTTTCTTCCTTTTTTTCTTCCTTTTTTTCTTCCTTTTTTTCTTTTCACTCCATTTTGGCCCAAACCAGACTTGTCAAACTTTGTAACATCAGCTTTGTCATCCTTTATTCTTCATCTTCCTGCCTGAGGTTTTTGAGTCTTCACCCTGCCAGACCTGGAGATTGCAAATCTCTGGGAAAAGGTCTGGGAGATAAACCTGGGAAATGCTTTCAGAATGGCTGAACAGCATCCAAATTTCTTCTAAAATTTTTTGACACAACTTCAGAGTCAGCCAGTGGGTCTCAATCTACAGAGAAATTACTGAATTCAGTGAAATGCTCCTGGATTTGTATGATAAAATCCCATATTATAATGATAAAACAGTTAATTTTTAGCTTTGTTAGAGTAATTTATGGTTTTATGTAATTTATGTTATGTATTTTATGTTAATTCATGACCTTGTGATTCCTCATGGGACAATCCCTCCCCAAAACCCTCCCACATTTTGGGGTGCCTGGTGTTAATGGGGCTCTTGGTGCTGCTGTAGGAAATCCAGTGGGAATTCTTCTTCAAGCCTTGGGGAGATGGTTTCTGGCACATTTCGAGCCACACCTACAGCCACAGGTAAGACAGGACTGACTGAAGGAAACCCTTGCTAATAATTGTGTTTAAAAACCCTGCATGAGGAACACAGGTTCTCCCCTTTGCTGAGCTCCTGAGGTGTTTTCCAGCACTGTTTGCATGCACAGGGAAGGAGAACAACCATTTCCAACCATGCAGGAGTTGCTGAGGGCTGGGAAAAAACCTTGGGAACAGTGGCAGCTGCCCCAGTTTAGCACAGGTTGCCCAGTTTAATGCATAAAATGCCCAGTTTAATACACAGTGCCCAGTTTAATGCACAGAATGCCCAGTTTAATGCACAGAATGCCCAGTTTAATGCACAGATTGCCCAGTTTAGCACAGGTTGCCCAGTTTAATGCACAGATTGCCCAGTTTAGCACAGGTTGCCCAGTTTAATGCACAGATTGCCCATTTTTGCACAGGTTGCCCAGTTTAATGCACAGATTGCCCAGTTTAGCATGAGTTGCCCAGTTTAATGTATGGAATGCCCAGTTCAATGTATGGAATGCCCAGTTCAATGTATAGAATGCCCAGTTTAATGCCCAGATTGCCCAGTTTAGCACAGGTTGCCCAGTTTAGTGGATGGAATGCCAAGTTTAATGCCCAAAATGCCCAATTTAATGCACAGATTGCCCAGTTTAGCACAAATTGCCCAGTTTATTGTATAGAATGCCCAGTTTAATGCCCAGAATGCCAAGTTTAATGCCCAAAATGCCCAATTTAATGCACAGATTGCCCAGTTTAGCACAAATTGCCCAGTTTATTGTATAGAATGCCCAGTTTAATGCCCAGAATGCCAAGTTTAATGCCCAGAATGCCCAGTTTAATGTATGGAATGCCCAGTTTAATGCCCAGAATGCCCTGTTTAATGCACAGATTACCCAGTTTAATGCCCAGAATGCCCAGTTTAATGTATGGAATGCCCAGTTTAATGCCCAGATTGCCCAGTTTAATGCCCAGAATGCCCTGTTTAATGCACAGATTACCCAGTTTAATGCACAGAATGCCCAATTTAATGCACAGGTTGCCCAGTTTAATGCACAGGTTGCCACATTTAGTCAGGCCTGAGCAGAGGGAGGTGCCCAAAGAGAAACCAAAGTGCTTTGGCCAAGGGGTTTCTGGTTGCCTGGGTGTGTTTTAACCAAGTTCTCATTTGGTCTTCTAGCAAAACAGAAACAAAAAGTGGTAAGTAATGCTTTTGTTTCCATTTTATTTCCTTCTAATTCCCAATTCCCAGGATCTCCCTGTGGATGTTGTTTGATTGATGACCTGAAGGGTTGTTTTTTTCCCTCCAGACAGAACATATCCCCCCCTATGATGTAGTGCCATCCATGAGACCTGTGGTGTTGGTGGGCCCATCACTCAAAGGCTATGAGGTATGGACTGAGGTGTTTGCAATTAATTCAGCTTTTATTATCTCTAATCATCCTCAGTAATTTCGTGTGTGGCTCAGTGCCACTGGCTTATGATAATTTCAGGTGATTTAGCTTAAATAATTACCAAAATGTTCTGTAAGAGCTCAGAGTTACTTCTAAACTTGTACTGTCTTAAGCACAGTGCAAATCCATTCTTTTCAGTGCACTCCTTCCTGATTAAATCAAGTAAAAAAGAGAATTTGTGTCTGCTACAGGCAGTCAGATTAATGAGCTGGACTCTACACATGAAAAATACTCATCAAACCAGCCTGTGCTTTGAACTTAATTAGCAAAACATTTGAAGGAGCTTCCTTGTTGTTCTCCTTTTTTCCAGTTTATTAATAAATTCAAATATTTTGCAAAGAAACCTTGAACCCTCCTATAAGAGGTGGAAGTGGGCAGGATAACATGCCCAGATAACCAGGACAGCCTTTTTTTAGGCTGCTGCAGATTCAAGTGAGCATTTACCAGGTGCTAAACGAGCAGAGACTTTTAGCAGGGCAGTTTGGGGAGCTCAACCATCTGGGAAGTGCTGAACCAGGAACTAAATGAACATAAAATCAAGGATACACTTCATTAAGCTTAATTAATATTGTCAGTCATTTATAGGATATTATTAAACATATTGGAATGGTTCATTTTGGGGGGGACAGCCTTGGCACAAGGCAGTGTTTTGGCACTGTTGTTATGTGAGAGTGGCTGGAGGTGCAGCTCAGCAGAGCAGGTACTGCATGTTCTGCTCTCTGCCTTTTAATTTGATGGAGAAGTTTTTTTGACAGGAGTAAATTCCCTCTGTGCTGCACCACAGATCAATTTGCCTTCTCGAGTTTGGAGGGGAGAGAGGTTGTGTGTTCATAAAATCCTCTTCAAATCTGCCACCCTGTCTCTTTTTTTAAAAAAGAAAACAACACCAAACACAACACCTTGAACATACAAATGTGTGCAAATGGTAACACAGAATATTAATTTCAATAACAAGAATGCCTCGTCTTACTTGGGGGAAATGACTCTGACTATTTTTTTCTGGCTAAAAGCTGAAGGAATCAGTTGGAAGGAGAGAAATAAACTGTCAGAGAGGCCTGGGGGCTTTGCTGAAGCTCCTGCCTGGCCTGGCAGATAATAATTGTCAGCCTGAGTTGTCCTGGAAAGGACAAGGAGCTGCTCAATAAATCAGGTGCAGAGATGACAGCTCTTGGGGCTGAGCATCTCAGCTGTGTTCCCATGTCCAGCAGTGGGAACATCCCATTTTTTTGCTGTTATCCCTCTCTGAGAACACTCCCCCAGCATGACAGATCTCATCCCTGAGGTTTGAAACCCCCTCTAAAGAATGTTGTGTAGGAAAAGCCCAAGTGCCCAACAAACATCCCACATGGCTGTGCCGTGTTGGGAAGCTTTGGGAATGGTTGGATGTGGAAGAGGGTGAGGAATGCTCAGGGCAGGTGAGGACAGGAGCACACAGACTGCCAGCCCTGCCCTGGGAGCAGTGAGTCAGGAGACTCCCATGGAATTGTGAGTGAGCACTGTGGCAGGAGCATGGCCCTGGGATGGTTCTGCCCATCAGGGTGTTGGTTCTTGGCTGGATCCCTGCCTTCTACTCACCTCTCTCCTTCCTTTTGGCTTCTTTCTCTCCCTGTCCATCCCCCTGCTCAATCTTCTCCCCTCTGCCAAGGTGACAGACATGATGCAGAAAGCTCTCTTTGACTTCCTGAAGCACAGGTTTGATGGGAGGTGAGAAACTCTGTCCTTCTCATGCTGCTTTGCCCATGTGTTACTAACATTTCAGTGATTTATTTTTATTTTTTTTTAATGCCAGAGGGTTTGCTGCATGATCCAAGTTGATTTTCTGGCTTTGTGTCGCCACTGAAGAGTGGGACACAGCTCATGTGTCACTAGGGGTGCACATGTCTCCATTTCTGCCATGGCTGGGCTAAGATTTCTTAGTTTAACACAAGAATTGTGTCTCAGTGTCTTCCCACCACCTAAGAAAAATCAGCTCTAAAATATTCCTTATATAAGATTTTATTTTGACTGCCTTAAGTTGGCAAAAATACTGAAAAGGGTTGTTGGAAGAAGGAAATGCTGAGAAATAAAAGGGTTCATCTTCAGCTGGAGCATTTCCTGGGGAGCTGCAGGGGATAATTTGGATTTCCTTGCTAGGAGCACTGGCTTGGTCCATGGCATCACCTCAGTCCTTGGAGGTGTCTGCTGCATCTTTGGGATGTTCTGCCTTCCCCAGTTAGTTCAGGATATTCCAGCTGGGAAAAGGGGCTGTTCTGGTAATAGATAACAGTGAGTCAGGTTTGAAATACCCAAACCATGGGCACCAGGGCAGGGAAAATGATGTTCTGTAGAAGAGCTGGAGCAGGAGTTAGGGATTTTAGGAGTGAGGAGGTGGCAGTGCTGAACTGATCCCTAAACAGCTCAGAGAGAACATTTAATGATCAACTCCTGAGCAAAGTATCTCCTCTCCTGCCCTGTTCTGAGCTGCTCAGCTGAAGTGATTTCTGGAAATCCTAATTCCATCAGCAGCATTGGCAGCTGGATCAGGTGGGAGTATGGAATTTCAGCAGTGGAGAGCTTGGTGCCACCAGCAGCCTGAGACCATTGATTTTAGCTCTGAGGAGCTCAGGAAAAAGCTGCTTCTTGGTTCTTCTGCCAACTTTTATGGCTCTGTGGTCTTTCTCCTCCCTCTCTTTTCTTTTTTCTTCCTTCCTTTCCATCTCTTCTGCAGTTTTGGGAGAGGTCCACGTTACCAAGAAAGGAGCTGGGTGTCCAAGGAAGAGCCTTTCCAAAGGCATCAGAGACCTGACTCCTTCCCTGCCTGAATTCCCTTGGCTTTGCCAGCTCCTTCCTTTGTAACTGCAACCTCCCCTGCTGGCCAGTGAGCCCAAGACCCACAATCCATTCATTTCTGTTTGAAACTCACTTTTACTTTTGGCCTCTGCTGTATTTTCTGGCAATGCATTTATTTATGTATTATACAGAAAAACAACTGCCCTTCTTTTTAACCCTGCAGCTGAAAACTTCACTTAGAGCTGCATTAACTCTTGGGTTCTGTGCAAAAGCTGCTGGTCATTCCCAGCTTGCTTTCTTTCCATTTTTCCTGGCTCCTTTGCTCATCCCAGGTCTCCTAAACGGATTTTACATGAAGGGATTGTGTGGTCTTTGCTTTGTAGCATTTTGTGTCTTTCTAACTCACTGACAGATGAAGTAAATAAATCACCTGCCTTAAGTTAAAGAGGTGCAGTGAAATTAAACTCGAGTTCAAGCAGCCCAGAGAGCTCCACTTCCTTTTCTCCTGCTGATCCCAGCCCCTGACACAGCTCCCTGGGTTTACTCCTGGGTTTACTCCTGGTGTAACTCTGAGGGAAGAGGAAATGCTGGTGCATGGCTGCTCCTTGTTCTGAGTGCCCCAAGCCTCACATTTCTGGCACTGTGTAAATTCCTGCAGGAGATGAGTGAGCTGGGAGGAGAAGTTAATTAATGCACTAAGGAGAATAGCAGGAACTCCATCCCAGAGCTCAGGAACAGGAAATATTTCCCAGTTACTCAGCACTTCTCTTCAGTTGTCCTTTAATGATGCCATAACTCATCTGGAAACGTGTCTGAGCATGTTTGGTTGTGTTTGCCCTTTGGAATGGGCTGTGGCTGGAAACCCCAGTGCTGTGTTTGTGTGTGCTGTGCTCTCCTCCCAGGATATCCATAACCAGAGTGACAGCTGACATCTCCCTGGCCAAGAGGTCTGTGCTCAACAACCCCAGCAAGAGGGCGATCATCGAGCGCTCCAACACCAGGTCCAGCCTGGGTAAGGCACTGCCACTGCTGCAGTTACACACAGCAGGCAAAGGACACCATCCCAGCCTTCCACATCATGGAATCTCAGCTGGAAGGGACCCACAAGCATCATGGATCCAGCTCCAGACACCCCCAAATCCCTCCCTGGGAGCAGTGTCCAAACGTTCCTGGAGCTCCGGCAGCCTTGGGAATGTGCCCATTGCCAGCACCCTCTGGGGGAAGAACCTTTTCCTGAAATTCAACCTAAACCTGCCCTGGCCCAGCTCCAGCCACTCCCAAGATCACATCAGTTCTGCAGATTTAAATGTGTCTACAGCATTTTACTGCAGAATCCTGAGTTGGCCTCACAGCTCCTCCTCCTTCTCAGCCCTGTGCTTTTAATTCCACATCACAAGGAGCCAAAGAGCTTTCACTTGTGCAGCCAAGGAAATGTCATTCCTGACCCTAGGACCAGTTTTGTGTTTATTGTTGAGCAGTTACAGCTGAATTTTGCTGTCTGGCTGTGAGACTTTGGGTCCTGCCCCTCTCCTCAGTGTCAGCACTGCTGGGGAACAGTAGCCTGAGGAGTTTTTATTTGGGCTCCATGATCTTAGAGGTCTTGCTGGTTCTGTGATTGTGTGATTCTTTCTTGCACAAGGCTGGAAATTTGTGTGTATCACGTGCATTCCAATATCCTGCTCTCTGGGACACCATTCCAGGAACTAAGAGGAGTTTGGTTTGGTTAAAAAAACACCCCAAATTCCAAATCTCTGCCATCCTGAGTGACTGCTTGCTCTAAAGGTGCAGGTAACAGGTTATTTGATGGCAATGCCATCAATTCACATGGGGAGTCTGTGACAGTAAGTGGGTGAGGATGTTTTTATCCCAGTGCTCTGGGGTTCAGTGGTTTCACCTGCTTTGCTTTCCTTTGCAGCTGAAGTGCAGAGTGAGATTGAAAGAATCTTTGAGCTGGCCAGGTCCTTACAGCTGGTTGTTCTGGATGCAGACACTATAAACCACCCTGCACAGCTTATCAAGACATCTCTAGCACCAATTATTGTCCATGTGAAGGTGTCCTCTCCAAAGGTAATTCCTCACCCTAAAATCCAAGAGGGAGCTGGAGGGCAAGGTGGGAATGGGCAGTGTGGAATCTGCACCTGAAAAGGGGAAAAGTGACATAATGTATTGCTGGTGTGCTACAGCCCATCCAGCAATCCAGATAATTCTGTATAAATACAATCTTTGTGCTTCTCTGTTGTCAGAAATAACTCAGGACTTAAAGTAGGATAAAGCAAAAATGCATTTGAAATTTTTCAAGGGCTCAACCATGACCCAGAGGGAAATGTACCCAGTTCTCAGAGGGGTTATCAGAAAGATTTGGGATATTCGGGCAATATTTTATGGAGAGCTTCTGCGCTTAGTAATCCCTCAGGGGGATGTCAGGCTGAGCTTTAGGNGTTTGGGATATTCACGGGCAATATTTTATGGAGAGTTTCTGCCCTTAAGTAATCCCTCAGGGGGATGTCAGGCTGAGCTTTAGGGAGTTAAGTGATCCTTAAACTCACCTTTTGCCCTTTCCTCCTGTCAGGTTTTGCAGCGACTGATCAAGTCCAGAGGGAAGTCACAAAGCAAACACTTGAATGTCCAGTTGGTGGCAGCTGATAAACTTGCACAATGCCCACCAGTAAGTACAGAGGAGAGGCTGAAGAGCTCCTGCTTTGTGGAATTGTGATGATTCCTGCTGTGCTGATCCCTGTGCAGAGCTGGCTCCATCCATTATCACTCCCTGCTGGTGCTCACACAGCCCTGCACTCGTGAGACACAAAGGGCTGCAGACTTTCATCCCGCTTATCTCCTGGGTTTGTTTTGGTCTTTGGCAGGGTGACAGGGCAGGAGTGATGTGGAGGGGACAACAGATCAGTTCATTAGCAAATTACATCATTTGTGCAGCTCCAGGTCCCAGAGGGACAAAGTCTGAGTTGGGAGAGGAGGCTGCAGAGGCCTCCCCTCACTGCCCAGGGAAAGGGAAAGGAGTGTGTGCAGGGATGTGAGCCCTGATCCTCATCCTGCAGCCATCCCAATCCCCTCATCAGAGCACAGCCACTGCTCTCCCACCTCCTGATCAAAGATCCTGCCCCTCTCCTGGACTCCTGACTTGCTGCTGATGGAGCAGAGGCCTGCAGGGCTCGTGGGCAGGGTTGTGGGGAGGGGTTTGGACAGGGCAGCTCAAACTTGCTGTTAGTTCTGAAAGGCACACCTGGTTTGTGGGACAGAGGCAGTGGAAATGGACTTGGCTGTGGCTTTGTGTAGGATCTGTGTGGGATTCTGGGATGGGAGTGCAGAGACCCCTCAGGGTACCAGGGCAGTGACAGCTTCTCTGGGCAGCCTGTTCTTCTGGAGAGCTCAGCTGTGTTACATCTCCCACATGGAATTGTTTACTGAGCTGTGATCTCTTAAAATGCTGGTGGGTTATTCCTGTGACCCAGCCAGAATTGTAACTGTCTGGAGAACAAACTGATCCCCCTAAAACACATCCCTTCCCAACTCCTGCTGGGTGTGAGCCCAGGAACTGGCACTGCAGCTGCCCCTGTCTGAATAGTTTGTGGTGTTTGCCCTGAGCTCACACACAGAACAGCCTCTGCACATTGTCCTGTGTGAGGTGTTTCCTCTGGCACCTGCACACAGAACCCTGGGCAGTTTCACAGCCTTTTTGTTCTCTTCATACAGTGATTTCCTCTTACTCAGCTTCACTTTGCTCACATCAGCTGAAATGAGAGCAGTCACCAGAAAAGCTGTGGCTGCCCCTGCATCCCTGCAAGTGTCCCAGGACAGGGCTTGGAGCACTCTGGGATAGTGGAAGGTGTCCCTGCCCATGGCAGGGGGTGGATGACATGGTTTTTTAGGTCCCTTCCAACTCGTGGGATTCCCAGATTCCATGAAATGATCCGTGTGCTGCTGCAGCTCAGTGGGTGCACTGTGGCACTTGGACTGTCCAGCCCCAGATTTACCCAACTCTGCCTCAACACCCAGTCCTGGAATTGCATCCCAGTGCTGGAGGCAACCAGGGGAGGCTCCCCTGGATCAGAAAAGCCTCTCCAAATGTCAGAGTCCCAGATTTCAGCCTTGAACCCAGCCCTGCTCTGAGGCTGTTCTACTCTGCCCTGCCCAGGAGCTGCTCACAAACCAGCTCAGCACTTTGCACTGGTGATGGGAAGGAAGTGATTGCTGACTTTGAGCTCTCCCAGGGAGGTGACAGTCTGGCTTGCCTTGAAATTAAAGTTGGCCCATGATTTTATCGAGTAAAAGCACATTGCTAAGAGCAAAGGCACTGCTCCCTCTCTGCTGCTTCATCCCTTTTGCAGCTCAGGTTCCTGCAAGAGGAGGTTTGGAGTGTTTGTTTAAAGGGAAGGTCCTTGCAAAGGATGCAATCCTCACTGTGTTCCAGCCATAAGGAATGAGCTGGTGCTGCATGTCTAGACATTGTAAAAATAGCTGTCTCTTTGGGCATATTTGAGCTCAGGAACTGCTTTCATTATTAATTCCTTGCTAATCTGCCCCTGATGCTGCTGGAGCACTGCAGGACTCCAGGAATATTGCAGGATTCCTGGAACTCCACTGCAGGAATGTGACAGAGCTCAAGGAAACACAAACTGCACATCCTTAAATCCACTGCTCATCAACAGTTCATTATGAACTTCTGAATTCATGCCCGTGCTAAGAGAGGGTACAAACCCCTCTGGTCTATCTGACACAACCTAAAAGACACCTAAAATTATACTGCAGCAGAATTAAAGTGCATTGGTTAATTAAAATATAATTAGGGTATATTTACAAGTTGAAATTCTTCCTCCTCTCAGGTACACAGTGGTTCTACAGCAAACCAAAATAAACAGCAGAGGACAGTGGCCACTGATCTCCTCTTCAGGAAAGGCCACTTGTATCACTAGGGAGTCACCAGGAGCTGAGAATGCTCCTGTGCTAACTTCTGTGCATGTAAGAAAATCTTGCAGAGGAGCTGCTTTAGTCCAGGACCCCCACAGACAGGGATCTCCCTAAAAGAGGATTTCCTGCCAAATATGTGGAAACAGAACAAACCCAGCTGAGGGATGAGCAGAACTGTTCAGTGCAAGAGAAGACCTGAGTGTTTTATTATCTGTCATTTACTCTGTGTCAGACACTGGAGTCAGGACCCTGCCAGGGCTGCAGCTCCTCCAGGTGAGCTCCAGGCACAGCCTGAGAGGTTCCCCAGTCCAGAGTTACTGTGCAGGGAAATATTCCAAGGGTGACAGTTGTTAAGAGTCCCAAATCCAGTTTCATTCTTTATTGAAGAAAACATGTTACACTCCCAAGTGTTTAATTTCAATCTTTTCCAAAGCAAAGTATATGTAAGCAAACCACATTCTTTTATTTTCTAATTTAACTGTGTTTTAATTGATAACTTCTTCCACAAGTGAGTGATAGACTGGAATGTGTGGTGCATCAACATGTGGGTGAATAGCAAAAGAGTAAAAGCAGTAAATAAAGAGAGGAGCAAAAGAAGAGCAATAAACATTGAACAGGACCAAGGGATGGAGCATTAGGAATATTCTGATGAGAAAGAAACTCCTCCTTGCTGGCAGAGGAGGAAACTTTTCTCTGCCATGCTGAGAAGAGAGAATAAATTAAAAAAAGAGGGAAAAAATGGGAAGGGACCTCAAACCTTATTCTGAGAGCTGTAAAAACAGGGGGAAGAGAACAGCCTGTGGTTGGTGTTCGTTGCCTTTTACACCCACAGCACCTGCACTTATTTTCCATTTCCTGTGCTGTTCTCGCAGTATTTTGCAAAGTTAAGATTAGAGATGAGATAGGAAGTTGAACTGCTGAAAATAGAGTTGTGTTTCTCTCAGGGGCTCTGCTGGTTCTGGCAGGTTGGAGGACAGGCAGGGATGGAGGTGGTTCCAGGCAGCACATGGAGGTGGTGTCTGGAGAATTCCCTGAGGCAGGAATGCTGCTGCTGTCAGTGCTGCCTTCACTGCTGTGGGAATGGTTTTAGGGCCATCAGCACTGGAGAGAAATAAATTGAAGAGTTTTGTGCCTGGGAACAAAACAGGGCTCATGCAACACCCAGGGACAGTGTCCAGTGACTCCTGAGGGCTTTGGCTCTTGTTCCCCTTCTGAACCCACCTGTACCATTTTCTTTTCCATGCACAGAATCAAGGAATGGTTTGGGTTGGAAGGGACCTCAAACCTCATCCAGTGCCACCCCTGTCATCGGCAGGGACATCTCCCCACTGTCCCAGGCTGCTCCAAGCCCTGTCCAGCCTGGCCTGGGACACTGCCAGGGAACCAGGGGCAGCCCCAGCCTCTCTGGGCACCCTGTGCCAGGGCCCCATCACCTTCCTGGGAAACAGTTTTTTCCAGAGGCTCTTGCCAGAGCCTCACCTCACTCCCAGCCAGGAATTCCTTCCCAAAATCCCATCCATGCCTGCTGTGTTTCAGTGTGAATCCATGTCACTCCATGCTGTTGTAAGAAGCTTCACTCCACGTTTCTGGCTCTGCCCCGCTGGGATTCCCGTTTGTTGCCCAACCCCGAGCTCATTGTGCCGAGCAGCGTTCAGCAGCCGCGTGTCCCCCGTGTCACCCGGCCGTGACCGCGCTGTGTCCCCTGTGCCCAGGACATGTTTGACGTGATCCTGGACGAGAACCAGCTGGAGGACGCCTGCGAGCACCTGGCCGAGTACCTGGAGGCGTACTGGCGAGCCACGCACACGTCCAGCGCCGCGCCCATGACCCCCCTGCTGGGCAGGAACCTGGGCTCCTCCGCCCTGTCCCCGTACCCCGCCGCCATCTCCGGCCTGCAGGTAGGAACAGCCCCCGCGGCCCCGGGCACGGCCCCGCAGCCGCCTTTGTTCGCTCTGCCGGGGGCTGTGCTCACGCTCACCCCTGCTTGGTGAGGCGCTGCTGCTCCTTGTTTGGGAGCTCAGGGCTGGGAGCAGGGAGGAAACAACCCCTCAGCCCCGTGCTGAAGACGGGGAATGCTCTGCCTTTATTTAGTGGGAAGTAAAACAACCATCAGTTTCCTAGCCAGGAGTCAGCTCTGTTATGATCCCTTTTATTCTACCCTCATAACATTCTCTTTTGGGTGGAAAAGCTTGTTCTTTGAGTGTGAATAAAAGACGTTATTTTTTTTTACCCATTGAAAAAAATTGTGACCCTTTTTTTCCACAGGGATAGCTCAGACTCGGCTGAACTTTGACACTTCAATCGTGGCATGTAAATAGTCCTTAATGAGAAGTACGTGCTTAATTATTAAGTTTGAAACCAGAAATGTTTGGGGCTAATGACTGGGAATGCTTGAGGGGCTCAGGATTTGCAGGGAGCTTTAAATCCTGCAAGTTTCAGTGTGTGTGGGACTCCAGGAGTGTCACTTGCTAATGTACGTCAGAAATAGAACTGAACAAATGACATTTAATGAATAATTCACCTGACAAATGTAACGTCTGCTCTGCTTGTGGAGTGTCTGGAAGCAGGTAACAGTTTTGGAGGAAATGACTGTTGTTTGGTGTTTTCAGTTAACATCCAGCTGGTTTTGCTCTGAGTGAGCTGCACTTCCCTGAAGGTGCTTAATTCCTGCACTCACCTTTCTAAAGCCCTGCCTGGTTTTACTGGGACCAGCAAGTCACTGTCTCCTGAGTGGCTGAATGCACAAGCACTGTTCTGTTACTAATAATAACATGCACATGTAAACTGTTGTTTCCATTTTCCACTTGCCTTAAAATTTCAGTTTTCCATCCCTTCATGCCAATAAAATACCATCTGCAGAACTTTCACCTCTTCAGTTTCATTTTGAGAACTGGGTGTATCCACAGAATTTTTTTCAGGCATTTATTTCTCTCTGATCAATGGACACCAGCAATAACTGTGAAATGTTGCTCCATTTACTTAGGGAAAACTCACACTGAAGATGAAAATCACCCCTGTGCAGTGGGCTGGCTGAAGGTATGCATCACTTAATCCCCACTTCACCCGAATTCCAAAGGGTTTCGGTGGGATCAATGGTGCTGGTGCTCTGCAGAGGGGTAAATTTCTCCTGGAGTGATCCATGCCCAACCAGAGGCTGCAGCTTGTCCGTGCCAGGAGGGTTCAGGCCCTGGTGTTTTCCATGGGTGTCTCACAGTAAGGACTTCCACCATCCCTGTTATCACGAGGAGGTTTTATACTCATTCAAAACCTTTGAAGGATTTGCATCAGCTTGCACTGTGATGATGTGTGTGGTAATTAAAAGGCACTCAGGCTAATTAAGCTAGCAAAGGTGCTTGTGATACAGGAGAGTTTATATTCCTTATGGCCTTGGTACCTCGGGGACAGAAAAGCAAAAGCCCAAAGGCTCATGTAGCAGTGAGCCTGGGACAGGCTGTCCCTGCTTCACAAATCCAGATTTGGGAGACTCCCATTTTTACCTGGCTGTGGCCTGGACTTTGGTTTACTGAGAACTGAACTGACTCATGCAGATCATGAGGGTCACATCCTGTGGCACAGGTCCAGAGCAGTCACGGAGGGCACAGGTGGCAGTGCTGGGCCTGCCACACCTGATCCTTGGGAATTGCCTTCCTTCAAGGAAGAGCTCCATGCTGAGCTGAGGGGGAAGAGTAAATTTCATCTTTATGTAGGAAAATATTTATTGCTCTGAGAAGCTGTGGCTGCCCCATCCCTGGAAGTGTCCCAGGCCAGGTTGGACAGGGCTTGGAACAACCTGGGATAGTGGGAGGTGACCCTGCCCATGGCAGGGGAAGGAATTAGGTGATCCTTAATTTCCCTTCCAACCCAAACCATCCAGGGATTCTCTCACTCCAGAACCAGTTACTTGCCTCTGTGGCTGGTTAACTCTAAACACAGTCTAGCCTGACTTCAGTGCAGGGATTCAAATCCCATAGCTCAGGTTTTGGGGAGATGTT
>VXBB01022903.1:84751-95237 GCA_013399915.1 Illadopsis cleaveri
CAACCTGGGATAGTGGGAGGTGACCCTGCCCATGGCAGGGGAAGGAATTAGGTGATCCTTAATTTCCCTTCCAACCCAAACCATCCAGGGATTCTCTCACTCCAGAACCAGTTACTTGCCTCTGTGGCTGGTTAACTCTAAACACAGTCTAGCCTGACTTCAGTGCAGGGATTCAAATCCCATAGCTCAGGTTTTGGGGAGATGTTCCTTACACTCCAGGGGATTGGGGTTTCAAGTCCATTCCTGCAGGNCACTGAAACCTGGTGCTCTGAGGAGAACTGGGGATCCTCTGGCTGGAATTCTCCCCAGTTTTTGGGGGTGAGGTTGCAGAGGGGCCCCTCGTTCAGGGCCCCTGCCCAGGAGTCTCCCTGGCAGCGCCAACCCGGAGCTGTAACCACACACCCCCTGCTCCATCCCTGCCCCAGCCACGCCAGCCTGGGACATAAATTATTCAGGAAAAGAGTCGCCAGGCAGAGGCTCTAGCAGCAGGAGGAAGGTTTTATATCCCAGAGAGCAGGGGCTGGAGTTTCAGCACAGAGTTTGTCCTGAGAGATGGGTGCTGGTACTCCTGAGAGGTTTAATGTGTGCTGAAAGCAAACAAGATACTCACTTCAGGCTCTTTCTTCATTGTGCCGTTAACTGGCCAAAAAATACGAACTCATTTTTGTTCATGTGACAAATGATGGGCATTGTCATTACGGAATGTGAGGAGAGCAAAGGCTTCTAATTAATAAATTATCTTAGGAAGGGATTTTCTGTCAGCATATTTAAATACTGTGTTTCAGTTGAAAGAATTTATTATCTAATGGTTTTAGCCTCCCCTTGGCTGCCTGCTGAGCAGCCCATCATTGGTTTGGTCATAGGAGGGGTTTTAAATAAGGCTCAGAGCTGCACCTTTTAAAAACAACCCAAACAAACATCTTCAGATGTTTTCCAAAACCACAGAAATGGACGCTTAGACATTCCCTAAGCAGAGTAGCAGCGTGAATGTTCTGTTCCTGATCAGAGAAAAGTGATAAATGCTGACTACATCAGCTCACTTTTCATGCTCGATGTAATATTCAGCAGGGCGAGCTTCCCGCTCCAGGAACCAGAGCTGCTGGCCCGCTCCCGGCCCTGCAGCAGCCGGGCTCGGCTGGGACAGGAGAGCCCCGAGGCTGCTGGAAGGGCTGGGCAGGCCTGAGGTGGGGCAGCCCCCCGGGTGCGGGGTATTAACGCTGCCCTTGTTTGGCCCCCGCAGAGCCAGCGCGGGAGGCACGGCGCCCACTCGGCGGAGAACTCTCCCATCGAGCGGCGCGGCCTCATGAGCTCCGACGAGAATTACCACAACGAGAGGGCTCGGAAGAGCAGGAACCGCTTGTCTTCCAGTTCCCAGCACAGCCGAGACCACTACCCCCTCGTGGAGGAGGAATACTCCGACCCCTACCAGGACTTGTACAAACCCCACCGGAACCGCGGCTCCCCCGGCGGATACAGCCACGACTCACGGCACCGGCTCTGAGCCCGGGCACTGCGGAGAACCGGCCTCCATCCGTTGATACCTTGCCATAACGTAGCTAGGAATAACAATTAGGTCATGTTAATTTGGCAGGTGCGACGGTGACACCGCAGTCGCACTCTGCTGTCATTGATGTTTAATTAGGGGGCAGCAAAACCCAGCCCGGCCCTTCCGTTTCTGCCCGATCATAGAGGTTTGTTTTTGGGATTATTTTTGAGTTTAATACAGCATTTGCATTTATAGCCATATTTTTTTTTCTTGTCCTTAGGTATTAGACACATCCGTTTGTAATTTTGGGTACTTATCGAGGCACTTATAAAATGATTTCCTGTGCTGGAAATTCCAAATGACCAGTTCCAGTTGGAACCAATTTATAAACCAATTCCTGTTGGAATTTGGGTGAATTGACTGGAAAGTCGACGTGAGCATGTTGGGAAAAACAAAACAAATACAAAGAAAAATCTGAAAATTACAAACCACTGAAAGTCAGCTCCAGCATTTGTTTGCTGGGAGCTCAGTTTCATTTCAGGTTAGAATAAAGGGATTTATTCTAATGATTTCTTTCCAGAATGGCTTTTTCAGACATACCAAATGTAAACTCTCGAGAGTGCCAAATACCCCAAATTATTGCAGCAGTTACAAAACACTTTCCAGTTTGAAATTATTTTTAGACCTGGCATGAATGTTGCAGCCAAATGATTCTTGAGTTCAGCCAGTCCTGACAGCTTTGTCGGGACCAGCAGGGAGGAACTGCGACAGGAGACGGGAAACAGGGACAGGAAAAGGAACAGACTCCATCGTTTGTGTGCTTGGAGGTTGGGAATTGTCTTTTTTTTTTCCCCCAACTCTTTTACCTGAATACAGCTAGAAGTCCCAAAATGGAACAGGAGAATGGAGACATCAGATTTTTCTCCCATTTTTCTCCTGCTTTTCAAATGGAAAACAATCCCCTCCTGTGACCCTGTGTGTAGAGTACCTACATCCCAGCACCCCGAGCAGCTGCCCACGTGTTCCATCTTCCCAAATGAATGTCTGACCATTCCAGCGGCACACAGGAACCTTCCAGAAGATCCATTCCAGCCATGAAGTCCAAGGGGAGGGAGTGGGCTTGAACAGTCGTCAGTGAAGAGCATTTCAAACAACATCTCGGTCAGAATTGCAATAGAAAGGGAATATCAGACAAAAATCTGCTCCCGGGGAAGTCACAGAGCTGATTCCAAGCTTTGGGTTCCAGGAGCTATGATAAATCCTTGGAGATATTGCTGCCTTACTTCCTACCAGTCATTTCTTTCACCCTACTGAGTCTTGAGTTCCTTCCAAGAGATGAATTTCTGTGCTTGGACCTTGTGTTTTACACCATCAGTGAAGCCTTAGATCCCATGGGATTGAAAATTGACCCCCATTGCCCATTTTGTACAAGCACGGACATCTCCCAGCAGAGCCTCCCGAAATTCCCCACCATACATTCCCTGGAACTGACACAATTATGCTGAACATGCATTTGTTTATGCAGGTTCGTGTCACAACTATTTTTTCTTTTCCCCAAAATAAGGATCATTCACTTTTTTTTTGCTTGTTTTCCTCCCAAAGCCTGCTGAACCCAGGCTTTGAAAGCATGTAGCACTAAAGGAATTTCTGGAACATTCCAGTTTCTTCTACTTCTTGGACCAGTTGGCAAAGACCACTGGTGTTTCCAGCATCCTGGAGTCTGATTATCCTCTTGAAGTTACTGGGAAAAGCAATCCATGTCTTTTGTGGGACACCCAAACTCACACCCATCTCCAGCAGCATTAAAAGGTGGCAGACACCTGATTAATTAATCATTTTAACGATCCCACTGCCTAACAGGCAGCTCCAGCACCACTGGGTGATCCCAATGGACCAGTTAGCAAGGAAAATGTGGAAATCTGTGCATCCACTGGAGTTCCAGAGTTCTGGATGGATCTGCCAGACCTGATCCTGCCCGATTCCCTCTGGCTGCAGATGCCACAGGAACTCTGGGGCTGAGGGAACGTGGCAGGACCTGGCCTGGGAGCAGCAGCTCCTCCAGGATTCCGTGCTGGAGCGTCCTCCAGGAAGTTTTCCAGCCCTTTTTCCATGTACAGCTCCCAGACCTGCATGAGAAAGGAGGCCTTAGGCGACCCCTTCTTCTCTGAGCTTTTCCTTGTTTGTGCATTGAAGTCCTGATTGCAGGGGAGTGTAGAACCCGGGGCAGCAGCTGCTTCTCTTTCCTCTGCACTAGATTAGGAATCAGCTCGTTAACTGCTTGAGGAGATTTGCATATTTGCATATTTGCAGTCGCTGCAAAGCACATAGATTTCCTAGAGCCTTGTTTGAAGTCTTCCATGTCACCCCAGGCCAGGGAAGGATCCCCAGCCACCCCACGTCTGCACAGCCCATCACCTGAACATCTCAAGTGCCAAAACTCCTTGGGTTTGACAAAAACAAACTTGTGAGGGAAGTCAGGGATGGGCCTGAGGTCCTTCATTTCATGGGGCTGAGCTGCCTTGACTCCTGAGTTCCTCCCAGAGCCCATTCCATTGTAATAAAAGGAACCAGGGGCCCTGCAGGTCTCCCTCCTTGCTGGGGTGTTGAATTCTTTGAAAAGAGAGATTCTTCAAGTACAAATACACCAACCATGCTGGGAGACTCTTCATTTATTGCAGATACTACGGGCAGCCTTTGTTTGGAAAAGGGATTTCTGTTCAGGACACAGTAAGGAGTGAAAGCTGTGCTGGGGATCAGCATTGGGGATTCCTGGTGGGATCCCAGCACTGCTGAGCAGCTCTCTTGTGGTTTAGTTGAAATTGTGGAGTTCATGTGTTCCTGACTGAAGCAATCCAGCCTCATTCTCCAGTGCTCACATCATTTCTTGTTATTATTAAAATAATACTAAAGACCAGAGCTCTGTTCTGAGCTCTGGCAGAGACAGAGGGTTTAGAAATGTTTATAAAAAAGGGATTTTTTTTTAAGTTTTGTTGTTATCCGAACTTCTCATTAGGGACACTTTGGGATTAACAAGGATTTAACCAATCAAGGTGATAACAATAATTTCTAAAGAGAAAATTCAGCACATTCTTTTGTTTGGAAATCAATTCTTTTAATTGTTAACCTTTGAATTTCAAACACTTTCTCCCTGGAGTTGTATTTAACGTGTACAGATTGTTTTCCTGATGCCAAACATTTCTCCCATGGGATGTGCAGCTCACAGCTGCTGATATTTGTAACTTCAGTTGGATGCCAAATCTTCTGAATGCAGTTTGGTCTCAACACCACAGAATCCCCTGGAGCATCCAGACTCTCCTGTCTTTACTGGCTTCACCATTCTAAAATAATGTTGTTATTCCTGTTGTTCACAGCACAATGATTTGGGTAAGTCAGGGGTTCTCTCACTCCTTTTTTCTTTAATAATCCATTAAATGTGTCTTCTGCTGCTTTTCCTTCACAAGTTCAGTACTTCTGAAACTTGTCCTTGATTCCACATTCCTGATTTTTTATTTAAGGCGAAATAATTGGAGACTACACATGACAAAATCAGATGCATATTTTATAAAACGCCATTTATACAAACCTGGGTTTGCTCCTAAAAATGTGCATTTTAAAATCAAATTCTATTACTCCTGTTGGTGCCAGTCCAGGTTTGGATCCATGGGATTCTGCTGCCATGTATTTTGTTGGAGTTGCCTCTCATTCCCTCAAATATTAGTCCTACAAAAGCTGCAGGACCCTGTAATGCAGCCAAGCTTAACTGGGGAAATGGAGTTAAAATGATCCTAAAAGAGAGTGTGGTGTCCTTTTAAGAGGCTTTTGAATAACCTTGGTGAGGTTGTTACCAAGCCCAGTTTATTTTATATAGAAAAATAAAGGCATATCTTAAAAAAAAAAAAGGGACATTTTAATAAAGGTGTAAAATATATGTATGGATTTAACTTAGAGAAAGGTGAAAATGCTGCTTAGGAGTGAAAGTTCAGATTTCTTTCATTGTGTGTGGAATCCACTCAAGAAGTCAGGAGCAATATTGTGATTAAATCCATCCAGAGGATTTTTGAGGAGGTGGAAATCATTTCAAATGCTAACAAGCATCACTCCTTTATTCCCTTGGAGCTGGGAGCAGCCTTGCCTTGGCCTCAGGATGATTTATGGACCTGCCTCAGGAATCTGGGAAACCAAATTCCTTGGCAGTGACACCAGCTCCTGTCTTGCCCAAGAGCAAGGTCTGCCCAGGAACCTCCTGCTCATCCCCTGCCTTATCAATCTTGCCTGAAAAGCAAACTGTGATGAACTGTGAGAGCCCCGTGTTCAATCTGCTCTGCAGCACACAACCCACACAGCTCAAAATTCTCTTTTGCCAACGGTGTGAAAACAGAGCAAGGGAAAAGAAGCACATTTGTAATAGCACAAATTTACAATGATTCCACTCCTGCATCTGGCATCGTGTTTTTGGAACCAAGGGGGAGATTTCTGATCCAGCATCAGTGGATTTACTGCATTTTTGATCTGTTTACTCGCTGCCTGATACTTCAGCAGTTGATTTTGGCATTTTGCACATGGGATTGATTTTTCAATAACCTGTATCCCTTCCATATTAATTAATTAATGACAATGAAAAGAACCTTTTCAAGTCACAAAGCCCACTGCATTCATTTCTGCTGATTTCCTCCTGGAAGCTGAAATCACATTACTAACTTTAATTTTGGCCAATGTGTAGCTCTGGGATGTGACTGGTGAATCCATCAGCAGCCCAAGGTCGGGAATGAAACGCTCCCAGTAACTGTTTGGGGGGATACAGAGTCTGGAGGTGGCAGAGGGAAGAGGCACAGCACCCCAAATTCCCAAGAACTCCACACCTGAGGGGAGGTGAGGTTCAGGAATGTGTGTGTGGGCCCGGGTGTGTTTGGGATTGGGACACACCTGATGGATTCCCTCCTGATGCAGACAGGGAGAGCCAGGCCAGCAGAATGCAGACTGTGTGTGACCAGAGCGGGGAGAACATTGGGATCAGCCACCCCAACTGCAAACTCCAGACCTTGGGCTTCTCAGATCCCAGAGAATCTGTTTCTCAGCCCAGCTGGTTCCCAGGGAGAGCCTGGCAGCGCTGCCTCACTGGGAGCCAGTTCAGAGGCACACTGGTGAAGACATTACTGCCTTTACTGGGACAGAGCCACCCCAAATTTGTGTTTTCTGCTGATTTTCCCTTTGTTTTGCCCTCTAGACCCTGTGTGTGTAGCACCCGACCAGGCATGTGGGTACCATATACTATGCAATGTGTACAGTGGTGCATGCTCTGCTCTCCCTCTGCTTTTAGTGGCTTTCAAAGAAAACTACAAAAATTTTTAAAAAGTTAAAAAAAAAAAAAAAAGGGGGGTTATTTTTGTGACCAGGATCATGCAGACTGCATGCCCATAGTATCCTCATTTCTATGGATTCGTTTTCTGGAATTTAGATGTACAAAGATGAACTGCATTACAATAACTTTTCTACAATAAATGAACAAAAACTACCAAGCGTTTAAAAGTCTGTCCAGTCTCTTTGTGTCCTGCACTAAGCTTGGGAAAATGCTCGAGACAGTCGGGAGAAACCCGGAGTCCTGTGGCATTTCTGTTGTTTGCCAATAGTTTTTGGCAGCAGCCTCACGTGTTACATTTTTAGGAAAATTTAATGAGGTTCTGAAGAAGGAGATGCATCTGCTCTGTGAAATAAATTATGTTTATTTTTGTAACGAGCTTAAATAGCTGCGACCCAGAAGTACAAAAATACAGATATTTCCTGCTGATGCAGCAGGGAATGAGGTACTTGCAGCCAACTGCTCCTTTGAAGGATTCTGGGGAATGTTCAGGGGTTTGGAGCTGGTCCTTGGTGGGATCTCACACTCAGTCAGAATTGGTTCCTAGGCAGGAACAAGGGGTAGAATGATGGGGGGATTAAGGATTGGATAACTGAAAGATAATTAATAGTTTATCACAGAATGGTGAAGGTTGGAAAAGACTCCAAGGCCATCGAGTCCAGCTGTGCCTGGTCCCCACCTTGTCACCAGCCCAGAGCCCTGAGTGCCACCTCCAGCCATTTATGGCATCTTGGCAAACTGGAAGCATTGGAAGATGCTGCCTCTGGCAGAGAGTTCCAGCCTCCTCCTCCTCCCAAAAATGAGTGACAGGAACCAGCAACCTCCCAGAGATGCTGTGAGCACCCAAACCCGGCCTTGGAGGGACAGGAGCACATTGGCCAGGTGAGCTGCACGCTGCATTTACACCCCTCAGGCAGATCTACAGCTCTTAAAATTCTGCTCAATGGGATTTTCTTGGCTGGGTGTTCAAAATCAGATGTCAACACACGTGAGTTTTCATCTGAGCTGTTAATGAAAAGCAGAAAGATTTTCAAATAAATATAACTGAGCAAAAAAAAAACCCCATGCCTTTTGTGTGTTTTCATATGATCCTAGGGGTTAAAGTTTTTTAAGCTGCTTAAGTCATCTGTGTTCTGGGGAAGGGGCTGGAGCCCCAGGAGGGGCTGAGGGAGCTGGGAAGGGGCTGGAGAATTCCTGAGGGAGCTGGAAATGGGCTCAGCCTGGAGAAAAGGAGGATCCAGAGGGATCTTTTCCCTCTCTGGAATTCCCTGCCAGGAGGGGACAGCCAGGGGGGATTTGGGATCTGCTGCCAGGGAACAGGGACAGGAGGAGAGGGAACAGCCTCAGGCTGGGCCAGGGGAGGTCAGGGTGGATATTGGGAACAATTCCTTCATGGAAAAGGTGCTCAGGTGGAATCTCCATCCTTGCAGGGATTTCAAAGTGGATGTGACACTTGGGGACATAGAAATGACTGGACTGAAATATCTTGGAGGCCTTTTCCAACCTAAGCCATTGCATATTCCCTCTGTTTTGTTTTGGTTTTTTGGTTTTGGGGGGGTTTTTGGTGGGTTGTTGTTTTTTTTTTCCTGCACAGAAGCATTTCCATGGTGAAATCCTTCCATCGGCATCCGAAGCACTTCCCCAGCACAGCCTCCCTGACCCTGTCTGTGTTACAGCTGCCTGGAACAAAACGTCCACGACTCGAAAAAGCCCTCCCAGATTTCCAGGAGGGAATTGCGAGGCTGTGCCCAGCCCTGCCCACTGGAACGCTTCCCTAGAAAGCTTCCAGCAGCACTGGGAAGCCCAGCTTAGCCCGTAAAAAACAGCAGGACGATGCAGGTTCAACCAGGCTGCCACAGGAAAAAAAACCCAAACAAAAATGACACGGGGGGGAAACCTCAGAGTTTTTTATTTAAATAATCAGAATAAATGGTTTAATTGAACTTTGGTGGCTTCCCACAGCTGTGCAGCCACCGAACCCTGCCCCGAGCCCAGGTGAGCTGAGAACAGAAAACAACCCTGAGTGCTTCTGAAATTCCAAGCTGAGGTCCGGCAGAAAGGGGGATAATTGACAGCTAATGAATAATTAATGCCATTGCAGGCTGGATGCTGAACTTGGGGAATGTTTTACATCGGAGGAGCTGCTCCGTTTCACTGCGAGTTATCCGCAGTCCCAGGGCCCACAGCTGTGACACCGGGAGGGACTGGCACAGTGGATAATCGGGATATTTCTCTTCTTCAAGAGTTCAGGGCCATAAATTCACCTCCAGAGCAACGGGAAACACAAAAGTCTCTGGACACAGAAAATTGGAGATTACTCAGGCCTTGCTGCTTTGGTTCTGGACCAGCAGGGAAAATTAAATGCAAGAAGCTGCTGTGGGAATAAAAACTCCTTGAAGGAAAAATTAGAAACCTCTGGAGTAAGAAGGGAGATTTCTTGTGCCATTCCTGGAAGTGTCCCAGGCCAGGCTGGACGGGGCTTGGAGCAACCTGGGACAGTGGAAGGTGTCCCTGCCCACATCAGGGGAAGGAGTTTGGTGTCAGGACAGGACAAGTGAGAGGGCAAACACCCAATGTCTTGTCTCAGGCTGTGCACAACTCTATTATTGCCTGAGATTTTCACATTCCTGAGGATTTAAATTCAGTGGAGGGTTTGGACAGAGAAATTTATCTCAGAGAAGAGAAGGCTCTGGGCAGATCTTGGGAGTGCCAAAAGCGCCCTTATGCAAACTCACCCCCGGCTACTGGGGAGCCACTTCACCCTCGTTATTCCCAAGTTCCTCAGAGCACCAAGTTTTAATAGGGGAAAGTGAACGTAATTTCCTCATAGACTGCAGCCAGGCTAGGGGGGCTGGGTGTGTTCACCTGGGGAAGAGAAGGCTCCGGGAAAACCACCTTCCAGTGCCTAAAGGGGCTGCAGTAGAGCTGGAGAGGGACCGGGAACAAGGGATGGAGGCACAGGACATGGAGGAACGCTTTAACCNCCGCGGCCCCGCAGAGCCGCGGCCGGCGAGGCCCGGAGCGCCCGGCCGAGGATGGGGATCCTCTTCACCAGGATATGGAGGCTCTTCAACCACCAGGGTGAGACCCGGGGGTGATCCTGGGCGGCCGCGCGGGCTCCTGGAAGTCGGGGCTTTAATCTTTTACCCCCCCTTCTTTCAATTACTGGAATGCTCGTTTCCTGACAGCTGCCTGTTAAATTATTAACGTGTGCCAGAGGAACACGGCCGTGGCGCGGCGTGGCGGGTGGGTTCGTCTTGCTGTCGGCAGAGTGTGGGGTTAAGTGNATAGGGGAAAATGAACCTAATTTCCTCATAGACTGCAGCCAGGCTAGGAGAGCTGGGTGTGTTCACCTGGGGAAGAGAAGGCTCCGGGAAAACCACCTTCCAGTGCCTACAGGGGCTCCAGTAGAGCTGGAGAGGGACCGGGAACAAGGGATGGAGGCACAGGACATGGAGGAACGCATTAACCCTGAGGAGAGAGGGTGCTCTCAGTGCGATACTGAGGAGAAATCCCTCGCTGTGAGGGCAGCGAGGCCCTGGCATGGTTGCCAGGAGCAGCTGTGATGCGAGAGGCGCCCCTGGCAGCGGGGTGGTCCGGGATGGGCTCTTGGCTCCCTCATGCCCAAAGCCCTGGGTGGCTCC
>VXBB01022903.1:99647-111121 GCA_013399915.1 Illadopsis cleaveri
GTTTTGGGCACCTGGCAAATAGGTGAACATCTCTTTTCAGACCTGTCAGGGTGATTGGTACTTGCTTCAGGGAGAAACCCCCGGGGAGTGGGATGGGGGTAGGGAGAACAGGGACATACCAATACAACCAATAAACAAGAAACATATACAAAATTAAAAACCCCTAATTATGCACTGCAACACTGGGTGACTCCCTGTCCCTGTCCCCCGTGCAGCTCCATGAACGAGGTGGTTCACACCTCTCCCACCATCGGCAGCAACGTGGAGGAGATCGTGGTGAACAACACGCGCTTCCTGATGTGGGACATCGGGGGCCAGGAGTCCCTGCGCTCCTCCTGGAACACCTACTACACCAACACCGAGGTCAGGGGGCTGGGGGCACCTCTGGGTGCCTCTGCTGGTGCTGTGGGGCTGCCCTTGGGGACTGTCACTCACCTGGGAGTTGCACATTCCCCCCCTTGCTGTCTCCATGGGCACTCTGTCTGCAGTGGCTCCTCCAAAACCTGCCTGACAGCCCTGAAGTTTTCCTCCAAAACATTGGCAGCTCTGTCTCACAAGCTCCTGTCATCACCAGCTTAAACACCCTCAAGAGTTTTCAGAACTCTTTAGAGGTGCAGTTGTCATACACACACACATATGTATATAAATATATATATGTATACGTATATAATANTTATATAAATAACATTCTGTATGGTCAAATACACAATAATATGCTCCAATTGTCACAATAATTACCTTTGTTCTCCAGTTCATCCCCATGAGGTGCTGTGATTCCTTAAAGTTCTTTTCCAGCCCAAATGAAGCTGGGAGTGTGTTCTTGGAGTTTGGAGCTTCAGGACTTTTTTAATCCCGTGCAAATATCTATTTGCATCTTAGTTCTTGACCTGGACAAAGAAAACTGATGCACTTCGTTTTTAAGGCTGCAACAAATTCTTTGAGGGATCTGTGTGGTGCAACAAATTATTTGAGGGATCTGCTTGGTGTGGTTACACCAAGCAAAGACCAAAACCAGATCTGGCATTACAGAGAAATTTCTTGCTTTCAATATGAATTTTTTCACTGAAAAATGGAGAACAGAAAGTGCAAAGTTGTGTCAGAGCTGCCTTTGTACCCAAAGCACAGCAGAGGCTGTGAATAACCCCAGGCCTGTGGGGTTACTGGGGCTGGAGGGAGGGTTTGGGAACAGGGATGGAGTCTGATAATCCAGCTGGATAATGGGGTGGGAGTGGGAACAGCAAGAGTTTCTCTGCCTAATAACTCTCCCTTTTTGCAGTTTGTGATAGTTGTGGTGGACAGCACAGACAGAGAGAGAATTTCTGTGACTAAAGAAGAGCTGTATAAAATGTTAGCACACGAGGTGAGTGCACCCTGTGTCTTTAATATTTATTTGGACCTTTATTTTAATCTTTATTTTAATTATCTGGCTGATACACGCCAAGGGAAGCAGATTTACACCCTGAACTGTCTTCTGTGAAATTCCCAGTAAAGCTGTTAATTAATACTAAATTACAGAAGTAGCCTGAGAGTGCTCCAGTGAAAGAGCAGTTGGGACCTGTCAGAGATATCTGTGGGGTTTATACTTCAATCCATTTTAATATCTGAATTAGAGCCTTTAAAACCCCATGGTTTCCTGCAATGATTTAATAATTATCTTTGATATCTTCATGGTTACCTGAGGTTTTACAACTTTTACAATGTGTGTTAGAGCACCCAGCTCTAAAACGGAAGGAATTTCAGCCCGTGGCTGCAGCAGCCACTGCTCTGTGGGTGTTTGGAATTCCAGGGTGGAAATTGCTGAATTGTCAAGACCCAAAGGTGAGCCCTGGCTCAGGTCTAAACCTGAGCTGGGCTGATGTAAAAGCCAGGCAGCACCTGTGGCATGACCTGAATGCAAACTGGATCAGGGTGTGTGAGCTGACACCCAGCTTCCAAATTTAAGTGTCAGAATAAAAAAAAAATGTACATAAAAACGATGGCATGATAGCCTAAAATATTACATCTATATTTAACCTCTAGCCACAGTTTGGGAGCCTGCAGGAAGGGCACAGCCTGCCTATGGATTTCCTTGGAGGAAAAACGAGGGCTTTGCATAGGATCTTTTGAGTTTTAATATTTTTTTGGTTTTGTTTTTTGTTTTGTTTTTGTGTTGGTTTTTGTTTTTTTAATTTTTGATACTTAATTTTAAATTATGTTTAATAAAGTAAATTCTAATAGAGCAGGTCAGGCTGTGCAGTGTTAAGTGTGGCACGGAGGGGCTCGGTGCTGCTGTCCAGGATTAGGATTTCAGAGCTGGACTCTTCAGGCTGTTGCAAAATCCTGTATCTTCTGTTTCCTAATCCCTAAAGGAAGGTGAAGTTGCTAACGAGCTGATTTAGCCGCAGGGAAGGTCTGGAATTCCAGGCAGAATGGAGGCGATTTGGGAGCCACCTCGCAGTGAATGTGCCCTTTGTTGCCGGCAGGATGTTCCCAGGCTCCCTTCCCAGACGTGGCTGTGACGTTGGGAGAGAGCAGCGATGAAAGTCAAATATTGATTTAAAATCGCTTTTCTTTGCTCCTTGAAAATCTTTTCTTTCTGCTGACCGGTTCCACGGAGTCGCTGTTAAGGCAGAATTGAGTTGTGCTGCTCAGTTCCGGCTGTTTCCTGGAGCAGTTGATTGTTTGGGAATTAATTTTGCTGCTTGTAAACAGGAGTGTGCCTGGTGGGCAGCTCAGTGCCTCAGCTGGCCTGGCTTCCTGGGAACACCTTTTTGCTTTCCACGGGAAGGATTTTCAATAATACACCCCTGCCCTGATGTAATTCCAAGCAATTTGAGGTAAAATAAACTTATCCCTGGAGCCACTGTCCCCAGATTGTCAGTGCTGCTCAGGTACAGGGGTACACAGGGCTCTGATCCTCGTGGAGCACAGCAGAACTTTGTCCTGAGTGTTTTACTCCTCATCCATGGCCAGAATTGGCTGTTTGGTGTGCAGGATCAGAGGATTTCCTGCAGATCTGTCAGCAGAGCTTTGTCCTGAGTTTTTTACTCCTCATTTATGGCAAGAATTGGCTGTTTGGTGTGCAGGATCAGAGGATTTCCTGCAGTTCCTGTCAGCCTGCAGCACTTTGTTCTGGATGGTTGGCTGGGCTCTGGGTTCCCTGCTTTGGTGTCCCCTCCTTTGCCTCCAAGGGCTGCTCTGTCCTTACCTCCTCCTCCCTCTCTTCTCTCCCCAGGACTTGAAGAAAGCAGGATTGCTGATCTTTGCTAACAAGCAGGATGTGAAGGAGTGCATGACAGTAGCAGAGATCTCCCAGTTCCTGAAGCTGACTTCAATTAAGGATCACCAGTGGCACATTCAGGCCTGCTGTGCTCTCACTGGAGAGGGGTAAGAGGGATTTGTATCCACAGGAGGGGAATCTGGAATTGCTCTGGGTGTTTTATTGTGGTATTTGGGTTTAACACACATTCCTCCCCTGTCCATAAGAGTGACAGAATTCCAGAATAGTTTGGGGTGGAAAGGACCTTAAATCATCCCAATCCCACCCCTGCAGGTAAGGACAACTTCCACTGTCCCAGGCTGCTCCAAGGCCTGTCCAGCCTGGCCTGGGACACTTGCAGGGATCCAGGGGCAGCCACAGCTTCTCTGGGCACCCTGTGCCAGGGCCTCACTGCTTCATAATCTTGATATGTAGAAGATTTTTGGGCTCAGAACAACAACTTTACATCAAACCCACGGTGTCACCTCACGGAGATAAGACTTGATATGATTTGGGCTTGATAAGGGTGGGGTGAGGTGGGAGCAAATCTGGTTCATTAAGGATAATCCGAATTAGAGAGAACTTCATGTCTTGAAGAGCTGGAATCTGAATTCTCTCACCATAGATGACATGATAAGATCTAGGAAGTGCCACACAGGTAGTGAAGAGTTTCCAGAAATGATTTTGAGTTCTTGGGAAGAATTTCAGTTGATGCTGTGGAGATACCTTGGGAGTTATCCTGAGAAGTGCCTGCATTCCCTAAATGTTCTCTCTTGTGTTCCCAGACTGTGCCAAGGACTGGAGTGGATGATGTCCCGCCTGAAGATCAGATGATTTTTAATGACCTCTTTGCACAGACATTGNGCTGCTCCAAGGCCTGTCCAGCCTGGCCTGGGACACTTGCAGGGATCCAGAGGCAGCCACAGCTTCTCTGGGCACCCTGTGCCAGGGCCTCACTGCTTCATAATCTTGATACTTAGAAGATTTTTGGGCTCAGAACACCAACTTTACATCAAACCCACAGTGTCACCTCACGGAGATAAGACTTGATATGATTTGGGCTTGATAAGGGTGGGGTGAGGTGGGAGCAAATCTGGTTCATTAAGGATAATCCGAATTAGAGAGAACTTCATGTCTTGAAGAGCTGGAATCTGAATTATCTCACCATAGATGACATCATAAGATCTAGGAAGTGCCACGCAGGTAGTGAAGAGTTTCCAGAAATGATTTTGAGTTCTTGGGAAGAATTTCAGTTGATGCTGTGGAGTTACCTTTGGAGTTATCCTGAGAAGTGCCTGCATTCCCTAAATGTTCTCTCTTGTGTTCCCAGACTGTGCCAAGGACTGGAGTGGATGATGTCCCGCCTGAAGATCAGATGATTTTTAATGACCTCTTTGCACAGACATTGCTGCAGCAGAACTGTTCCAGTGGCAGACTGGTGGGGTGGATGTATTTATACTGAACTGATGGCAACTGTATTTTCTACATAGCTGCACACACACACACATGGACAGGAACTGGGAGCAGGCACAAGAGCAGAGCAGCACTGTGGGCTCCAGTTTGGTTCGGGTTCGTCGTTGGACGCCTTCAGAGCTGTGACCAACCTTCTTTTCAAGCTGCCCCTGGGAACAGTCCAGCCTTGGGCGTGGGGAGGATGAAACGAGAGGAAGGAGCTTTTAATTTAGAGTTTTATGATCCCATTGTAGCCCTCTCTAGTGGGAGTTGTTGGCTTCATTATTCCAGTAACTCAGCCAGCGAATCACCGGCGTACGTATCGACTCTCCAGTATTTCTAAGGTTGCCGATGTTACAAATGCAAAACTCTTTTCCTGTATGTGTACTGTACATATTTGTGTATATTTATACCTCAATCCTAGGTTCATTGCAATCTGCTCAGACCAGTGTAAAGCTGAATCAGTATGGTGGCAGTAGTACTAATCTGTGCCACGGCCACGTGCCCGTGTCACCGGTCCCGTCCCTCTGTGTCCGTACGGCTGTAACGTCAATCACACCTTGGCTCTCCACAACCTGATAAACAAACTGTCTCTTCAGCCCATTGCTTGTTTTCCCACATGATTTTTTGATTAGGGAGGAGGCTGGAATGGATTGAGGCACATGGATTTGGCTTCCAATTCCAGGGTTGGCAAACAGAACAAATTTGCCAAAGAGTTACAAATGAAACGGATTTTCCTCTTTTATTGTGGTCACCATTGGATTGGGTGATACTGCAGGTCCTGCCCACTGCTCTCCTTCTCTGCTCTGCTGGTTGATTCAGGTCTGGCAGAAGTACCTTTAGCTGTCAAAAAGGGAAAAGTATCTTTTTTTTCTTAACCAAAGAAGAGGCACAAAAGTATGTTTGAAAGTGTCACTGGAATGGTACAAGTCAGACTCTAAGGAAGCGTTTTCCAGAGGAAAAACTCTCTTTGCTACATAAAATGTGCAGATGTATCAATGTGCAGTGGAGGGGACTGGATGGGGACAAAGCAGATGACACTACTTGAAAAGCTCCAGGTGACCCAGGGCAGAACTCCTTGAAAGCAGAGCTCCCTTGCATGGTCCCCAAGCAGTGTGAGAACACTAGGATCACCTTTCCCTGCTCTAGCACCTGCTGGGATGGCTGTCCCAGGCACAGGGAGGGCACAGTTCCCACTGTAGAGGATCCAGGCAGTTGGGAAGGCAGTGGGATGGTTGGAAGTGTCAGGCTCTTCTCTGGGAGATGCATTGGGAGTTCAGCAAAATGAAACAAAACCGTTGAAAATGTTCTTCCCTTTCTCAGCCCCCGTGTCTGGTAAGGATGGAAAAGGCATTTTAAAGCTTAGTTTGAACTTTTTAAGGTGCTTCTCTTTGGTTCTGGGATAATCTGGTCAGCTCCTGCCTCCCTGCCCACCTGCCTCCCTGGGAGCACGGGAATCCTGGGGAAAGGAGGGGAGGCAATCTCAAAGTCTGTATTTAACAAAGGCAGGTAAAGAATTTAACTTTTTAATCTATTTTTGGTATCTCCAACACTCCCTGGCTGGGGGATCTGCTGTCTTTGTTAAACATTAAGGTGTACATGCATATATCTCTAGTGCATGCACATAGATCTTGGTATTTAACTGGTGTATTGCAAAATGTATCAATGTTTGAAGAATTAACAATTTAATGCAAAGACTCTCTCAGTTTCTCTGACAGTATCTACAAGCAACGAGCTCTGTGCACACTTGCATACGAAATGGAATTGTACATTTTCTAGTCTAAAAAAAAGAAAAAGCAGACTTGCTTCTAAACCCAAGTGTTTGGTTTTTGAGTCTTATGTCTTCCCTGGGCTGAATCCACACAGGTTGGGTGAGCTGGGTAAGAGAAGGAGTTGTTGCTGTTGGTGGTGGAGCAGTGTTGGGATTTCTGCTGCTTGGTTGTGTTTTTGTAGGAACTCTCTGTCAGGTGGTGCAGGTGTGGTGGTGGCTGCAGATACTCTGTGTTTACACATCACTTCAGTTGGTTTTACTCTTTCCTCCCCGTGCCACTTCCCCCTGCTGTGGCCTCTGAGGTTCACCTTGTCTTGGTTTCCCCAGTGACCACAGAGCCCAGCAGGGCTGGGAGTGACTGCACACCTCAGGCCTGGCTGTCAGACAGGGTTTTCTGTGCCCTCAGGGGTTTGTAGTGCAAACATTCAATTGTTTTCTGTGTGTTGGTCAGTGAACAACCCAGTGTTAACCTGACTGCAAACATGTCATGGGTCACTGTGAGCTTTCTGTGTGTTTTGTAGTTTTGAGGGCAAATGTAGCCAGAATTCAGTGGTGGCTGATGTTTCCTGACATGCTGTGCTGTTGCCCAGGGCTTTTGGGGTTCAAATGCTGATTTTCAGTCTGTGGGGATGGTGGGGTTTGTCAGCAGAGGTGACAGTTCCAGACTCACCTGGAATGGTTGCTGTGATCAATTCCAGACTCTGTGATCATTTCCAAACTCTCACCTGGAGTATTTGCTGTGGTGGTGCTTTGAAGTGCACGTGTGTGAACTTGGAAATGTTTTAAATTTAGTCACTGAGAAGAGCAGCCAGACTTTTGATCTCTAGACCCTTTTGTGTTTTGTGTAAGTGCTCCTTGTTGGCAGCTTTTTTCTTTTCCCGTAGGGGAATTCCCATTTTTCTCCCAGCTGTGTCCATAGCAAAGCCAGGGAACTTTGCATCAGTGCTGCTTGTCTTACCCTGAGCCATGACCTGGGGCTGTGATGCTGTTGGTTCACCCTCGGGGTTCTGCTGCCTTGGCTTCCAGCTGGAGCTCAAGCTTTGCCTTTGTTCTCCATGAAATTAATTCTTAGGAAAAGGGGGAGGGCCTTAAGAATGGTTATTGAAGTGATGCTGCAAAATGGCATTTTAGTAGCAAAAAAAATGGTCATATTTCAGTAATCTGATACTTCAAATACTTCTTTTGGTTTAAAAGATTATCAGTTTGGTAAATCATCTCTGGAACATGCTGCTTCTGGTATCTGGGAATTATACAGGTCTTTAATTGTGAGGAGAGGTGGAAAATAAACTTGGGGAGTGTGAACAGCTGCATTTTTTAATATTTCTTTTCTTTTTGGGAGGCTGAGCAGCTGCTCTGCTGAGCATTGTGTAGGGCTGTGAATGGTAAATGCACCTGACGAGCACCTTCCACATCTCTGCAGCTCAAGTGCCTAAAACTAATTCCATAATCAGCTTTATTTCCTGTGCTACCATTCCCACTCCCTTAAAACAGAGATGTAGATCTATAAAAGCCTCCCAGTGTGTGGAAATGAGTGGGTTTTCCCCTCCGTGCACCCAAGTTTTAACAGGATTTGTGATAAATTTGTTACAGTTCTCCTATCCCTGCCATTCCAAGCACTTTTCCATTAATCAGGCATCACTGAGTTTGCTTTGGGACAGGAAATACTGAATTTGTCCTTGTGTCAGGGTGGTTGGCTGGAATTCCTGTCAAGGGATTGTTTAAATAACTCAGTCCAGGAATCCTTGGCCTTGGAAAGCTCCTGGTGGCAGCAGTTCCTTCCTCACTGGCTGGTGCAACAGTGAAGTTTGTCACTGTCAGATTAATTAGGGCTGAAAAGTCGTTTTCAGCTAATTGAGATGGATGTGCTGCACCCCTGGGCAGGGCAGGGATGACCCTGTGGCACCAAGAGTGGCACTGAGGAAGGAAAATGTCTTTGCACTCGTGTGATGATCCAGATGTGGCCTGGTTATAAATCCAGATGTGGCTTGAATATATTGTTGTAGTGAATACATTAAATGGCCAAAAATGATGAATTATAAGGGGCTGCCACTGTATGTTTTTATTTCATGTGTGAGAATCATGAGCAGGAACTCTCTCCTTGCCTTAAGAGGGCCTTACCAGTGAATTTTTCTATTGTAGCTTTATCCACAGTGGAGTCACTTTACCACCCTGAGCCTTTTAAGCCAGATTTTGGGTAAGGACAGAGCTGGGTGGGGTTTTTAAGCTTTTCCTATTTGTAAATGTACAGAACTTGGCTGAGACTGGATGAAGCCAGAAAATGCTGCTTTACCTGGAAGGCTGGGAATCCTTCCTTGGGCATCTTCAGCTCAGTGTTCTCCTTGTTGAACTGGGGAGGGAGCCAAGGAAAGCTGGATTCTGTGGGGAGGTTAAAACATAAAATCAGCTCTGGGTAACGAGGCGTGGGATGGGGACGTGTGACCGAGGAACGGGGACAGCCCCGGTGTGGCCGTGTCCGTGTGGAGTGTCCGTGCATGTTTCACATCCCCGGGCGGGAGGAGCCGCCCTGAGCCGGGCTCGGCTCCCCGGAGCTGCTTCCGACCCTGGGCTGCCATTTGTTAATGGCAATTGTTAATTAGTTGTTAATTCCGACCCTGGGCTGCCATTCCGGGATTCCCCTGCAATCCTTGGGCACAAACCGGCTGTGCCCAGGCGCTGCCCCGTGTCCTGGCGGGTGTTCACAGAGGAACATCCGCGTGTGTCCGCAGCGATCCCGCAGCCGGGTCAGCTTTCCTTTGATCGCTGGTACTTTGTACTTCTCTCTGTCTCTCTCTCTCTCCAGACTTCGTCATCTCCCTGAAAGAAACGCAGCCAGGACGTGGCTACCTGCGAGAAAATTGCATTTTCAGAATGTGTAAAATGATGGCTTCAAATTAATCCCAAGCCTTGGGAGGGCTGGCAGCTCCCAGCTGGAACTCTCCTGTGCCTGCACTCACACATGGGTATTAAAGTCATTTAGCCAAAACATTTTGTAAAGCTATTTATTATAGTAAAGGAAAACCAGGATTCTATTAACAACTTTTTTTTTTTTTTTTTTCTGAAATTTGATCAGAGCATTCCTTGAATTGTTTCCCCTTTGCCACTTTCTGTCTTTCAAACTCTGGTTTTCATGCAGCTGAAGGGAACTTGTTCTGTTCTCTTAATTCTTGTTGAAGTGGGGCAAATACAAATTTGGGCTGGGGAGCTCTGTACCATCATTTTTATGCATTTATGGATGATGTCAATTGCTAATTCTTTCAAACCTACCAGTATTTATGATTTTACGTTGAAAACACTTGTCAAAATGTGCCTGTTTGCATTAAACTTTGTGTGTGGGAGTTGCAGTGAAAGTTTTCAAGCAAATATGTGATTTCTGACCTGTTTTTTGGGGCTGTTCAGGTGGTTTTGGGGTGAAATGTGCTGCTCTGCCCAGCCTGTGGTGGGGGGGTTTGTATGGGGCGAGTTTGGTGATAAGTCTGTGCTGGTTGGTGTCAAGAATGGGAATTAAAATGAGTGTGAAATGTTGTTTTCCTGTCAGAAATGCTGATTCCCAGGGATGTGCCCCTTTTCCATACCCACCCATCACACACAGGTACCTGTGAGTGCTGAGGAGCTGCAGGACACTTCTAAAAGAGCAGAAGAGATGGAGCCAAAGCTGCCTTAGGAGATGAAATTCCCAGTTTTGTGTTCATGGCTGGATCACTCAGTGCTGGGGTCTGGGTGCCAAGGGAGGGTCGGGCCCGGGTTGGACTTGGTGACCTTGGAGGGCATTTCCAGCCTCAGTGATCCCAGGGATGTGTAAAGGATGTTCCTGCCCAGCTCTGCAGCCACAGCAGCCCTGGGTGGGGATTTGGGGCTCCTTGGGTCCCTTCCAGCTGCAGGAGCTGCATCCATGGGATAATCCATGGAATAACCTTGGGTTCCTTCCAGCTGCAGGAGCTGCATCTATGGGATAATCCATGGAATAACCTCCTTGGGTTCCTTCCAGCTGCAGGAGCTGCATCCATGGGCTGATCCCATGGAATAACCTCCTTGGGTCCCTTCCAGCTGCAGGAGCTGCATCCATGGGATAATCCATGGAATAACCTCCTTGGATCTCTTCCACGTGCAGGGAGCTGTATTTTTGGGATGATCCCCTGGAATAACCTCCTTGGGTCCCTTCCAGCTGCAGGGGCTGCATCCATGGATAAATCCCATGGAATAGCCTTGTGTCCCTTCCAGCTGCAGGAGCTGCATCCATGGGCTGATCCCATGGAATAACCTCCTTGGGTCCCTTCCAGCTGCAGGAGCTGCATCCATGGGATAATCCATGGAATAACCTCCTTGGATCTCTTCCACGTGCAGGGAGCTGTATTTTTGGGATGATCCCATGGAATAACCTCCTTGGGTCCCTTCCAGCTGCAGGAGCTGCATCCATGGGATAATCCATGGAATAACCTCCTTGGGTCCCTTCCAGCTGCAGGAGCTGGATCCATGGGATAATCCATGAAATAACCTTCTTGGGTCCCTTCCAGCTGCAGGAGCTGCATCCATGGGCTGATCCCATGGAATAACCGTCTTGGGTCCCTTCCAGCTGCAGGAGCTGCATCCATGGGCTGATCCCATGGAATAACCGTCTTGGGTCCCTTCCAGCTGCAGGAGCTGCATCCATGGGCTGATCCCATGGAATAACCGTCTTGGGTCCCTTCCAGCTGCAGGAGCTGCATCCATGGGCTGATCCCATGGAATAACCGTCTTGGGTCCCTTCCAGCTGCAGGAGCTGCATCCATGGGCTGATCCCATGGAATAACCGTCTTGGGTCCCTTCCAGCTGCAGGAGCTGCATCCATGGGCTGATCCCATGGAATAACCGTCTTGGGTCCCTTCCAGCTGCAGGAGCTGCATCCATGGGATAATCCATGGAATAACCTCCTTGGATCTCTTCCACGTGCAGGGAGCTGTATTTTTGGGATGATCCCATGGAATAACCTCCTTGGGTCCCTTCCAGCTGCAGGAGCTTCATCCATGGGTGCATCAA
>VXBB01022903.1:111189-126577 GCA_013399915.1 Illadopsis cleaveri
CAGCTGCAGGAGCTGCATCCATGGGATAATCCATGGAATAACCTCCTTGGATCTCTTCCATGTGCAGGTAGCTGTATTTTTGGGATGATCCCATGGAATAACCTCGTGTCCCTTCCAGCTGCAGGAGCTGCATCCATGGGGTGATCCCATGGAAAAACCTCCTTGGTTTCCTTCCAGCTGCAGGAGCTGCATCCATGGGGTGATCCCATGGAATAACCTCCCTGTAAATAACAGGCACGCAGAGTTCTCAGAGTTCAGAGGAATAAGGAATTGCAGCAAATCCCCCTGTTGGGCTGGTGTAGGAGATGGCAAAATGCCTTCCCACATTCCTTATCCTTCCACCTCCGCTTTTAGCTCTGCTGGCTGGAGCTGCTTCCTCTGGGACACGCTTTTCCCAGCAGGGTGGGCTCTGCCTGCCCAGAGCAGCTGTGGCTGCCCCTGGATCCCTGGCAGTGTCCCAGGCCAGGCTGGATGGGGCTTGGAGCAGCCTGGGATAGGGGGAGGTGTCCCTGCCCATGGCAAGGAGCTGGAATTAAATCATCTTTAAAGTCCCTTCCAATCCANGCAACTCGTGGGGTCATGTAAAGAGGCCGTGCAAAAAGGTCATGCAAATTTCCTTGGGAACAATGAAAACTGTCTAAAGTCTCGTACAGAAATAAAGATTTAGTGTAAATGTTGAAGAGTTCTGGGGGAGGGCCTGGTGCTGTGGGAGCCTCAGGGATGTCGTGTCGTTTCCCGTGTGTTTGGCTTTGAAACCTGAGTTAATGGGTGGAAATCAGAGCTGTGTAAGCAACAAATAAACCAAACTGTCTGCGTGGAGCTGGCCAGGGAATTTCTTGGAGATCCAAGATCTGTGCCTGGGATGCCAAAGGTGCTGCAGTGAACAGGTTTAGGTGATGAGGGGAGGAAAGTTCTGACCTTTGCTTGATGTGTAAATCTTCCTGAGAAATCCCAATGTCTGAATTGTCCTACAGGGATGGGCACTCCACCACTGCCCTGGGCAGCTGTGCCAGGGCTGGACAACCCTTTCCAGGGAGAAATTTTCCCTAATATCCAATTTAACCCTCCCCTGGCACAGCTTGAGGCTGTTCCCTCTCATCCTGTCCCTTGTTCCCTGGGAGCAGATCCTGAGCCCCACCTGGCCCCACCCTCCTTTCAGGTAAGTTATAGATAAAAATAAGGTCTCCCCTGAGCTTCCTTTTCTCCAGGATAAAATCCTGGAGTGCTGACAGAGTTCATCAGTGGGGACTATTCCCTAGGGAGGACAGGGAATTTGCTTTTTTGGTTTTTTTTCCCCTTNCTCCTTGGTTTCCTTCCAGCTGCAGGAGCTGCATCCATGGGGTGATCCCATGGAATAACCTCCCTGTAAATAACAGGCACGCAGAGTTCTCAGAGTTCAGAGGAATAAGGAATTGCAGCAAATCCCCCTGTTGGGCTGGTGTAGGAGATGGCAAAATGCCTTCCCACATTCCTTATCCTTCCACCTCCGCTTTTAGCTCTGCTGGCTGGAGCTGCTTCCTCTGGGACACGCTTTTCCCAGCAGGGTGGGCTCTGCCTGCCCAGAGCAGCTGTGGCTGCCCCTGGATCCCTGGCAGTGTCCCAGGCCAGGCTGGATGGGGCTTGGAGCAGCCTGGGATAGGGGGAGGTGTCCCTGCCCATGGCAAGGAGCTGGAATTAAATCATCTTTAAAGTCCCTTCCAATCCAAAGCAGTCTGGGATTCCGTGATTCTCCTGGGACATTTTTGTGGCTGAGCTGCCTTAAAGCCAGGTCCTGTTCCTCTTAACTCCATAATTCCTTGACTTTGATATAACTTCTGAAAATTGCTTGTAGTTTTCCTTGGAATCCAGTTAAATATTAGGTGATTAAAGGAGAAGTCACCATTCTCACACATTATTTTTGTTTGGTTTATATTTTTGGTTTTTTTATAAAATGGGGATGAAATACATGTAAAGCTACAGAATAGTCAACAATATTGACAATAAAGACAGTTAATTCTTGTCATTAATTTTTCAGTTCTGACGGTTTTTACCTTTATTCTTCAGAACTGGAAGGTTTTTTTCTGTTTTTCANGCAGGGATGGGCACTCCTCCACTGCCCTGGGCAGCTGTGCCAGGGCTGGACAACCCTTTCCAGGGAGAAATTTCCCCCTAATATCCAATTTAACCCTCCCCTGGCACAGCTTGAGGCTGTTCCCTCTCATCCTGTCCCTTGTTCCCTGGGAGCAGATCCTGAGCCCCACCTGGCCCCACCCTCCTTTCAGGTAAGTTATAGATAAAAATAAGGTCTCCCCTGAGCTTCCTTTTCTCCAGGATAAAATCCTGGAGTGCTGACAGCGTTCATCAGTGGGGACTATTCCCTAGGGAGGACAGGGAATTTGCTTTTTTGGTTTTTTTTCCCCTTTGCTATCCTGTGGACAAGGGCAGCCTGAATCCAAGCACAATTTTTCCACCACGTGTTGAGACCATTCATTCCTGGTGGTTTTAAGAGAATGCTGGAAAAATGCAGAAACTGTGCATATTGGTAAGTTAGGTCTCTTTTAACTGAGATCAAGTGGGAAAATCCCATTCTTGCAGGATTTTCCTGCCAGGAGCAGCAGCAACCACTGTTCCATGCTGAGCCCAGGAAAGGAATGACAGGGTGGCTGGAGCAGGGAGAGGGGGAAGGGGTTGGAGATTTAAAATGAAACCTTATTTCTGCTTTTCTGAAAGCAAGAAGCCCCTCAGGATTTTGACCACTGGGTTTTTTCCTCCCCTTTCCTCCTCCCAGTCCCGGGGAAGAGACAGCCCAGCTCTGAGGCTGGCTCATTTTGTCAGGAGGTGTCTCTGCCTGGCAGTGACAGGGAATTTGTGGCATGGCAGGGATTTAGGGAGGCAAAGGGAATGAAGCCACTGTTGTTGTGTTTCCTGGTGGTGGGCACAGCTTTACTGAGGTCCCTTCCCATGCCCTGGCAGATGGCAGGGCCGATATTCCCAGGACACAGCACAGTGGGAGCCATCTGCATCCCAAACAAGCTCTGGCAGGCCTGGGGCTGCTCCAGGAAGGTTGTGGTTATCTCCACTTCCCTGCCACCCAACCTGCATCCAAACCTGGAATTGCTGTCTTTTCTGAGCACAGAGAGTGGCTGGGCAGTCAGAGTTCCCATCCTGCCAGCACTTCCAGAGATGCTGGGAAGGATTCTTGTGGCTGTCCTGTGCAGGGCCAGGAGCTGGATTTGATGATCCCTGTGAGTCCCTTCCAAAGCAGGATTTGAAGCTCTGTGAATTTGGGATTTCTTGCTCCAGCTCCCCCTCAGGCTGCTCCCTTCCAGGGAGGCCAGATGGGGGCAGGATCCTCCTTTTTGTTAGCAAATCCTTCAAATGAAGAGTTTTATTTTGCTATTTCTGAGGGAATGAAATTCTTCAGGCCAATGCAGCCACCAAAAGAAACCCCCCTTCCCCCCTCCTTCCCTGTAGTACCACAATCACTTGGGTGGGGCTTGGGGAAATAATTGTCACAGAACTGCTGTTAAACAAGGCAAACAAGGGAAAACTTTGTGTGTGGAGCAAGGAACCACAGAATCACTGGGGTTAGAAAAACCCTCCAAGATCCTGAAGTCCAACCATGCCCAGCACTCCCCAGGCCAGCACTGCCCCACGTCCCCAAGTGCCACATCCACATAGCTTTAAATCCCTCCAGGGATGGGGGCTCCACCACTGCCTGGGTGCCCTGTCCATGAAGGAACTTCCCCCAATATCCAGCCTGACCTTCCCCTGGCACAGCTTGAGGCCATTTCCTCATCTTGTTCCTCCCCTGCTGTGGGTTTATCCCTGTCCATCTCTCCCGTGCTGGGTGTGTTTTTGCAGCCCATCACCCTTCCTCTGCACCATCAGCTGAATGTGCTGCTAAACCCCAAATAAACATGATGGAGTAATTTAATGATCTGTTTCACAGACCAGCAAACCCCTAAAGTAAGTTTTTATCTCTTAGGATGAGCTTTTATCATAGACAGTCACAGCAATTTCATGCAGTTTCACTTGGCTCCTGCCATGCCTGGGACAGTCTAGCTTTAGTCTTGCCTTAGTCTATCCTGTTTCTGCTACTTGAAAAACCCTCCTTCAGTAAATTTGACATTTTTATGTTTTCTGGTATTTCTCCATGGTGAAGGGATGGATTGTTTTTACACAGAACGTTTTGTTGGCTGTCAACTGCAGGAAAATTGTGTCATTGTAGGAACAATTCCATTCAAACCTGAAAATTATTTACTTGATTTGCAGTGTCACAGCCAAAAAAAAATTCAGCACACAAAAATATTTGTTCCATGTTTGTTGCTCAGAAATCTGTGGATTAACAACAGGAGTTAGGTTGGGTTTTAAATCTTTACTGTGCTTTTCAGCAAAGATATTCTTGCCAGGGAATCTCCAGCACTGGAAAGGTTCAACATGGTGTAACCTGTGTTAGATCAACGCTGAATTTTCAGGTTGTGAAGGGAATTATTGCATTAAACCATCTCATCCTTCAGTAGCCCTGAGGAGGAGATAGGGAGGATGTGCTCGAGATCTGTCACGAGACATTCCCACATGCAAGGTGAGTTGTCTCCTTCCCTGCAACCCTGCTTGTCCATGAGCATCTCACTCCTGGCGCCCTGGGGTGATGGATTTGCTGAAGGCTGCAGTGCTTGGGCTGTCCCTGCCACAGCCAGGGGATTGTGCAGCTGCTTCTGTCCCTCCACCGTCATTATCTCGCTTTATAAAAAGCCCCATGAAGTCATCAGGAGTTCAGCATCCCGTGGAATGGTTTTCAAAAGGCTGAAAGTCTGCCAGACTCTTGGAAATGAAAACTATTTAATGAATAAAGGTTTCTTCCCCCTTGATCCCCCGTTGTAGAGAAAAAGTGTGTTAAGAAGCCTGGATCATTTTGGACAGCTGAAGGAGACAAAGGTGAAAAGCTCTGTGTGTGGCACTGGGTGAGGCTGTGCACAGAGGTGTGTGGCACTGGGGAGGGGCTGGGGGCACCTCTAACATTTCTTCTGTGAGGGTGAGGGCAGGACCACAGCTTTCCTTTACAAAGGTCCAGAGTTAACCTCAGAATCACAGGATCACAGAATGGTTTGGGTTCATAGGGACCCAAAGACATCCACCTTCATAATCCACAGGCAGGGACACCTTCCACTATCCCAGCTTCCTCCAGCCTGGCCTGGGACACTGCCAGGGATCCAGGGGCAGCCCCAGCAAATCTGGGAATTCCATTCCAGCCAGGAATTCCCAATTCCCAATCTCCCATCCAGCCCTGCCCTCTGGCAGTGGGAGCCATTCCCTGTGTCCTGTCCCTGCAGCCCTTGTCCCCAGTCCCTCTGCAGCTCTCCTGGAGCCCCTTCAGGCCCTGCCAGGGGCTCTGAGCTCTCCCTGGAGCCTTCCCTTCTCCAGGGGAACATTCCCAGCAGCCCCAACCCAGCTCCAGCTGTCTCTGGTGTGAGTTATTCAGGTAAGATCCCCATTTGTGTCACTGCTGGGACACCAGTGGGGTCAGTTCAGTTTGCAGAAGTTTCTGCTGGCTCAGGAGCTCCTGCAGGTTCCCCCACTGAGGAGATGTCCCCTAGGAGAGCATGGCCCAGTGCCAAGTGAGTGAGAGGAGGCAATTTGTGATGTTATCATTCCTTATAGTGATTAAATGTCCCTTTATTAGTGCACTAACAAAGTTTTATTTTCTGGATTTTATTGTCTGCAGCCGTAGCAGAGCAGTGGGAGCCCAGCAGATTCCTTGTGGTTGCTCAGTGCTGTTAATAATAGTGCAGAGAAGAATTACTCCTGGTGGCTGTTGTGCTGGTGACCTCAGTGCTGTGTTAGTGACCTTTCACAGAGAATTCTGCCCCTGGGAACTGCTGCTGCAGAGTATTCCTGGCCACGGCCAGTGAGCAGTCTTAATATTTTATGGACTACTGCAGGTTGTATTTCAGGGTATGAGATAGCACCCCAGCAATGCCAGTCAGGAATGTGAAGCACGTTGCCTTTTCCCCCCTCATTTTACAGTCAGAGGTGTTTGAACCTTTCATATAAATATGTTCCTTTTAAATCAGCAGAGTGAGAGAGAATATTTTAAAAAAAAGTCTCAGACACAGGTGGCAGTTTGCTAAAGGCCATGATGTCAGACATGAGAGCTCTGGTTCAGCATCCTTCATGTGAGGAGGCTGAAGATGCATGGATTGTCTGTCAGTGGAAAGATTTGGTTATTCTGGGATTTCTTGAGTAGATTCAGTGAGCTTTGATCTAAATCTTGACCTTCTTTTGCAGCAGCTTCTGTGATCTGTGGACGATTCTTATCACAGCCCATGAACTGCACGTTTGATTTTCCACAGACTGTGGGAACTCCTGTGCAGTGCAGGGGAGTCAGAGGGGCTTGGAGGGAGAGGGATCCAGAGGCAGGGAGGATCACGAGGCCATTCCACTGGAAACTCCACAAATGAACCCTGCACTAATTGGAAAACCCTTGAAATGGGGAAGAGGGATAGCAACACTTTTCCTTCTTTTGCCCAAGGAGAAAAAAAGGTGTGAAGGACTCAATCACAATTTTACCTCAATCACACCTTTGCATTCAGAGTTTGTTCCCTCTTGGAATGAAAGCAAGTCCTTGGTGAAAAAGGGTATGGAGGCCTAGGGAGTAAATACTGGATTTCTTCCCTCTGTTCTCACACAGGGCACAAACATCTTTCAGCACTATCAGGGCAAAACTGGAAAAGCAGCAGAGGGGATTGCAGAATGAAGGTGATGCTCTGCTCATGGTTTCAAAGAGAGTGTTCAGCCCTGTCCCTCCCTCCCAGGGGATTTACAGCAGGAAATGTCTCTGTTGTAGCTGTGTTAATCCATGCCTTTGTTGGTGGCTGTTGGGGTGATGTGGAAAGTTGGCAGGGCTGTACAACCCCACGTGAAACCTTCCTGCTGCCGAGCTTTGGTAGAAATGTGAAGACTTACGAAACGATCTGAGTGTGCTCTGGGATGGAAAGGAACCTGGCCTGGGTTATGGTTTCTCCATAAATTGTTTCAACTCGGTTCTGTAAGAAACAACTCTGCTCTAAATTCACTGCAAGGGGTTCAGTGAGGAGCCAGGGGAAGGAGGCAGGATGTGGAAAGCAGTAGGTTTGAAAAACTGAGGTGAAATTTGAGGCTGGCATATTATGAGAAAACTGGAATGTGTCCTCATGGCAGCAACACTTGGGGTGCTGGGGTGGAACAGTTGTGTGTGGTCACCTGAGGGAGAGCACCAAGAAGGAATTTCTTCCAAGAATGAATATTCCAAGAAGGATTATTTTGTATTTTCTCAGCAATAACCCACCCTGGGGAAGGCAAGGCACCATCAGTGCAGCAGGTGCAGTAAACCAGGCTGCTCCCAGCCCCATCCAGCCTGGCCTTGAAACTCCCATGGATGGGACAATCCTAAACGGATCAATCTGCTTACACAGTAACATCTCTCACTGTAGTTACTGTAATGATTTGCAAAATAGTGCTAATAATGAAAAAGTTTGTCTTTAAAAGATAAAAGAGCTGTGTTCTTTTATTGCAGAGTAGTGAGGCAGAGGCTTGTCCAAAGGAACAAGTGTGGGAGGCAGGGTAAGAGCTGAAACTCTGACTGCCAATCAGGGCTTTTCATTGGCATTTACAGCTGGCATTTGTACCTCTGTTCTAAAAATATAAAAGTTTATTTGTCTTATTAATAGCAGGAAGAAGAAAAGATTCAAGAAGAACCTCACCTTCCTTTCCTAGTTTATAGTAACTGACATTAATATTCCAAAACCTGAATATGTTGAGTTGGGTGCTGTATCTCAGCTTCCCTCACCAGCTCCCATTAGGAAATCTGACCAATACACTCAGAGCTGGCTTTGGATTCTTGAGGACATTTGCCTTTGCTGTATCTTCTTTCTGATGAGCACCCGTGTCTAAGACCCTGTGGCTGTCTTGGGAGCATTAGCAGGGGAGATAAATTAGGCTGTTTGACATCATCTTCTGGGTAAATATTTTCTTTTAGGATTCTCAAAGGCCCTAAGTAAAGAACAGGGGAGGCTGTGACAGATGCTGTCATGTGAGGAGAACTCTCCTCGTGCCAATGGCCCCAGTGAATATCTTGTGTCAATATACAGGATCTTTTACACTCTGATTTTATATTCTCAGTGTTGGGGGTTTAAAATATTAACCTAATTTTTAAGTTTCTGCAACCAGCTGGAGGTGCATTTGTTCACGTGATTTCTCTTTGCTTTATCAAATCTTATCATGAAAAAAGTTAACCAATATTTGGCACCTTGTTCTTCTTCTTTTCACTTTGGGTTTGTTTGTATTTTTTCCCCACTTTGAATCATCTTTTGATTCAGTCTTTGAAATATCCTGGTGGGACACATTCAATACTAAAAAGTTTGGGTCTATACCCAAACAGTTTGATTGGTGAGGCCACAATCCTTCCTCTGGCCAGGAACATTGGGAAGCCTAAAATGAATTTTGGTTCCATATCAATCGTACCAATATTCCTTTATTCCTCCTCTTCCAGCAAAGTCTTTTTGAGTCACAGCAGCACGGTGAGTGGTCAGTTTGCACACCACACAGCCACTGCCTTGTGCTGCTGCTCACCCCGGATCAGCCCGTCAGCATCAAAAAATAAACCTGAAGATAAGACACTGGAGGTGATCTGTCCACAGCACTTGGATTCACTGCCCTCAAGAATATTATTTGGTATGATCTAATACTTTCTATTAAGACCTTGAGAAAGAGGATGAGCAGCACTTAAGTGAAAGTGAAGTTCTTGTTAGAGCATGTATCCTTTCCTAAAAACCTTTTTGTTTGTAAACCAAGACCAGATCCCTGGCAAGGCCTGTGCTCCCAGCCTGGTTTCATCCAGAAGAAAAAAGATTGGCCAGCTGTAAAAATGGAGGGGTCGGAGAAATAGATGTATATTTAATTTGAAGACAATCCTTTGCATTTGTCCAACCAAGCCCTTCCTAATTTTTGGTAAAAATGCTCTCTGCAGTATTTGCATGCATTAAATCAAAAGGTTCTGGGGCAGAGGAGCCTTGCTGTGGGGAATGGTGAAAAGAATGAGAAAGAACTCACTGGTGGTAGGTTAAAAATAGACACAGTGGCACAAATATGTATTTAAATGTCCTTTTCCAATGATACAATGCTTGTTAAGGCCAGGTATGTCAGGAGGTTAAATATAGCAGCTGGGATGTCAGGACATTTATCCATCATGCACTGAGTGGATAAGCAGGACTGATTGAACTCAATATTTAAATACATTAAGTACAAGAAAAGATTTTTTGCTTTAAATCTTTGTGCTTGAAATGCAAAACATCTTTTTCTGCCTAAGCAGTGTTGCAGCATTCTGTCTTTAGTTCAGAACTGCTGAGCACGTGCCCATTTATGTGCCATGGATAAATCTGGCCTGGTGTGTTAACCTGAGGCAGAGCTGCCAGGCTCCACCTAGGGCACAGTTAATGCTTTTGAAATATTTGTCCCCCAGAAAGTCAAGTTCATATTCTCACAACAAAGTCAAAAGCTAGACTTGATGATCTTGGAGGTCTTGCCCAGCCTAATGATTCTATGGTTTTGTGAATATCCCCTCAGAAATCAGAGTCAGACATACATTTTCACAACCACGCAATTTAAAAGCAAAAAGGAATATTAACCATTAGTATTCCCTTTACCTCATACATGTTTGGAACAGGAAGGTTTGGGATCCCCATCCCTGGAGGTGTCCAGGGAATTCCTGGAGGTGGCACTTCGTGCTCTGGACTGGGGACAAGGTGGGCATCGGGCACAGCTGGGACTCCATGGGCTGAAAGGACTTTTCCAGCCTCAATGATCCTGGGATTCTCCTTGCCCACGCAATGGCAATGGTTTTGTCAGAGCTATTCCTTGAGATTTGGAGCTGAAGGAGCAAAGCAGAAAAATGCAGGAATTGAAATATTTTCTCAAGTGACCAAGAGCACCCTCCTCCCCTCTTCATGCTCTGATGCCAGAACAAAAATCTTACCTTCAGCCTAAGTTTTCATTTCACCAATCATCCTTTTGGTTCTTAGCCCTCTTCTGCAATTTCCATGGGTTATTCCATGCTTTTTTCCAGTCCTGAGCTGTGCTGCTGAAGATCTGCCACATTTCACACTAAAGACAGCAGCATTTCAGTGGCACAAAAAGTGGTGCTGGCATCCTGTGTGTAATTTTAGCCTTGTTTGGTGTCTTTCTAAACAAGATATCAAACAGGAATATAAAATGGTCTGAAGGTTATGTTCCAGTAACACAGGGCTTGCAGAGTTATCTCTGAGGGAGAAATTCTTTGCAGGAACTTCCAGGATTGAGCTGGAATGACAGTAATGAATTACATGTTCAATAAGGAAAGCTGGCCCTTCACTCCATTAAGGTTTGTTATTGATGATGAAGATGTCACGTTGTGCATCCAATCTACTGAGGAAAAGGGGCCTGTGAGTTATTTCTGGAATGCACACACGGAGGATCAGGATCAGAGAGCAGCAGGTTACGCTGAGGTTGCTCTCCAGAGACTCCACCAACGTGCTGTGTTAATTTCTGGACAATTTCAAAAGATGTTAAGAATGTTAAATAAACAGAAATCAGATTAAAAGGGGAAGCACTGCCTAGTAAAGCAAAATGCAGAGTAATTGAAAATGGCTTGGCCAAAGGAGACAGGGAGGGGTCTGCAGCTCTGGGCAGAGTCTAAAATACTTGGCAGTAGTGAATGAGATATGATATTTCATCTGGATATAAATATGAACTTCTGGAAAGAGTTAAGGAAAAAGATGTTTCTCAAGGGCTCCTAACAATCATTTATTGAATTATGTGATCTAGCACATGCAAAGGGATCATTATTGCTACTGGCTTTTGAATGCACCCCCTTGAAGAACCAAAGTCAACTCTATCTGTCAGTTGAGTGATCCCCTAAGAAGTCATGTCTGTTATCATCACCCTGATTCTGCTCCATACATCATGGCATTCCTGACCTTCCAAAATACCAGGGTTGCTCCTCTGTCACTTAATCTGTTTATCAACTCTTCTTGGGCTTCCACCTGGGGTGTTGGCTCCTCATTGGGTTCCTTCCTTGCAAACAGTCGCTTTCCACATGTTCCTGGGTCTGCGTGTTCAGCCACAAAACATTTCATAAGTGATGAAAGTATTGACACACCATTTGCATCAAGGTGAAAAAGCACTTCAGGTGCACTTATGGGGTGAAATTAAAGACATGTTTATACCAAAATTTAGTTTGGAGAGTGGACTCCTCAAGTTCAGAGATTCTTGAATTTGGATGGTGTTTATTCAGGCACATTATAGGAATGAAATTGCCTCCATCAACTGAAATTCAGTGTTATTATCAACTCTGATAATTATGTTTTATCCATTGGAGCACTCCCTTGGGTTTGCCTGGGGCTCCATCTCACCAAGCCCTGGTGAGCTCCAGCCGAGCTCTGGTGTGTTTTGGGTTTCCTGAGGAGCACGGAGGTGCCCAGCTCCCTTTCCCTGATGCTGCTGACAACAGGTGGCCTCCCTCGGGGTCACCGAGTATATTTAGGGATGAAACTCGAGCGGGCTGGAGCCAGATTGGCTGTGTGGGCCACCCGCGTCACCAGGAGCCACTGAACCCCCTCGCTCTCGCCCAGTGCTGCTCAGGAGGGAAGACTGGAGAGCCTTTGCTCCAAAGGATATTTACTGCATGTCGCTGGTAAGAACATTTTAAATGCATTTCACTTCTTTTCCTTAGAAGAGGATCTTGAACTGTTTCCCCATTCTGTAGTTTTTTGGGAGCACTCGTTGTGCTTCGCCCACGGAAGTCAGGTTTTCTGTCTGAATAACTGGCTGTGGATTGGAGGAGAAGGAAAAGACCTGGAATGGGGTTTGAAAGTGTGGCTGGAGGCTGTAACAGTGACAGGCTGAAGAGATTGTGTTTATATGCAAACCCCACTTCTTGAGTTTATTCACACACCTTGGCGTACTGTTTCATGTGACTTCTCACTTGTTATTTGAGTTCTTCTTAATTTATTTTAATAGTTAACAATATGCTTTTGTCAATTAATTTTTTGGCCATTTTTCTCAGCCCATTGGGACTAAAAAGGGCCAGTATTCTGTGTTCCTATATTTAACCTGCATGACTTGACTTCCCTTGCCTCAGAAGGAATTGCAGTTTAGCCAGCTCAACCCAACTGCCCCATCAGTTGGCAGGATTAGCTTACACGGCAAATATCCCTGGACTCAGGAGCAGCTGTTCCAAAGCCTCATCCCCTCCCAACATTAGAAACAGGGCTGCAGACTCTGGTGGAAAATTGCAGCTTTGCCTCACAGCAAAATCAGTGCGTTAATTAATTCGTTCAAAGGTTCTGACACTAATCTGCGCTTTGTACTTCAGCCAACTATGCATTTTCATCTTTTCCAGATCTGAAGAAATAGAGAGAAAAACCCCACAAGAGCTTAAAAAAAAAAATCCCAGAGCTTCTCTGTAGGCTGATGCTGGGAAGACAGAAATTGCCTCATTAACCTAAGGTCACTTAAAAAAATATTTACAATATTTTTCTACACTATGCTCTTACTTATGAATGAATATAGTAGAATATAAATCTCCCATTCAATGGGGAGCTTGAATGATATAATGAAATAGCATAGAATAGTCTCAGAGAAAAGAAAAATGCTTCAAATAATTCTGTTGTAATGAAAATATCACATCATGTTTTAAGAGATCTCTTCTTTTTTATTTATCTCTTTTATTTTATTTTCATTGGATTCAGTGTTGATGTTATAATTGAAATGAGGTATTTGTCAAAAATTGTAATTTATATCAGTATGTTTGACACTTAATCCAATGTTTTTCTATAACAATCCAAGTAATGCCAGATCTCAGCTTTATTTAGGGTCTGACTAGTTACTAACCATGACCCCAAGTGCTTTATGAGCTTGTCTTGTGCCTTCTCACGGTACTTTCAGTCATGGGCTAATGCTGTTTATTCTCATTTTCACCTGCTGCGTGACCAGTGAGTGGGGGAGAGACAGAAGCAAACCCTCAAAATGGAGGAAGAAGAATATGAGGAAGTTGTGGAGGTAAGAAGAAAATGTGAGAGTAGAAATGTTTGTTTCCTGCCTTGTGACTGAATACATTAATCACCTCACTGAGATGCTGCTCAGGAGCAGAGGTTGCTGTTTGCTCTGTGAAGATTAGGGATGATTAGATATCTATTAAATGGTTTCATCAGTAAAACAACAACAACAATTGCTCTTGGTGGAGCAAAGTCCCCTGGTTCCTGTCATAGTTTCTCAGTTTAAATAAGGACTGGAACCATCCCACACTCACAGTGCGAGGTTTTCTGATTACTCCCTGCATAATTATAGATGCACTGGGCCAGCTCTTTTCCCTCTTGGCTTGCCCTCTGTCACCTAATCCATGTTGGAGAAGATGACTTTGGAAACCCCTTTCTAGCCCTGCCTCTGCAGAAATGCAGCACCTTTGTGCCACCAGGAGACCACGAACCAATTTAGCCTGAGACGTGGCAGAGATGGAGCCACGTTTAAGTGACAGGACAACGGGGGAGGACTTTAAATGGACAGAGGGTAGATTTAAATTAGGTATCAGGAAGAAATCCTTCCCTGTGAAGGTGGGGAGGCTGTGGCACAAGGTTGCCCAGAGAAGCTGTGGCTGCCCCTGGATCCCTGGCAGTGTCCAAGGCCAGGCTGGAACAATCTGGGATAGTGGGAGGTGTCCCTGCCCATGGCAAGGGGTGGAATAGAGGATCTTTACAGTCCCTTCCAACCAAGGGCAGTCCATGATTCTATGTCCGTGGAGGTGCATCATGGATGAATTTGCCAGTAGGTCATTTAAACTCACAGTTAAATGCTGAATTATTTAGTCTCAGGAAACTGACTAAAAATTCCCCAGGAGCAGGGAGCCACCAGAATGACTTTGTTATTGAAACAGCACATGAAATTAACAGTGTGGTCTTACTTGTTGCATTGCTACTACTCTGAGATTAACTTACGTGTCATGAAATACACAAAGTCTTGTAAAAAAAAAAATCACTGAGTGTTTGAGGAGAAGAACAGAGTATTAATGTAAACANCACATCCCTTGGGCTGAGGAGGCACTGCTTTAGTAGCTTCCCTTGGGATACTCATGGTGAGATGCTAAATAAAAGAGAACAGCAGCATCTGGTACAATTTTAAGCCTTTCCAGAATTTTCTTAATTCTTGTATTAGTCCAAGATTTTGAACCTATGAGTTCTATCAGAAATTCATCTTCTGAAAGAGAAGGACATGATCACTGAATATTGAGCAGCTGAGGCATCGCCAAAGATTTTTAAATGTTATTTTTTAACTTTCTCTGGAATTATGAGCCACTACTTGATGTTGTAGCTGTCTTGGGATGTGCAAAAATCCACAGTGAGTGATAGAAACATTTGCTGCCGAGTTACTTGAGGTTTTTTGAAAGGTTTTGTATAAATTTTATGGTAGATTTTGCAGTGGGGGGGCGGGTTGTGGAAGGTTTTGTGGAAACCTTGTGGAAAGTTTTACAGAGGATTTTGTGCAAGGTTTTGTAGAAAGCTTGTGGGAGGTTTTGCAGACGGCTTTGTGGAAGATTTTGTAGAAAGCTTGTGGATGGTTTTATAGAAAGTTTGAGGAAGGTTTTGTGGAAGATTTTGTGGGACATTTGTGGAAGTTGTTGTCAAAGGTGGGTCCAGCATGGAAATCACCTCAGAACAGCCCAATATGTCTCAGCTTGGGAAGTATGGCTTGGTCGCTTGGACCAACTTGGAGGAAGATCTCAGAAAGAGGCTTAAATTTTAACGAGAAATTTTTTAGGTTCAAAGGGTTTTCCGTTTGCGGCAAGTGACCCCAAGCAATTACCGCTCGGAGATTTTCCAACATAAACCCCGGATTTTCCCATTTTCTCTTTGTTCAAGTGAAGCACATCCCGCACACAGCGGTTGCTGGTCCCGCAGCAATGTCTTTAAAAGCTTTTTCCCGTCATTTCCGAGCGGGGCAGGTACGGGAGGCCGAGGCGCCGCGGCCCCCTCAGCGCGGCCGCCATTTCCGCGGGACGGCGCCACCGCGCGGCCGCGGGCGGGAAGTGGCGGACGGGGAATAAATTTTCCCCGAAATCCGACAAAAAAACGTCCCCTGGCACGACCTGAGGCTGATTCTCATTGTCCTGCCGATTATTCCCTGGGAGCAAAGCCCGATCTGGCTGCACCTCCTGTCAGGGAGTTGTGCAGAGACAGAAGGTCCCCCCTGCCCGAGCCTCCTTTTCTCCGGGCTGAGCCCCTTTCCCAGCTCCCTCAGGAATTCTCCAGCCCCTTCCCACCTCCCTCAGACGCTCCTGGTGCTCCAGATCCTTTCCCAGCTCTGTTGTCCAATCTGGAAAAGATGCCACACTGGACATGGT